>OX377619.1:56396429-56723268 GCA_947397865.1 Polietes domitor | reverse complement strand
GTATTTATGCACTTAAAATGTATTTGTTTCGTAATGAATTCAATATGACCAACCAAGAGTTAAACGGTATACGTAGTGTCTGTCTGTTCGTAGTTCGTATTTATGTAAAAGCCTGGTTTGGATGCACTAAAGCAATTGAAGCACCAAATCAAGACTTAAATTTAATTAAAAAATATTATGGCTTATCCTGAAAGGGATATAGCTCTTGCTTTGCTACAAAAAATCAGCAATCATTTGTGGTATTTGTCGGAAGAAGCAGTCGGTCTTTCATTCTTCGATCCTAATGTAAGTGTTGCAATTAAAAAAAAAAATGGTTCAGGCAATTAATGTTGAAGCAAATACAGAAAAATGCAAGCGAATAATAACTAATCCAACAAATATCGGCTCATTTGCGCAAAAAGATTTAAGCGATTTTGTACATTCAAATACACACGCATTCTTTGATCGTTTAGAAATTTCAAAAGAATTTTTGCAAGTCGATCCATCGGATTGGAATGAAAGATTTGACTACGCTCACGGATCACAAATTTGTAAAAACCTATCTGTAGTGAATGATGCAGCTGAAAGAGGCGCCAAATTCATTACAGTATTATAATAATAAATTAACCCACAACGAAGAGGAGAAAACAATTCCTTTTTCAGGTGGTTAAAGAATATAACATGAATTATCCCACTTTTAAAAGACTTCACTATTAAATTAAAATAATATTAATGTTACTATGAGTATGTAATTAATAAAAATATTTAACTTTATTCTTAATTTTCAAATAAATGTAAATAAAATAAAAAATATATATATTTTTGCCTTATTTCTCATAATAAAAACAAAAAGGTGCTTGGGGCACGGCTAAAAATTATCCAATCGTTATCAAGTTTTTTTTTTTATGCTTTTTGGGACTAAAACGAATATTTTTTGCGCTTGTCTCATATAAATAAGGACCGGTCTAATAGACACGTAAAATAAACTGATTTTTCGAAATGAGTACTTTTTGGGGTTAAAATGGAAAAAAGGAATAAAAATAGTACCAATCAAATGACCGCAGCTAGAGTCATGAAATTCGGAATATACATTCCTCTGACTGCGTAGGACACGAAAAAAAGTTTTTTACAAATTCGTACTTCCAAGGGATGCAATGGGTACAGAGGGATAAAAATATTGCTAGAATGGTGAAATTCGGTGTGTACATGCCTCTTATTACGCAGACACTTAAACAAAGAGATTTTAGAAAGTCGTACTCTTAAGGCGGTAGATAGGAAAGGAAACAAATGGTACCAACCAAATGGCCACAGCTAGAATGATGGAATTCGGCGTATGTTTTCCTCTGACTGAATAGACACTCAAAACAAAAAAACAACGATCGACTTTTTGAGTCGATTTAGCGATATCCGTCCATCCGTCCGTCCGTCTGTCCATTCTATTCTTGTAATTAAAGTCCAGGTCGCAATTGTTGTTAGAACTAAATGAAACTTTGCACAACGAAGTTTTATGGGATAAGGACGAACGCTATTTAATTTGAAGCAAATCGGTTTAGATTTAGATATAGCTCCCATAAAAATTTTGCTTCCGATTTTACTTTTTCCGCTCTAGAAACCACATATTTCAACAGATTTTCCTCTAATTTGGCAAGACGACGTATATTTCAACTAGAAACAGCTCTGGTAAAAATAGGATAGATCGGTTCAGATTTAGATATAGCTCCCATACAAATGTCTCCTCCGATTTAATTCTTTCCGCTCTAGAAACCACAAATTGACAGATTTTCTTCAAATTTGGCAAAACAACTTACATTTTAACTAAAAACAGCTCTGGTGAAAATTTGTCACATGAGTTCAGATATATATATATATAGCTCCAATACAAATTACGCTACTGAATTGATTATTTCCGCTCTAGAAATAGCATTTTTAAAAGATTTTCTTATAATTCGGCACATCAGCTAATGTTTCAAATAGAAATTTCTACAGCGAATGTGGGTCACATCGGTTCAGATTATATATAGCTACCGATTTGATTCTTTCCGCTCTAGAAACCACATATTTAACACTCCATAAAATTTGGGAAAGCGTCTAATATTTCAACTAGAAAACCTTTGCTAAACATGGGTCAGATCGGTTCAGATTTGCATATAGCTCCCATTCAAAGTTTGCACGAGAGTTTAATCTTTAATTTTACAAAAAAAATTAACTAACTTCCTTCAAAGGCTGAACAAACTCTGTGCAAAAATTCAAGATATTCGAAACAACAGCAAGCAATTTTGAATGCAAAATTGGCGTAGCCGCTTTTGATAAAACTCACAAAACTTTTTCGTTTCTTTAGTTGTGAAATCTTTGCAAAATTTCAAGATATTCGGACCAAACAAAAAATTTTGGTTTGAAAAAAATCCTATTGAGTAATATGGACGGTATGCGATGGGCGTGGCCGATTTTGATGAAGTTGCATTAAGAAAATGCGATGTGTGAAATTTCATCACTCTACGAGCACTTCTTAGAGTTTCTGCACTCAAATGTATTAGCCATACCACTTTGTGGCTTTCAGCCATCCACGTCTGTATCGTTCAATTTGGGCCGTAGGAAATTATCTATCATTGAGTTGTAACGCTCGCTATTGCTGGTCGATTTCTATGAAGTACGGATCAATCATACACCGAGCTAAAAATCCGCACCAAACAGTAACATTTTATGGGATCATTGCCACGTGGCAAATGTTCGAGAAGAGACCAGCCTTCAGTTCAGCTTGCATAAAGGTTATTTTCATCTCGGTGTCTTGTCAATAAGCAAAATTGCCGCATATGAGATTCAGAGAACCCACACTTGACTATCGAGAAGCCAATGCAACCGCAACGAGTCACAGTTTGGTGCGGATTTTGGGCTGTACTGTAAAATTGGGTTGATCGCATGGGGTATTGCCGAGCCAACCAGCCAGTCCCATGAATGATTACTAAATGACAAAGTTCAATCTTTCCAATGAAACCAGAAATTTGAAAAAATAATCAGTACTTTTTTGAAGCCGATTCTAATTTAAAATGTTAAATGGCCCACCGTATACAACCGAACACTCAGCCATATTTTTTATCCCACTAGCATGTATGTAGGACTGAGAAGACGGTCTGTAATTAATTGCACTATTTAACGTATTTCATTTGAAAATAATTTAAATATTTTTATCACAATTTATAAAGTCTAAAATAAGTTAAGTGTTCGTTACACTCAACTTCTCGCGGATATTAATTATTGCACCACATATTTCTATTTATATTAATTTATTTTTAAACACATGCGACTTTATGACTTCCTACCACAGACGTCACTGCATCGATAAGTATAATAACCATTTAATTACTTCGTATATTTTCAATATCAATAAATACGTACAATGCATATGTTTACTTAATACCACAAAAAAGAAAACCTGACAAATTGCCAACAGCATTGATGTGCGTAATTAAAATTAAACTGTCTACTTTTTGGCGCAATTCAGTAATACAACAGAAATTAATTGACGCAAATGGACCAGCCTCAGTGGGGAAGCCTTACAAATCATACGCAGTGAGTGAGTTTTTCCTTGATGGTTTCATGTGGGGCTTGTAAACCAGGAAACCACTATGATTGGCGGGCAGGAATTGTAAACAAACAAAAGCGAAACTAGCAAACTACTCGACAATCCAAAGTAAATACATAGTTCAAATTGAAAACACAATGGGAATCAAGTGGATGTGGGAGAAAATGAGAAAAGCCATCAAATACTGAATTGGTGCAACGAATTTGTAACACTCTTCGTTACGGCGATCCTACGAGTGAAAGGTCGGTCAATCAATGACTACCCAGCAAAAAGACATGACGGAGAACTGGATAAATAGTTGTTCAACTGATGAAAATATAATATGGAAGTACTTCTTTTTCCGGCGAATCATGCAGGATTTTTACATAGGGTTGTCATTGGGAGGAATGGGTTCATTTACATATCCCCATCATTTCATTCGAATGAGTGATTAGTAGCACTTCATGTTTGATGCTTACATGGCATGACATCTCATAGGCGAAAGTCATTCGTTTTTGGATAAGTTTGCAAATAGAGTTTCATCAAAATTAATTTGATATGCGGACAACTGTTTTCACTTCACTAGTTCCATCTTCTCAGTTTTGTTAGTACATACTGTATTTTTATTGTGCAATAAAAATATAAACAAAATTTACCCTACCCATAAGAGAGACTATTAAAATCTGTTACTCAATCATCAATAATGTAACAGAAAAATATTTGATTATTTTACATTTTCTATAAATAAAAGAAATAGTAATTTAATAAATGTACTTCTTAATTCTAGAATAAAAATTAGAAATTAACAAGTAGCTTTAGCTTTAGTCGGCTAAACCGACTTATATATACACTCACTCTCAAATAACATATATACATAGGGCAGGATAATTTGTGTGGATGGTACTAGGAGGTTCATATCACATGGCCCCAGCGTCCACATTTATAAAACAATTGTAACAAGTAAAAAAGGCGTTAAGTTCGGCCGGCCGAACTTTATATACCCTCCACCATGAATTGCATTCCACAGAGGCTTTCGATTTTCATAGAAGTGCAGTAATATTTCAGGAAACAAATAAAAATATTGAAAAAATAATTTTGTAAATAAATATAATATTTTTATCAATTCAAACCCCGCTTATAAGGCAAGGCTACCAATACGTTTACACTAAATATATCAAGATATTACTTCAAGTCAATTTAAAATATAAATATTCTTATATTTATATTTTCAAAAAAGCTTAAATATCATAAATATTGATAGTGGTTGTAGTTGGTTGTATTTCCATTCTATTTTAATTCCAAAAGTAAAAATTTTAAAAAACCATTATCTCAAGTACATCGTGCAAAATATCCTAACTTCATTATTTTTGCCTTAAAAGTAAAAAAGTATACATTTTGAAAAATCTTTTTATTTTGCGTTGGTACCTTTTCCTATTTTACCCCTTTCTAAAATCTCTTTATTTTACGTGTCTACGCAATTAGAGGGATCTAAAAAACCGAATTTCATCGTTCTAGCTGTATCAGTTTAGTTGGTACTATTTTCATCCCTCTGTACCCATTATATTCCTTGAGAGTATGAATTTGGAAAAAAAAACTTTTATTTTTCCTGTCTATACAGTCAGAGGAATGTATACACCGAATTTCATGACTCCAGCTGCGGTTATTTGGTTGGTACTATTTTTATCGCTTTTCCCATTTTAACCCCAAAAAGTACGAATTTCGAAAAATTAGTTTATTTTACGAGTATATGGAATCAGAGAAATGTATACATCGAATTTCATTACTCTAGGTGCAGCCGTTTGGTTGGTACTATTTTAATCCCTCTATTCCCATTTTATCCCTTAAAAGTACGAATTTAAAAGAAATACTTTTATATTATGTATCTACTCAATTAGAGGAATGTACACAACGAATTTCGTGTTTCTAGCTGTTGTCGTTTGATAGGTACCATTTTTATCCCTTTTTGCCCCATTTCACCCCCTACGAATCACTTTATGGTGCGCTTTTATGCTATAAGGGGAATGTGAATTCCAAGTATCAAGTAAATACATGCAGACATATTCAAAAACAATGCTGAAATACTCTAAATATTAGGGGTATTTTCAGTCCTTGTGAGGGAAATTTTTTTCCCTTTGGACCGATCTCGCCCACTTTCAATCCCAACCGATCTGCAACCATAAGACTCATTTACGGAAAATTTCAACCTCCTAGCTCATTTGGTTCGGCCGCTATCGTGCTTTCAACAGAAAGACAGACAGACAGATGGACATTAGAGCGTACCAGGTTACAAGTAAAAAAAAAAAGTTCGCCGTACACCTTCGAATATGAAGTATTATTGAAAGGTAGTTTCAAAAAAATTTTTTTTATTTTTTTATGCCGAACGTAGGGGTCGCGCTTTTACATTTTTCTATATAACTTCTGCATTTATAAACGGATTTTAAAGTGTGATACATCGATGTTTTTGTCCGATTTTTTTGTCTTTGAAGTCATTGAGCTCAAACATGATTCATGATTTTATGCGAGCTTTAATTTTCGATTATTAGAGTGGTACATTAGGGTAGTAGCAACTGAGAAATGATGGGTAAGTACCAGAAGGGGGTGCTTGAGCTCAATGACTTCAAAGACAAAAAAATCGGCCTCGTCGAGACAAAAACATCGATGTATCACACTTTAAAATCCGTTTATAAATACAAGTTATATAGAAAAATGTAAAAGCGCGACCCCTACGTTCGGCATAAAAAAATAAAAATTTTTTTTTTGAAACTACCTTTCAATAATACTTCATATTCGAAGGTGTACGGCGAACTTTTTTTTTGAGGTACGCCCTAATGGACATGGCTATATCGTCTTAGAATTTTACCACGACCCAGAATATATATACTTTATAGGGTCTCCGATGAATGTTTTAAGGTGTTACAAACAAATGTTTAAGGTGAATGATAAAGTGAATATACCCCCATCCTGGAGGTGTAGGGTATAAAAACATGATCAAATATCAATTCATAGTGGATTCCATGTACCAGTATAGACGTTATGAAGGATTTAATTTCAACTATGATATGGAGAATTGTGTGGGAGGTACAAGAAGGGGCATGGCTAAAGCGTAAATAATTTTTAGGTTTAAAGTGATTATAAAAACATTTTCTAATATCAAATTGCAAATGATTTGGACTACCCGTGTGGATGTTATGTCGTTTTTATTGTAACCGAACTTTATGGCACTTTGTGTGGGTGGTACCAGAAGGGGTGTGGAAGTATCGTCTATATTCCACACGAATGTAAACACTATAAAAACATTGCTAAACATCAAATTTAACAGTATTCCGAGGATCAGTATAGAAGTTATAACATTTTTAATTTTAAGTTGTTTTGGGTGATTTGGTTTGGGGTGGTACTGGAAGGGGTTTGGCAAAACGCTTAAAGTGATTATAAAAGCATTATCAAATGCCAAAATATAGCTGATTCCGAATATTCGTGTGGAAGTTATATGCGTTTTAAATTAACATATGAATATGGACTGTTTGTGTGGGAGGTACCAAGAGGGGCGTGCCAATTTCGCCCATCTTCGAACCTAAATTAAGTTTGGGAAAAATATTACGATGTACAAAGTTTGAATCGTTTCCTTAACTCCTTTCGAGAGTTATCGTGTACACCAGCCAGCCAGACGGACTGACATGGCTCAAACACCTTAAAAAGTCGTGAAACGGATGTGGTCCAAACATACTTAGGGTCTTAAGTCACTCCTTCGATGTTTTACACTTTTCTTCTGTCCCAAATGATATATACCCTCCTACTCTGTAGAGTGAAGGTATAACAATTCGCATTTGAGATGCTGCTTAGAATAAATTCTCTTGGATGCATGATTTTTGAGTAAATTACAGTTTCTGTAATTCATTTTGAAGTACGTCAGTTTTTGTTGCTGGGTAGTGTTGCAAATCTCGACAATAAGGTGTCTAGGACAATAACAGTTTTACGCCTCTACCATAGGATCATCCTCATTTTCCATTTAACTCCTAGCGGAGCATAGAAGCTCACCATACCATAGGATGGGCATTCAGATGTTTTTTTGAATGCAATACATTCGATCAATTTTTTCCTCTTACGAAGGAAATTTAGTGTTTGGTAATGAAAAAGAGGAGAACCACACTCAACTATACACCCTTTGGGCGTATACGTATTCTGTGTGGAGATAATCATCACTGACCTTCTGTTTAGAGTGCTTGTGTTATCACATGACAAATGACATCAATTGATCAAAGTGATGTCATCAATGTAATTTTTAGTGTAGCATACTTCTATGCTCCAAAGAATTCCATCAAAACATAACATAACGTAAGGCTTGTCAAAGTGTGTAACAACAACCATTGATGGCCGCAATCGTTGATGTTGAAGCAATCGCTGAAAAAAGAACGTGAGTTCACAAAATCACTGTCGGACTTCTTTCGTTCACATTCATTTGATGGTGGATTGTTGTTCGTACTCCCTCCTGTGATGACATTTCCACCGAGGTTGTGACTCTGCGACTTAGCTGGTCTATTTTTTAACCTTTTTGCAGTGATGCCACACAATTGTGTGTCATCATGTTTGTCTATTTACTTTTTTGTTTTGTAACTTTATCAAAGTGAAGGGTTCCTTTATTAGATTTGTTTGTTCTTCTTTTCGGTTTGGCAAATGACTTTAAAAGTAATTGTGCTTAGTTGTGTCACATTTCCAATCGTTAAAAAAAAGAAATTGTCCATTGACTATATATATTAGGATGGGTCACGAAAATAAATTGCAGCGGTCACCCCCCAGACCCTTTGGATCGCTTTAAATAAAATTTATTATTCTTGTCTTAGTATAACTCATTAGTCGTATTATTGGACGTTTTTATTGATTTTTTTGGTTTTCCAAGGTAATATTTCTTGGAAACATTTTGTACGAGCTGTTATAAAAAATAAATAGAAGGAATCAATACCTGTCGAAGGATACCTAAATAATGAATATCGGACGAAAAATGACGTCTCCTTTTGTAAAATAAATTAATACAGGAAATGGATTTTCAGAACCAACAATTTCAAACTCTTTTTACAAAATTATCGCTGCGGCGTCAATTTAATTCCGATGTTCCTTTTCGTCATTTCATTACGTCAATGCGTATTGACTGTCGCTATTTGTTTTTTTATAAATACTAGCACCAAATACGACCATTTTTTCAGTTGTCACTATGTAAAAACACCAACAATTACTATAAAGGTCCAATAATTGGACTAATAACTTACTCTAAGACAAGAATCAAAATTTGTATTTATAGTGCTTTCATGGGTCTATTATTTCAGAAAAAAATTACAAAAATGCAGCACAAAAAAATACACGGGAAAAAATGTTTTTTAGGGGTATTTTCAGGAGCGTTTAGTTTACAGACGACTTGATCTAGGAGTGAAATATTTTGCAAATCATGATTAAACAAATGGAAATTGTTTTTCCATTTGTATGGACCGCGACCAAGCCTAATATATACTTATTTCACGAAAATGATCGATCTTCCAAAAAAACATGGATAAATTTTAACCCTATCAATTTTGTTGTGTAAGTTGGAGTGTAAATTTGCTATTTAAACGTGAAGACCTTTATTTGCAACTTTAGTGTCTTTGATGACACCTACTGAAAATTTCCTTTTTGAAAGTACTTTTTTATGTTCTCGAGAAAATGGTCAATATGGGCCAATAAAGAAAGGATCTAGAGGGCTAAAATCTTCACTTAAAATAATCCTCATAAAATTCAGCATTATAATTGGACAATAAGAATCGCTCAGACATTAACTTACAACACTTTTTTTATAAAGCTTCCTTCGACCAATAAATGAAAACTTTGATTGTAATTTGGAAAATCCAAATCTCAGTACATACCTAATTCCATTATTTTAGCTACAGCCTATTGATTGGTGCCGGCTTTATTCTTTGTTTATCATTTTGATCCTAAAAGAATTACTTAATTTTTCATATGCATTTATAAAACGAATTGCATGACTCTAGCTGCAGCCGTTGGATTAGTACTATTTTTATGCCCTGTTTTCACCATAAAAACACAAATTTCAAAAAAATATTTATTTTGCGCTTCTGCACAATCAGAGGAATGTACACACAGAATTTTATGATTCTATCTGCAGCCTTTTGGTTGGTACTAATTTTGCACCTTTTCCCCAATTTCGCCCTTAAAAGTACGAATTTAGAAAAATCACTTTATTTAACGTGTTACGCAGATTAAGGAATGTATCCAATTATTCGCACTTTTAAAATATTCGATTAATAGTTTATTCGAAAACAAAGAATTTCCCATTAATCGAATAAAGGCCTCAGTAGTTATTCCATTAATCGAATAATTGTTCAACCCATTGAAACATACACATAGTTAATAAGAGTTAACTTGACATAAAAAATGTAATTAAATTTTCCATATTTATGTGTAAATACATTTCAAAATAATATGTGCCACAATCAAAAGTGTTTGCGGGCAGCTCTTTCTTATATTGGCTCTACATCTATATGATATAATATTTCTGAACGATTCTGACATATGTATATTTTTCTTCTTATATAAAATAATTATTCCATTAAAGAACAAAATTTTTGAAGCAAAACTCAAAATTTAAAAATATGAATTCACAGAAAAAGCAGTGGTTTGAAACGCAGTATTCTTATGCAAAACTTAGAATAGCGATTAATCGATTATTTGGCCCAATTTATTCGAAAATAATGGTTGTTTCATTATTCGAACAAATATTTGAAAACAATTATTCTATTAATCGAACAAAATTTAATCGGTTGGATACCCTAGAATGTACACTCTGAGTTTCTTATTTGTAGCTTTTGTCATTTGTTTGATACTATTTTAATCCCTTCTGACCTATTTCTCCAACGAATTTTGCAAAAAAAATATAGGTTCGCATTCAATGAATGAATGTATATTCTCCTACGTTCATCCCTTACAACGTGAATGCGAACCAATTTATTTTTTGCAAAATTCGTAGGAGAAATAGGTCAAAAGGAGCAATTGTAAATATAAGGCGGAATCTTAAAAAGAATATTTAAATACTCTCAATATTAAGGGGTATTTTCAGTCCCTTTAGGGAAAGTGTTTTTCACTCTGGATAAATTTCGCCTATTTTTCATCATAACTAGTGTTTGGAGTTTCGGTAATAAAATGTTTCATTCCCGCGAAAAATAATATATTCTAGGTTCATCAATATGGTTTAAAATAAACATATTGAACATTTAGTAACTGGTGTGCATTTTTAAAATACTGTGTTATTAGAAATTATAAACAATTGTTTTTGTCAAAATATTTTACAAATTATTTTTAATTTTTTTTATTGTTCAGCTATTCGTCATTTTTATTTCAAATTTCCAATATACACAATATATCTATACAAATACACATAGATTATACTTAATTTATAATTTTTATAAAAATAAATAAATTTATTTAAAAAATAAAAACATTGCAATAGTCCTGTCTACTGTTCGTACAAAGGGCCATTAAATATACCGCAGGCTATATTTCTATTCTCATTAGATTTCTCTTCTTGAAAGTTTCCAGGTAAACATTTTTAATTGTATCCCTTCTTTTAGACCATTTCTTACTGGTTTCATGTGTAAATTAAATTCTTCTTCAAGAAGATTTGCACCTTTTATTTCAACGATTCTTCTGGAAAAACAAGAAATTTAAAGTTAAACCATATAACACGACAAGTTATGTATTGACACTACGACAGCCTTAGTATTGTCAGTATTGTCAGTATTATATATTTGTTACACAATAAAGATCTTGCAAATATCCTCACAAAAAATTTGTATTCCTCCAGGTTTCGCAAAAAATGATTTAGCGAATTTAAAAAGTTTTGTTTGTAGTAATATAATAGAACAAAATGCTCATTAATGTAAATATACGAATTTGAAATACATCTACAATTTCATTTTTTCATTTATATAGTAAAACTAAATTAGTGATCAAAATATTTTTTTAATATTTCCCGTATTCCCAGGATATTTAAATTTTTTCCCCGTGAAAAACGGCTCGGGAATTCTTGGACCCCAAACCCCAATCACAACCATTTGACACATATTTAAAGTTCTACCGTATGCCTTGAAGGATAATGAGATATTAAAATTTGAAAGGATATTTTTTCCGGCTTATTTGTTTACCAAAACTATTATTATTATTTAGATCGTTCTGTTCCAGTTGGTAACGACAACATTTCCAACAAAAAAAGTTCCAAAAATGTCAAGTCCATTTGCTCAGAAAATGAAAAACTGCGTTGCATACACCCGAAAATCTCACAACAAAAATGCAAATAAAGAGTGATTTTTTTGAGGTTAGGATTTTCATGCATTAGTATTTGACAGATCACGTGGGATTTCAGACATGGTGTCAAAGAGAAAGATGCTCAGTATGCTTTGACATTTCATCATGAATAGACTTACTAACGAGCAACGCTTGCAAATCATTGAATTTTATTATCAAAATGCGTGCTCTGTTAAGAAAGATCAGAAAGAAAGAAATTGTGTTCAGCGACGAAGCTCATTTTTGGCTCAATGGGTACGTAAATAGGCAGAATTGTCGATTTTGGAGTGAATATCAGCCAGAAGCATTGCAAGAGCTACCAATGCATCCAGAAAAAGTCACAGTTTGGTGCGGTTTATGGGCTGGTGGCATCATTGGACCGTACTTCTTCAAAGATGATGCGAATCGTAACGTAACTGTGAATGGTGAGCGCTACCGTGAGATGATATCCAACTTTTTTTTGCCCAAAATGGAAGAACTGAACTTGGTTGACATGTGGTTTCAACAAGATGGCGCTACATGCCACACAGCTCGCGATTCTATGGCCATTTTGAGGGAAAACTTCGGAGAACAATTCATCTCAAGAAATGGACCGGTAAGTTGGCCACCAAGATCATGCGATTTGACGCCTTTAGACTATTTTTTGTGGGGCTCCGTCAAGTCTAAAGTCTACAGAAATAAGCCAGCAACTATTCCAGCTTTGGAAGACAACATTTCCGAAGAAATTCGGGCTATTCCGGCCGAAATGCTCGAAAAAGTTGCCCAAAATTGGACTTTCCGAATGGACCACCTAAGACGCAGCCGCGGTCAACATTTAAATGAAATTATCTTCAAAAAGTAAATGTCATGGACCAATCTAACGTTTCAAATAAAGAACCGATGAGATTTTGCAAATTTTATGCGTTTTTTTTTTTTAAAGAAGTTATCAAGCTCTTAAAAAATCACCCTTTATATATGGCTGATAATAACGTGGTAACAAAAGCACTCCTCCCTTCAATTCGCGTTCTACAAAAATATATTCACATTGCTTTATTCAAAAATATATACATATATTGTATTATTTTATTATTATTATTTTGAAATGTTGGAAGGATTAAAAACATTATTTATTGTGATTTCAGGCTCCTCGGCTTTCTGAAAGAAAATGATGTAAAAATGTATTTTTTTCATTTTCTTCATTTCAATTATTGCATTATCTTTTTTAAGTTGCAGCCCACTGTACACTGACTGATAAATACTCTCAAATGTATCGATACATTATCAATAAACACGGAAGAAACAAAGGCTAGTTGGTAATGAACTTTCACATAGGTCAGCCACAGTTTTTTCTATTTTAAATTTAAATGTAAATATCAATGTTTATTGTTAGATACCTTGTGGATGACTAAAGAATACGTATTAAGGACCTTGGGCCAAACTATAACATAAACAATTAAAACTATAAGGTCAACTATCAACATTTTTCATAGCCGAAAATTTTGTACTGATTTTAAATTGAAATATTACTATTAATGTCATCATATCTGCCACACAGAAGGACAGACAGATTTTTCCATGAAATTGTACTGACCATCGTACAGTTGGGCGTACAGTTGTATGATGTAAAATCACTACTATCATTTTATGAAGAAAAATTAATACAATTTTTTACATGTTAAAATTAAAAATTTTTCAAAACTACAAAACAATTTCCGCCTAAACTTGTTTGATTTCAGAAAAAAGTATAAACAACTTTCACTACTGTTCATATTGTCTTTATTGTAGTTTCAGGACATGGCATTGACAATTTTGTCACGTCCCTGTAGCAACGAACTGGATGCGTGTAAAACTTCCAAACTTCTTGCAGAAACACATCTTTCTTTTATCAACTGCTATACAAGCTCCCCACAGTAGGGCGAGCATATAAGAAGAGAAAAAACTACTCGATATTCAATAAACAAACAGCTAAATGAAAAACATGATGACCATCATAATGGATGTGGTAGAAAAAAGGCTATAGCTATTGATTCTTTAACATCCTTCTACTACGCCTTTAAGGAAATTTTTGCAGTAAGAAAACCATTGGCATTTACACAACTTGAGTCTCAGCATGCCACCCAACACTTCGCGGATAGCGACAAATTGTTGCACATACATTTCAGTAATTCTTTCTGTCTTCGGTTACCATCATCATTATTATTTTGCATCTTGCTTGACATCGTTTTTCAATTGCTTTCCATCTCCAGCTTCTCGAACTAATTCGCTGTCTGTCTGTCTGTCTGTCTTGTAGTTCTTCGGTGTCATTTGTCCCCTATCATTGCCATGGCATTGAGTGTTGTCTTGTCTTGTTTTGTTGTTTTAATTTAATGCCTGTTTTGATTGATTTGTAGCATTAATTTTCTGCGGAGGCAGTGGTAAATGGTATTGCCTTTCCTCGGAATTTGTCCCGAGGAATTTTCTATTTGCTCTTTTGAAAATGTTACACACGTTCGTCGGTGTCTGCTTGAAATGTGAACACAATTTACGGGGGAATGATTGTTTTGTTTTTCCTTCGCTGGCCCCATTAACCGCCATAAATCTTCCCCTTTGTCTTCGCCGTTTTGTGATGCTGATATCTTCGTGTGCTTCGTTTCCCCAACAACAGAGGAATGGAAGGTGTTTTTTGGTATGTTTTGTAATTGAATACGACACTTGTTGTTTGTCATTGTAATTTGTCTGCCATCAGTGAGTAGGGCTTTCGGATTTTTTATGCGCTGACACTGGCATGCCATTTGAATAATTCGAATTACATTCGCAGAAACTGTTGAAAAATTAGTCTTTTTGACGGATGTGTAGACGTAGATGTTACCTGGCTTAAGGTGTCATCATAATATTTTTGAAATTAAAATCCGCAAATCTCTTGTCTAGGACAAGAGAATGTTTTCAATCATTTGCATCACATGACATATGATTGACACGTACATATGTCAGCGAAGTACATAGTCCAAAATTACCGCAATTAATTAATTCGCATGATGATTAAATTAGGATCATGATTGCATGTATTAATCAGAGTTTATGAGTGACATTTGAGCATGTTTTATGTGAATATGTATGTTGATGGAAGCATTTTCAACGTATGTCTAATGAGATGAATGACATGAGATTACTGCGAGTTTCGCATTGCACTCGTAAATACCGCCTACGGAAGACAGATTGAAAATAGGTGGGAAAAATCTGATTAAAGTGTGTTTTTAGTTCTAGACCGTAAATAAACATTTTTGTCATCAACAGACGGACATTGCTAAATCGATTCAAAAAGTGATTCTAAGTCGATCGGTATAATTAACAATGGGTCTATTTCGCTTCCTTTTGGGTGTTACAAACAAATGCACAAATACATAATACTCTCGTGGAGTATATAATTAGTTTGAAACAAAACATTTTATTTTAGATGTCAACATATAGTGGGGCCATGTAACAT
Organism: Polietes domitor; assembly: GCA_947397865.1. Taxonomy (NCBI): domain Eukaryota; kingdom Metazoa; phylum Arthropoda; class Insecta; order Diptera; family Muscidae; genus Polietes; species Polietes domitor. Next base: position 56,707,966 of record OX377619.1, on the reverse strand, counting down.
TTTAAATTTGAACTACCGATTACTTTGACTTTTAAAGGTAGACTAACATATTTTTTTTTATTTTCAGGTTTATGTCTGACATTTGCATAATGGAACGCTATACGCTCGATCAAAATTGTAAAATATTTAAAACTTACTTCCAAAGTAATGGTCTTTAACGCAAACTGTAAGAAATTTACGTGGAAAATTTTCGTGTTTTCAGATGAAGCTCATTTTCATCTCGGTGGCTACGTCAATAAGAAAATTGCCGCATGTGGGGTTCAGAGAAGCCACACGTGACTATTGAGAAGCCAATGCATCCACAACGAATCACTGTTTGGTGTGGATTTTGGGTAAGCATCATTGGACCATTTAATGAAAAGTTGGATTGATCGGATGAGGTACTGCCGAGCCTGAATGATATTGTGTACCATTATTAAATGACAAATCTTTCCAATAAAACCAGAAAATTGAAAAAATAATCAGTACATTTTTAGAGCCGATTATAATTTAAAATTTTAAATGGCCGTCCCTATATGCCGAATAGACATATCTACCGACTATATGATATCATAAAATAAATTTAAAGTTGGAGTGCCTTTTAAAGAACTGCAGTGCTGTAGGGGTCGTGCGTACACTGACCCGAATGAACTACTCGTTCGTATGTAGAGCTTCATTTATGTATTAGTTATTCCAAAAAGTGAACAATGCGAACCTGTATAGAGTGAACATTATGTTTTCCAAAAGTTGCTACTGATTTTATTGTTGAAAACTATATTTTTGAAAATTTGCTCAATATAAATCAGTTTTTTAGTTGAAACGAATAAAAATTAAACGAAAAAAAACGCAGTAAATTAAGTTTACTTGAATTGAGTTCTAAAGACAAGTAAAAATATTTCTAAATTGAATAAAGGTATACTGGTTGATGCAACTGTCGATTCATTTAAAAACATATTGAAAGCTGTAATTTTGGCTGTGTAAAGATCATATTTATACACATGTTTGTAGTGATTATAAAACAACTCCAATGAAAAAAGCATTATATTCATGCACTAACGCCAGCGTTTTTTATAAACTAAAGACACAACAAAACTGCGAAAAATTGATTTCGCGAAAAAAATTTCAGGCACGAAAAAATTATAAACAAGTAAGAAAATGTCAGTCGGCTAAACCGACTTATAGAAACACCCGTGGTGGAAATTGGTCAGATCGGTTCAGATTTATATATAGCTCCCATACAAATTTCGCTCCCAATTTGACTTTTTCCGCTTTAAAAACCACATTTTTTATTAGATTGTCTTCAAAATTGGCAAAACATCTTACATTTAAACTAGGAACACCTGTGGTGAAAATAGGTCAGATCGGTTCAGATTTATATATAGCTCCCGTTCAAATTTCGTTCCCGATTTGACTTTTTCAGCTCTATAAACTAGATATTTCAACAGATATTCTTCAAATTTGGCAAAATATCTTATGTTTCAACTAGAAAAATCCATGGTGAAAATGAGTCAGATCGGTTCAGATTTCTATATAGCTCCCAGACAAATTTCGCTCCCGGCTTGACTTTTTCAGCCTCAGAAACCAAGTATTTTCAGAGAGTTTCTTTAAATTGAGCATAACACGTTATACGTGAATTGGAAGAACCTATTGTGTAGGTCACATCATTCCATGTTTGGATATAGCCCCGATACAATTATTCTTCTCTATTTGACAAATTCGGTCAGGTCATAATCAGCCTATGATTAGGAAGCATACAAAAATCCTTCCCGTTTTCAATTTTTTACCGAATGGAATTGTATTCGGATAGAAAGTGGAGTGTATCATATAGTCGGCCCCGCCCGACTTTTGCCTTTCCTTACTTGTTTGGTTTAAAGTGTTTATAAAAACCTTTTCAAATATCAAATTTCAAATGATTTTTACTACCCGCATGTAAAATATATCGGTTTTATTTCAACCAAGGCTTATGCCACTATGTGTGGGAGGTACAAAAAGGGGTGTGGCAATATCGCCCATGCAACATATATAAAGGCATTACTAAATATCAAATTTCATAGTATTAGGTTAGGGTGATTTGTGTGGGAGGTACTAGAAGGAGCGGGGCAAAACCCACCATATTTAGTACGCTTAAAGTGATTTTAAAAGCATTATCAAATACCAAAATATAGCTGATTCTGATTATCCGTATGGAAGTTTCAATGGTTTTAATTTAACATAGGAATATGGGTCATTTGTGTGGGAGGTACTAGAAGGGGCGTGTCAATTTCGGGAAAAATATTACCATGTGCAAAGTTTGAATTGATTCGGACGGACCGACATCACTCAAACAGCTTAAAAAGTCGTGAAACTGATTTGGTCCAAACATACTTGGGGTATTAAGTCACTCCTTCAATGCGTTACACGTTCAGTCCCAAATGATACTAGAGATGGGCGCCACTCACGTGAATTGCGTGAATCACGCGTGAACGTGCGTGCGAGAACGTGAGGAACGAAAAAATGTTCGTGCGTGAATGTGTGTTAGTGAATCATGTTATTTTTTCGTGAGTCGCACATATTTATTAATTCTTTTATTTTCATTTAATTTCGTTTAAAAATGTGAAATTTTCCATTCAAAATAAAAGTTATAGACATATTTATTTCTAAAACAGAGTGATTCAGTGTAGATATAATACCTATTTTTTTCTATTATTTAAGTAAGCAATCCCTTCACCAACACTATGCACTGAATTTAAATCCTTAGTGTTAATTCAATAAAATAAACGCACAACTGCTATCGGGGTATATGCTGTGTTTTCTACTTGGATTTTATGTCAGTGTCCGATTTCTAACTTATTTTGCGTTAAACTATACGGTATACCACACTATAATATTGAACACTATTTTAAAAATATGAATTTAAATCAAACATCGCAAACGTAAACAATTAAATTAAATAATTTCGGATTTGCGGGGCGTTACTCATTTCGATTTAAAATGTATATCTTTGTGGAAATTGTTTGCGTGATTGACGTGAATCTCGCGTGAGCGTGCGTGAACGTGAGTAATTAAAAAATCTTCCTGCGTGAACGTGCGTGATTAAATTTTTTTCCTTCGTGAACGTGAGCCAATAATCACTAACGCGCACATCTCTTCCTCCTACTGTGTAGAATGAGGGTATAAAAATCGGAAAATAGTTGTTTTGTTCTATTTTTAACAGCTAACATTCTAACGCAGAAAATAATATCTACATGCAAAAATCTATGGATAAATGTAGAATACGTGACATTCAATATAGACGCAAATGATTTTTTATAAATTATGATTATTTAGATAAAATAATATTTTATTTTGTAATAGTCGCGTACTTAGAATAAGAACAGCTTGCTACCAATTTTTGAAGAGGATGATGATGCAAACAATATTGAATTTGAACTGAGATGGCTGGACCGATGGGCGGACATACGCACACTGCTCCGTTCATATACTAGCATTGGACCAAAATGGCAGGATTTGTCAGAATACAATGAATCTTCATTTCTAAAGGGGTGTAAAACGTGTTTGGTTGAATCAATGAGCACATCATCCATCTGTGGATGTTTTCAGAAAATTTTTCCGAAAAAGTAAAAGTTGGAAGTATTTTTAGTAGAACTTATTTAAAGTATTTTTAAATTAACTAAGTAAAGAAAACTCAACAAAAAATGTATTTCATATTTTACTAATAAGTAAAAATATAAGCTTAGACACTTTTTATTAAAAACGGAGATGTTCATGCTTTTTCTGTTACATTAAAACCAAAACTAAATTATTACGAAAAATGTTTTACCGAATTTTATTATGCTTTTTTGGGCATCAAAAATTGGGAATTTCCAAATATTCATCTTTAAATTTTTAAACTATTAAAATTAGTTCAAAATAATATTTAAGATACCGAAAAAACAAGAGTGTGACCGACTATATGATACCCTACACCTAGTCACTATACCCTGTGGTGTAGGGTACAAGAAGGTCGTTACATTTGAAGCTGGTATATATATACTACAACTTTCATCTGTATTTGTAAGGAAATTTGAACACAAACTATGAATGAGAGCTATATATAAATCTGAACCGATCTGACACACTTTTAGCATAGGTTTTCTGAAATATAAAACGCTTTCCCAAATTTGATGAAAATCTGTTAAATATTTCTAGAGCGGAAAGAATTAAATCGGGGTTGTCATTTATTTGGGAGCTATATATAAATCAAAACCGATTTGACCCACTTTCGCCATGTATGTTTGTAGATGAAATATGAGCTAGTTTGCCAAATAAGCAAATCTGTTGAAATATGTTATTTCTAGAGCGGAAATAATCAATTCAGTGGCGAAATTTGTATTGGAGCTATATATAAATCTGAACCGATCTGGCCAATTTTTACCAGAGCTGTTTCTAATTGAAATATAATTTGTTTTGCCAAATTTAAAGAAGATCTGTTGCAATATGTGGTTTCTACATTGGAAAAAGTAAAATCGGAAGCAAAATTTATATGGGAGCTATATCTAAATCTGAACCGATTTGCTTCAAATTAAATAGCGTTCGTCCTTCTCCCATAAAAATTCATCCTGCTAAGTTTCATTCAGTTCTAATAACAGTTGCGACCTGGACTTTGATTACAATAATAGATGGACGGACGGACGGACGGACGGAAATCGACTCAAAAAGTGATTCTAAGTCGATCGGTATAATAAACGATGAGTCTATCTCGTTTCCTTTACAAACAACTACAGAAAGGCACTTCGACTAAAATTGAAATTTGAGTAAAATATTTTTCAGAAAAACGTTTTCGACTTTAGAAAGCAAAAATGTATGAGAAAATGTTATACATAACCTTTCGAAAAAATATTTTTTAGACTAGTTATAATGAAAGTATAATAAATGTCCTCAATCCACATACTATGGAAAGTACTTTATCACTGCTTCTAAGTGTTTAAATTTAATTTCAGTTTCATTGTATTCTTATTTATTGCATTTGTTTATATTAAATTAAGAAAACTGTATATTTTTAATTCGCAATTACCATGATTTGAATAGGCTAAACTCAGTTATCATTTGTCTGTCGTTATCAGCTTGTCAGTGGGTACGGAATGTTAAACGTGTTACTCTTGGATATATCTAATCCAACCATGTGAAACACACAGCTCCGCCTTGATCTGAGAAGTTAATATGTTTATGTTCCTGAAAACGACCTTTCATCTTTAATATGCCAAAATTTTTGCACGAATTTTTATTTTATTTTCTCCTTAATAATAAAGCGTTTATAAACAAATTATGCCTTTTCCATGAATTAATGTTATTTCAATCGTATCTCTCATATCATACAAATATGATTGATATGCATGAGATTTTTAACGCAGTTACCTTGAGTCCTCTAAACACACCAGCAAATGTGGTAACAGGAAGAGACGGATGTATTAAGGCAACTCCCATTAAATCAAATAAACACAAAAACCAAAATGATTAACATGGAGCAACAGTACTAAGTTGTATGTGTTCGTAAACATAAGCACAGAGGCGCATTTGGCAAAGGTATTGCCTGGGGCGAACGTATAGTATTGAAACACACTTTTTACATAGACCAAAATACAAACAAAACAAGTAAGGAAAGGCAAAAGTCGGGCGGGTCCGACTATGTTATACACTCCACTTTCTATTCGAATACAATTCAATCTGGTAAAAAAATGAAAACGGAAAGAATTTTTGTATGTTTCCTAATCATAGGCTAATATGATCTGGTCCAATTTGTCAAATCGAAAAGAATATTTGTATATGGGATATATACAAACATGGAATGAAATGACTAACCTCATGATACGATCTTCCAGTTCAAATATAACGTGTTATGCTCACTTTGAAGAAATACGGTGGAAATTCGTGGTTTCGTGGGCGGAAAAAGTCTATGCGGGAGCTAAATTTGTATGGGAGCTATATGTAATTCTGAACCGATCTGACCCATTTCCACCATAGGCGTTCCTACTTTAAATATAAGATGTTTTGCCAAATCTGAAGACAATCTGATACAATATGTGGTTTCTAGAGCGGAAAAAATCAAATCGGGAGTGAAATTCGTATGGGAGATATATATAAATCTGAACCGATTTAACACATTTTTACCACAGATTTTTCTAGTTGAAATATAAGATGGTTTGTCAATTTTGAAGAAAATCTGTTGTAATATACCGCATATGAAAGTGAAAAGAGTCAAATCGGGAGTGAAATTCGTATGGGGGCTATATCTAAATCAGAACCGATTTTCTTCAAATTAAACAGCGTTCGTCCTTGTCGCGAAAATCTTCGTTGTGCAAAGTTTCATTTTGATTTATCAACAATTGCGACCTGTATCGTGATTACAAGAATAGAAGGACAGACAGACGGACATTGTTAATCGATTTAAAACGTCGATAGGTATACTTAACAATGGGTCTAACTCCCTTCCATTTGGGTGTTACAAACAAATGCACAAAGACATAATACTCTCGTGGAGTGTATAATAATAATATTAAAATAATTCTGAGACGTTCTCCTTCATTTAAGAGGCAGCCTTGGAGCGATAGTCCAGACCTTTAATCCAGATCTAATGGGGCAAAACCAACTTTATCAGTTTCCTCTTCTGTCTTTGATATTCGATCTAATTTTAAGAAGCCCTCTTTATTTTTGTTAAGCCTAAGCCGCAATCCCCTAACATGAACCCCACCGAATATTTATGGGATAAATTGGACCGCCGTATTCGCCGCGACTCAATAACCTTCACATCCGAACTGAAAAAGCGATTACATGAAGAATGGGATAAAATACGAATTTTCTTGTACCAGAAAAATCGTGGAAATTATGCCAAATCGTGAAAAAGTCGTTTCCCTACGCCTAATAAATACTAAATGTTCATAAAATCATGTTTTTGTCTTATTAGTTTTCCTTTTTAAGAAAAAACCGAATATTAATGACGCTATGAGTTTTGATGTAAATGAAGTAATGCGTTGTTTTTTATTATTTGTAATCAGTTAATTATTATTTTTTTTGGGATTTTGAAGCTCATCTAATGGTGAATTAAGATTACAAAATAAAGTTTTATGTTTAAATAACGTACATGGATTAATGAACATTTGATCTTTCACTAATGAGAATGTCGAATATTAATGAGAGTCACTGTACATGAAAACGGAGGTAAAAGGCACACAAAATGGAAAAAACAATCAATTAAATATGAATTTTTCTCCTTCTGTGTTGCATAAAATAAAACTATGAACGACTTATTCCCTAAAATATATAGAGAACAGATTTCCATGAATTTTCAAATGTAGAATTGTTTGCAAGGGCCCGGGCCGCTTTACCCGCCAGATTTTACCCGCTTGCCGTGCCATTTGCCTTGATACATTCGAGTATCCATGTGGCATGTTTAGGCAATTTCTTTATAAAATACCATTTCTGTCTTAGGATATAATTAACATTTTGCAACATCCTGTTACAGAGTATAAGGCGGATGTGGCGTCATTATAATCAGCATCACCAAAGACGTTTGTACATTTTACCTATTCAAGTGTTGAGTGACATGTGACACGTGACGCGTATGTGTCACACAATCTGCATATTAGGCTGGGTCGTCGTCCATAGAAATGGAAATACAAGTTCCAATCACCCCACGAAAATCGTTCCTAGATCAAGCCATCTGTGAGCTAAACGCTCCTGAAAATAACCCTAAAAATCATGTTTTTCCGGTGTCATTTTTTGTGTTACATTTTTTTCCCAAACTTTTTTCTCAAATAATACACTCTTGAAAGCACTTTAAATAAAAATATTGATTCTTGTCTTAGAGTAACTTATTGGTCGAATTATTGGACGTTTATAAAGAGTGATTTTTTAAAAGCTATAGGAAAGTTTTTTTTAAAAAAAGCACATAAAATGCAGAAAAATGCATGAAATCTTTTTTTGAATCGATAGTACGGTCCATATAATTTAATGTTTGAAGATTATTTCATGCAAATGTTGACCTTGAATGCGCCTCAAATGGTCCATCCGCTTAGTATAATTTTGGCATTTCCACGTTTTTGAGTAACAGATGCCCAATTGCTTCGAATGGCGACGAATCGATAATTGATGGTCATCATTAACACTGGCCGATACAGCTGCGATATTTTCTTCAGTTCGCACTCTACGTAAGCGTGTTGGTGGTTTAATGCCCAACAATGTAAGTTTGGTGCGAAATTTAGTCACAATAGCCCGAATAGCCGATTCAGTGGCTAAATAAAATAAAAATTGAAGCGCGCGATGAACTTTCTTAACAGAGCACGCATTTTGATAATAAAATTCTATAATTTGCAAGCGTTGTTCGTTTGTAAGGCGATTCATGGTTAAATTATAGACCAAACTGAAGATGTTTGACAGTGAAACAAAACACAAAACGTGCGTCAGCTGTTTAAACCAGTGTTGCCATAAAGATAATAGCTAAAAAATCACCCTTTATTATTTTTTGTGGATTTTCACAGTGCCTACTGAAAACTTTTTCGTATTTTGTGGTAGTATTTTATAATTACTAAATAACAAAATCAATACCTTTCGAATGATGCCTAAATGTTGAACATCGGAATGAAATTAACGCTACAGCATGATTTTTAGAGGTGTTTTCAGGTGCGTTTAGCTCACAGATGGCTTGACCAAGTGACGAAATATTTTGTCCAACATCATTAAACAATCCAATCTTCATTTGTGGTGGGTGACTACTGCAATTCATTTTCGTGACCCATCCTACTGTACATGTGAGTGTATTTGTTATTTTCAGAAAATTACGCCTGGAAATGCGCAAGAAATTGTAAGACAATAAACCTTTAAATATGTTAATTTTTCATTTTCCCTCATCATTAGATTTGCGGCTACACCCTAGCTCGCATTATATGGGAGGGTATTTTTTTTTGTGCTTTTGTTTGCTTCGGAATCGATTAATTGTATTTGAAGGTACTTGCAGGCAGATTGAAGTCGAAAATCCCGCGGGATTTCATGTAAATTTTATTTATCATCTTTTGATACTGCCCTTAATTTACATCCTGACATTTCGAAGGCGGCCTAAAATTATTACCAGGATTTAAAATGTCGACAGTAGACAATATAAAGCATAACAACATATTATGGTGGTTCTTATAAATTTTTTGTTGGATTTCATAGCGGGGCCGCACGCAATTTTATTAACCTTCGTAAGAAACAAATATAGGATTTTCTTTTTAATTTTTTAATGTTTAGATAGTTTTAAGCTTTGAAAATTACCTGGCCGTCTGCATGGTTTGTCGCTAATGAAGAAATCCATATTAAACCAATGAGAAATCTTCGAATATGTTTATTTTGAAAAACCCTGTATCGTTGAAGTTTTTTTATTACTCAACCGGTCATAACTTTTGTTCTGTAAAGTATATTGAGACATTTTTTGCATTAGAACTGTTAGTTTTTAGAGCAAAAAATAACTTTAAATAAAAAAAATGTTTTTTTCAGAAATTGATTTTTTATTTCTCCAAATACCCTGAATACTTAAGAGTGGCCTGTGGAAATATGCAATTGTATCTACACAACCCAACAAAAATAAGTAAGGAAAGGTTAATGCCGACTATATGATACAATCCACTTTCTATACGAATTCAGTAAACAAGTGAAAACGGGAAGGCTTTTTCTATGTGTCCTAATCATAGACTGATGTGGATTTGTCAAATCGAGAAAAGTATTTGTTTCGGAGCTATATACGAACATGGAATGAAGTGACCCACTTTCACAATAGGTATTCAAGTATAACGTGTTATGCTCAATTTGAAGAAATTCTGTGAAAATACCTGGTTTCTAGGGCGGAGATATGGGAGCTATATAAATCAGAACCCATCTGAACCATTTTCACAATAGGTGTTTCTAGTTGTAATATAAGATATTTTACCAGATTTGAAGAAGATCTGTTAAAATAAGTGGTTTATAGAGTGGAAAAAGTCAAATCAGGAGTGAAATTTGTCTGGGAGCTATATATAAATCTGAACCGATCTGACCAATTTTCAACATGGGTGTTTCTAGTGAAAATATAAGATATTTTGCCAAATTTGAAGAAGATCTGTAAAAATATGCGGTTTATAGAGCGGAAAAAGTCAACTGTGAAGCGAAATTTATATGGGAGCTATATATAAATCAGAACCGATCTAACACATTTTCTACATAGGTTGAAATATAAGATGTTTTGCAATTTTAAAGAAAATCTATTAATATATGTGGTATCTAGCGTGAAAAGAGCCAAATTGGGAGTGAAATTCGCATGGGAGCTATATCTAAATCTGAACCGATTTTTTTCAAATTAAATAGCATTTGTCCTTATCCCGAAACATTTCAGTTTCATTAGATCCTGGCTACAATTGCGACCTGTACATTAATTACAAGAATAGATGGACAGACAGATGGACATTGCTAAGTCGATTCAAAAAGTGATCTTAAGTCGATCGGTATAATTAACAATGGGTCTATCTCGCTTTCTTTTGGGTTTTACAAACAAATGCAGAATGCATTGTACCCTCGTGGAGTGTATAGAACCACCCAACTGCCTCGAAATAACGGTTACACTATGCAAAACAATTTCCGAATGGCCATGTATTACATTTTCAGATGTATTTTGACTTTCTAATATTGAAAAATATTTTATAAAAATTTATATGTTTGTTTAATATGTGCATTCTCATTTCGGAAATATTAGTCCGCATGAGCCTTTTGTTACTCAACCGACGTGTTACCCCGCTACTCGATAGGGTATATAATCCCAAAAAATTTTTTCAAATGAAACACGAATACCAATTCTTTAATCGTTTCCAGAAATAATTTTGTGATTCTTCGCACAGAAATGCCACAGTTTCTAAAAATAAATCCCAAAAAAGTGATTTTTAGAAAAAAAAACTAGTAAATCAAAAAAAATTTTTTTTCAAATCCATGCTTTATGCAAGCAGAATTCTATTGGGCCTAGAAATTCTTTTTTAGTTATCTTTTGTAGAAGGAAAAATTACTGCGTTATCAGGAGCAGAAATAATAGATTTTTAATTTGTGGTTTGTATGGGAGGTACCACGCCCCTTTGTCCATTCCCGCTCATATTTGCAGCAGCACTTAAAAAATGCACACCAAACCGACGTACCAAATTTTGTTCAAATACCGTTATCAGGAGCAGAAATAATAGATTTTTAATTTGTGGTTTGTATGGGAGGTACCACGCCCCTTTGTACAATCCCGCCCATATTTGCAGCAGCACTTAAAAAATGTACACCAAACCGACGTACCAAATTTTGTTCAAATACCGTTATCAGGAGCAGAAATAATAGATTTTTAATTTGTGGTTTGTATGGGAGGTACCACGCCCCTTTGTACAATCCCGCCCATATTTGCAGCAGCACTTACAACATGCACACCAAACCGACGTACCAAATTTTGTTTAAATACCGTTATCAGGAGCAGAAATAATAGATTTTTAATTTGTGGTTTGTATGGGAGGTACCACGCCCCTTTGTCCACTTGGTCAAATTTTTCCATTTCCTTGTATTGTCATCGAAAATGATTAAGTGTGCAAAATTTGAGCAAAATTGGTTGAGAAAAAAGCTTTCAAAAATTGATTTCAAATTTTGTGGCACACAAACATATATAGAAAGTAACCTTATATAAAGCATGGAAAAAAGTAAAAAAGGAGTTAAGTTTGGCGGGGCCAAACTTTATATACCCTCCACAATAGAATGCATTGCACAAAGGCTGTCGATTTTCGTAGAAGTGCAGCAATATTACAGGAAAATATATAGATAGTGGGCGTTGCAGTTGGTTGTATTTCCATTCTATTTTAATTCCAAAAGTACAAATTTTGAAAATCCATTATCTCACGTACATAGTGCAAAATAACCTAACTTCATGATTCAATTATTTTTGACGTAACAGTAAAAAGTACGAATTTGAAAAATTCTTTTTATTTTGAGTGTATATAGGAATATAAACACCGAATTCCATGATTCTAGCTGCGGTCATTTGGTTGGTACTATTTGTATCTCCTTTTTTAGTTTACCCCCATATAAATTTTCTTTATTTTACGTGTCTACACAATTAGAGGGATGTACACACCGAATTTCATCATTGTAGCTGTAGTCGTTTAATTGGTACTATTTTTATCCCTGTGTACCCATTGAATCCCTTGAAAGTACGAATTAAAAAATATAAATTTATATTATGTATCTACTCAATTAGGGGATTGCACACATCAAATTTCGTGTTTCTAGCTGTTGCGGTTTGAAAGGTACCATTTTTATCCCTTTTTGCCCCATTTCACCACCTACGAATAAAAATCACTTTGTGGTGCACGTTCTTGTTATAGGGAGAATGCGCATCCCCAATATCAAGTAAGTACAAGCAGGCATATTGAAAAAAATTGGTTAAATACTCTACAATATTAGGGAATATTATGGGTATTGTTAGTCCTTGTGAGGGAAAAATTTTTCCCTTTGGGCCGATTTCGGCCAGTTTCAATCCCAACCGATCTACGACTATATACAAAGAGTATACAAATATATATACAAATTTACAAACTTAAAGTTTTCTTTTAATAAATGTATAACTTCTTTATAAGTATTCACAAGCAATATATCTTTGCAATTGATAGATAATTTTGGTTTTGACAATCATTTCAAAATTTCAGTGGCCAATATATCCACTAGAAGTCCTGTAACTTTATCTGGATAACACCTCTGCTCTAAGCATGTGTAATTTTGCCATGATACAACAAATTAAATATAAAAAAAACGATTTGGAACCACAGTTCACTGTGCATTTCCATTTAGAAACACATGGCGTATGAGTGATGTGCTATCATTCAAATGAATAACACTCATACATCACACATCCCCATACGCGAGTAGTTAATAAAATAAAGTGCATTCTTTTATACACTCCACGAGAGTATTATGTCTTTGTGCATTTGTTTGTAACACCCAAAAGGAAGCGAGATAGACCCATTGTTAAGTATACCGATCGACTTAGAATTACTTTCTGAGTCGATTTGGCAATGTCCGTCCATCTATTGTTGTAATCAAATTACAGGTCGCAATTATAGTCCGATCTTAACAAAAAATGGCACAAATAGGTTTTGTGTATCAAGGACGAACGCTATTTAATTTTTAATATTTACAAATGTCGCTCCCGATTTGACATTTTCCGCTGTAGAAACGACATATTGTATCCGATTTTCTTTAAATTTGACACAACATCTTATAATCTAACTAGAAACACCTGTGCCGAAATTCGGTAAGAGCGGTTCAGATTTAGATATAGCCCCTATACAAATCTCACTCACGATTTGACATTTTCCGCTGTAGAAACCCCATTTTGTACTCGATTATCTTTAAATTTGGCACAACATCTTATAATCCAACTAGAAACACCTATGCAGAAAGTGGGTAAGATCGTTTCAGATTTAGATATAGCCCCCATACAAATCTCGCTAACGATTTGACTTTTGCCGTTTTAGAAACAACATATTGTACTCGATTTTCTTTAAATTTGGCACAACAGCTTATAATCCCAATAAAAAACCTATTGTAAAGTGGGTAAGATCGGTTCAGATTTAGATATAGCCCAAATACAAATGTTGCACCCAAATGTTTAACCGATTTCGGCCAAACTATACATATTATATTTCACCTATTTCGTTCCAGATTTCAATATACCCCATACAAATATCCTTTCCGATTTAACATTTTTTGTCAAACACATACATTTACAGGATAATAAAATCCTTCCCGTTTTCACTTTTTCACACAATTAAAATGTATTCGGATAGAAAGTGAAGTGTATCATAAAGTCAGCCTCGCCCGACTTTCGCCTTTCCTTACTTGTTTATACATAAATTTAATTATATCTATGATTTCAGAATGTAAAAATCCCGGTTAATAATCATAACGAGTTTTATAACATACTGCCTGTATCAATGAAATTATTTAATTTCCGATAAAAATAAGTTATTTCAAAAATGCCCTTTAATTAAATTTAAATTCCAATCCATTTCATTTGTAGATTTAACACATACTCCGTTTAACAGACAGCCCAGCCAGATGAAGGGCTGCTGTGTCAATCGTTATGGTTATGTTCAATTTGCTGGAACCTCCACAAAAAGGTTCATTTCATCGGCATCAAGCGAAACCTGTTGCCTGCCTGCCTGCCTTTGTAATCTTTCATGTAGCAGCGTGTGCACACAATGAATAACACAAAAGCACATGTGCCCTCGCCGAGGACGGTCTACGACATTTTGTTTGTATTTCATATTGGCGTAACATGAATTTACAGCAGATTCTCAACCAATTCTATAGAATTGCCTTAGATAATACTGGTAGGTTTTCACCCAAACACCACATCAAGCCGAACAAGTGGAGCGTTAACCTTTACAAAATCGTGGAATGAGGAGAAAAACATAAATCAGAAAGAAATCATGGAGTGATGCAATGGAATCACTTGGGCTCATTTCTAAATTAAACAAAAACCTGGAATTCTTTGTAAGGGCCCCTAAGTTATGATGGCAGTTCAGTATTTGTGATCATTAAAAAATGGACATGCGAGAAGACTTGTATGTGAAATAATTGCTACGATTTGCAGAATTAGGAAGAGAATCCAAGAATTGAAAACAATTATTTATTTCTTTAAATCTTGTACATGTTCCCATTAAATAGTTAATTGGTGGTTGGAAATAATGTTGTTGTCAGCATTTCATGGAATTATCGGAAACATGAGTGACCACATATCCCTCAGATTAAATTTGTATTAAGGCACATGCGTGCAAATAGCATGTTGACAAGTATTTCTAATGGACACTAGAGTAATTCATAAGAATTTCGAAAAATGAGAGATTTAAACCCATTTTTTTGTTAAAGCGTAAATCTGACAGCGTAAATCCGACAGATGCGGACAATGCTACACACTGAAAGTAACCTTGCAATGAGTTGAACTTATGTAGAAGGAAGGAAAGTTGAACTTGTATTTAAAATTATAACATATTTCGAGTTTGATTATAATTCAATTTTTCCTCAAAGCTGGTGTATATTCAGAAAGCAAAGGCATTCAGAGGAAAAAAACGTATTTTTAACACGAATCACAGAATTTACTTTAGTTTCTTAATGTGATAACATCCATCAGCAATTGCGCAACTTCCTTTTGGAAACACATGACGTATGAGTGATGCAACATTAAATTAATAACACTCATACGTTACAGATTCCCATGCGCGAGTTGTGAATAAAAGTGTGTGTGTGCTTTGATCCGTTAGTTTTTTGGTGAAAATTAAATTTTCACTATGATGTGCATTTTCCGATAAATAATCACTTTATATTGAAATGGTGTTATGGTGGTGGTCCAATATGTCCTACACTACGATGTGGATGGTCAGTAAAATTTCCTGGAAAAATCTGTTGGACCGTCTGGCTGGAAAATACGATGTGTTTACAGTTTTATACACTCCACGAGAGTATTATATCTGTGTGCATTTGTTTGTAACACTCAAAAGGAAGCGAAATAGACCCATTGTTAATTATACCGATCGACTTAGAATCACTTTTTGAATCTATTTAGCAATGTCCGTCTGTCCATCTATTGTTGTAATCAAATTACAGGTCACAATTATAGTCCGATCTTAACAAAAATTGGCACAAGTAAGTTTTTGGATCAAGGATGAACGATATATAATTTGAGGCATATCGGTTCAGAATTAGATATAGCCCCCATACAAAAGTCGCTCCCGATTTGACATTTTCCGCTCTAGAAACCACATATTGAACCCGATATTTTTTAAATTTGGCAAAACATCTTATAATCCAACTATAAACACCTATGCAGAAAGTGGGTAACATCGGTTCAGATTTAGATATAGCCCCAAACAAATTTCGCTCCCGATTTGACATTTTCCGCTCTTGAAACCACATATTGAACACATATTGATTTACAGGATACAAAAATCCTTCTCGTTTTCACTTTATTACCGAATTGAATTGTATTCGGATAGAAAGTGGAGTTTAGCACATAGTCGGCCCGCCCGACTTTAGCCTTTCCTTACTTGTTTAATATCTTTTAATTTGAAATACATTCGAAATCGGCTTTCGTAAGAAGAGGTATGCAAAATTTAAAATAAAGCAAATTTAAAACTGACTGAAAAAACAAATTTAAAAAATTTATAAATTCAGATTTAGGTCTTTTCGTTCAAGTCAGTCTCACATTTGATTTTATGATATTAGCTTCACCTGCTTTGCAATAGAAAATACGTTCTTATGCATTTGTATCACAAAAAATAAATGTAATTTTAATGTGTGTATTGCATCTATAAATCAGAGCAATAAAATCCGAAAAATCTTACACTACTGTGCATTTCCTTTTTGAAGTCCATGGCGTATAAGTGATGTGACATACAAATGGATAACACTCATACGTCACCGAACCCCATACAAGATTATTTAATAACAAGCTGCGATAACAAAAAAAAAGTTAAAAAGAGTTAACTTTTTACTCAAAATACAAAATTGTTTTTTCCCAATTGTCGTCAACTAAAATATAATAATAATTTCATGTTGACAATTTTGGATATAGCCCTAATTACCACTTGTACTGAATAGTCATCCAGGCTCAGTTAAATATAAAATAATTTTTTGAAAATATTGTTAATTGTTTTGTTTTGAAAATCTTGATATCAATGTAAAAAAATGTTTTCCGTTGAGTGAAAATTTAACCGACGAGCATGGAGAGCGACTACGAAGCTCTCCATGCTCGTAAGAGAGGATTTCACCAATGAGCGACTTCTGTTGGACTCTAATGCTGGAAACATATCCCAATTTATTTTTTATTTTTTGTTTTCTTTGACATATTTTTACGTAATTGTTCATAACGTGAAAAAAAAATATTTTTTTTTGTATTACAGATTTTCGTTTTTTTCTGATTTTCAAAATACAATTTTCAAAAAACGTAATTTCTTTTTTGGGATATTTCGAGTGTTTCTTACACATTTTAAGAGATTATCCACTGAATTTTTTTATTGGAAATTGTGGTTTCTTTGCTTCATTATGACGCCAACACTATGTTCGTGCCAAATATACTTTGTTTGTAATAAATATTTAAAAACATCCTTTTTGAAGAAATGTCTGACTTTGGACCAACACAACTTGTTTCCTTCAAAAGCATTTAACAAAATATATACATATTTGGAAAGGCTGAAAGGTTCCCCGTTTTCTCAGGGTGACTTTTGTTTGCACGAAATTGAACACATTTGCATTTAGTTCAAAAAGTCTGATTTTTTAGTTCCAAAAGCAATTTACAATTTCTTTTTCATTAACTTCGGAAAAGTAGGTACCCAGATAAAAAGATGAGTAAATTTCCTTTATCACCATGCTAAATTTTAGTCACTTGGCGGAAATTTGCCAAAAAAAAAACAAAATAACCAGACAAATCGAATTACCGCACTCTTTTTTTAATTTGTCGAACTGTTTCTCACATATTTTAAGAGATTTGGCACTCATATTTTTATTAGAATTTGTTATTTCTTAGCTCTATTATGACGTCAAAACTATGTTTGTGCCAAACATAGTTTGTTTGTAATAAATAATTAAAAAAAACATCCTTTTTGAACAAATGTCTGAGGTTGCACCAACACAACTTTTTCCCTACCAAAGCCTTTAACCAACTATAGACATATTTGGAATGGCTGAAGGGCGTCATAATGAAGCAAAGAAACCACAATTTCTAAAAAAAATAGTGGATAATCTCTTGAAATGTCTTCGACAAAAATAAAAAAAAAGAAATTACGTTTTTTTTAATTTTGAAACTCAGCGAAATTACAGATATACAAAAAAATATTTTTTTCTTCGCATTATAAATAAATAAATACGTAAAAATATGTTAAAAAACATAAAAACAAAAATTTTTATTTTCTTTAAATTGAATCGAATCGAAAATTAGTAAACTTAGGGCCGATTTCTCAAATATATCCGATTGCCGATTAACGCTAATATCTCAAAATAATGGGTCCTTGTCTAATTTTGGTTTTTTACAGAACTCAAAAATGTCTACCAGAACAAAAGTTATTGAATTTTGGCCGATGGATTTCGATTCTGAACAACTGTGCATCATTTGACACATTATTGCGTCGTTACTCTTTCAAGATAAGCATACTCTGAGTACATGACTATTTTATATTTTCCTTCTCTAGCCTGTTATTTTAGTGCGGAGTCATTTTTTATTATTAGGCCAAAAGTTTACTTGATAAATTAAATTATTTACTTAATTATTTACTTACATGTATGAAGCATAATAATAATAGCAGAATAAAGTATTGATAATTAAAAGGCTCTGAAGACAAATACAAACAATTTCACTTATAGAGATAACAACGAACGAAACTCTTCTTATAGAGTAAATTTAGACCAAAATGTGCTACACTTATGTGTGTTTTGGAATTTCGCTAAAAGAGTTTTTTTGCATCGCAGTGGGTGGGACCAAAAAAAAATAGTTAAATTGTTTTTCCACTTATCTGCGTTCCATTGAAGTAGCGACTAATATTAAATGTCTTATTATACCCTCCACTAGGGTATTATGTCTTTGTGCATTTGTTTGTAACACACAAAAAGAAGCAAGATGGTCCATTGATAAGTGTACCGATCCAATTAGAATCATTTCTTAATCGATTTAGCCATGCCCGTCTGCCTGTCTGTCCTCCTATTTTTGTAATCAAAGTGCAGGTTGCAATTTATGTCAGATTCTTACAAATATTGGCACAATTACTACACAAATGTTTAATTTGAAACAAATCGATTTTGATATAGCCACAATACACAATTTTTGACTTTTTCCGCTGTAGAAGCCACATAATTAAGGCGATTTTGAAGAAAGTTGGCAAAACACCTTGGAAAGTGTGATTTTTTAGCTATTATCCTTTTTGCAACACTGGTTTAAACAGCTGACGCACGTTTCGTGTTTTGTTTCACTGTCAAACATCTTCAGTTTGGTCTATAATTTAACCATGAATCGTCTTACAAACGAACAACGCTTGCAAATTATTGACTTTTATTATCAAAATGCGTGCTCTGTTAAGAAAGTTCAAGAAAGCCGAAGATCCACTTTTTTACCGAAAAATTGTGTTAAGCGACGAAGCTCATTTTTGGCTCAATGGGTACGTAAATAGGCAGAATTGTCGATTTTGGAGTGAATATCAGCCAGAAGCATTGCAAGAGCTACCAATGCATCCAGGAAAAATCACAGTTTGGTGCGGTTTATGGGCTGGTGGCATCAGTGGACCGTAATTCTTCAAAGATGATGCGAATCGTAACGTAATCGTGAATGGTGAGCGCTACCGTGAGATGATATCCAACTTTTTTTTGCCCAAAATGCAAGAGCTTGACTTGCATGACATGTGGTTTCAACAAGACGGTGCCACATGCCACACAGCACGCGCAACAATGGACTTATTGAGAGGCGAGTTCGGTGAACATTTTATTTCACGTTCGGGACCGGTCAATTGGCCGTCTAGATCGTGCGATTTAACGCCTTTAGACTATTTTGTGGGGCTATATTAAAGCTCATGTCTATACAGACAAGACCGCTTCAATTGACGCATTGGCAGACAACATTGAAGCATTTATTCGCGAGATACCGGCCGAAATGTTGAAAAGAGTATGCCAAAATTGTCAAGGTCAACATTTGCATGAAATAATCTTCAGACATTAAATTATATGGACCGTATTATCGATTCAAACAAAGATTTCATGCATTTTTCTGAATTGTATGTGTTTTTTTGAAAAACTTTCCTATAGCTTTTAAAAAATCACCCTTTATTTAAACTGGAAAGATCTGTGTTGAAAATGATTGAAATCGGTTCAGATTTAGACAACCACCGATTTGACTTTTTCCGCAGTATAAACCGTATATTTTAACCGATTTTTTTATCAAATTTAACAATGCCCGTCTGTCCATCTATTGTTGGAATCAAATTACAGGTCGCACTTATAGTCCGATCTTAACAAAAATTGGCAAAAGCTAGATTTGTGGAACAAAAATGAATGCTATTTAATTTTTAGGCAAATCGGTTCAGATTTATATATATCCCCCATACAAATGTCGCTCCCGATTTGAATTTGATTCTTCAAATTTGCCAAAATATCTTATATTTTCACTTGAAATATCCATGGTGAAATTGGGTCAGATCGGTACAGATTTATATAAAGCTCCCAGCCAAATTTCACTTCTGATTTGATATTACGTTATATTTAAAATAGAAATATCTGTCGTGAAAATGGTTTAAATCAGTTCAGATTAAGACACATCATACAAATTTTTTTCCCGATTTGCCTTTTTCCGCTCTAGAAAACTTAAGCAGATTTTGATCTGAATACGTTATATTTCACCTTGGAACATACATGGTGAAAGTTGGTCTCATCGGTCCATGATATTGGATACTTGTTAAAATCCTATCTATTGTGGTAGGATTTTCACTACCAGCCAAAAAAAAAAACTTTATTTAAACACAAATTGAAAACTACTAAATTATTGCAAATATTGATTTCCTCATTAGACTGGTAACGGGGTTTTTCGTGCCACAAAAAGTCTATATTGTTTTGTTGTTCAATGTGAAGGCAAAATTTTCAACGGGTTTATAATTAGCCTTATATATGGCTTATATTTCCAAAATTGTAAATCTAGTATTAAAGATACTATGAGTTTATGTTAATTACTAATTATACAAATTTAATTGATGTTACTAAATTATTTATTCTCAACGTTCGTTGAAGTGTTTCCAACATCGTCAAGACAATATTTATTTAAATACCTAATAATTCTTCGGCGCAAATTGGAACTTTAATATTGTTATTTTAATGAATACATAAGAAATATTTTTTTCGGGTTTTTACACCAAAATGCATCACAAAATATTATACAATCCTTCGACAAAGTCGATGCAACAAGTGTAATGGGGAAACGTTCGAAAAAAGCGACTATTCGGAACAACAAGTCAATGTGAAGTTTTAATCTATATTTCCTAGATCATTCCACTAAAACCAAACCATAATTCACATATACTAAGGCCCCAATTATTACATATTATTTTTGTGCACATTGACTTGTTATATTACCGACGTAAATACAATAATTATATCGGCGGGAAATGGTTTTCCATGAAGTTGAGTAATTTTCAAAACTAGCATAGTCCAGAAAAAACACACAATTTTAATTATTTCTATCTATATTGCTGCACATTATTAAACAAATTGCCAAAAATATTAAGACTGCGTCGAGGGGAACATATATGATAGGGATGCTAGATTTAAAACAATTTTCACAATTTCAAAATTATGTTCAAATCAATTTTCACAACACTCAGTGTTTATTAAAGTTCAGCACACTTTGTAATAACATTTTAATTTATTTAATAATTGCACGATCACGCGATAGGCCTTCCTTTGTTGTCCGATTTATATAACATATAATTAATACTTAAATATTAAACTCACTCTTTTTCTTTAAAAAACAATAGTATTTCAACTTAAATCCGTAGATTGATTCTTGATATTCACAAAATTGTCTCTTCGACAATGCGTTCCAAGCAACACAATAAAATCCTTAGTGATTTTTTTAATTTTCCTTTCACTTCACAATCCGTTTTCTGTTCAGGATTTTCAAATAAAACTCTTTCAATATATTCTCTAGGACTAAGGTTTTATTATCCTTTTGTGCGATTTATTTGCCAAGCGACACTTGTTGAACAACCCGTTGTTGACCGTTAAATGTTAGGATTTCCAGAAATGCCTGCCGTTTTTATTTCGTCAAACAATCACGGACGACGCCGACGACGACGACGACGAACGAACCAAAACAACACGAAAAAAGAGCGCGCCGTTGGATTGCAACAACAAGTGGCCAATAGAAAAACACGAACGAACAACTGAAGCGAACACAGCCTAGAGCAAGAAAAACAACAACAACATCGTCAAACGAATGAAAGATATCATTTGTGATAACAAAATACCAACAGCCATACGGTCACAACTCACGGAAGGACAATACGAATGGGAAGCTTTTGTGTGTAGCCAGCCGAAAGCTTTCCTTCGTAGTAAAAGCTCTGCATATGTGCCAAGGGTCGTGGGTGTGGTGGCGGCTGCGGCATGAATGGCAATTTTTATCAATGAAATTTTCGTTCTTTGGTGGGGAGACTACGTGACTAGTTTTTTTTTCTGTTGAATATGTGCTGATGTAACTTAAAAGTATCTCTCGTTTTCCTATACACCCAAAGTAAAATATCAGTGCAAATATTCGCTGAGTATATACATAGGTAGGTATTCATGCAATATATACAACAGAGTGACTCAAAATTTTAAAATGCATTCTAAATGTTTGGAATAGTCTTATTTTTTATTTTCTATCTTAAAATAGCAGTAACGAGGTTTGGTGGAAATTGGGCAACGAAAAAGGGAACCACAGACGCAGTTAATATTGATTTATAAAGAACAAGTAAGGAAAGGCTAAAGTCGGGCGGGGCCGACTATATAATACCCTACACCACTCCATGCATATATACATCGCTTTTATTACTAAACCCAGGTGTTTCATGGGAGCAATTTTATGTAGTTCATATAAATTATACAGTCTACTATAAATTCGTCTTTAGTCATATTAAACGAATATGGTAAATAATTGATCCAATTTTCCGGCAGACAAATACAAATTATACAGTAGTAATAGGATAAATCGGACCGACATTTGAAAGGAGGCCTATAACAACACCGGCTCAAAACATGGGCCTATATATTTCTCATTCACTGTAGGTATTCATAGTTGAAATATATAATGATCCGCTGTAAGACGTAGTTTGTAGAGCTGTATTAGAGTAGAATGGGTTATTCCAAAGTTTGAAAAAAAATCCGATGTAAAATTTGCGTTCTTGAGGGGTAAAAATTAAAATGGGGTCATTTGTAAGTGCTCTACATTAAAAAGAGGTTCCATATAGATCCCTTTCAAAGTAGGTATTCTTAGTTGAAATATGACATGATATGCAAAATTATATCGGGATCTAATGCACGATCTGGGTTCTAGAGATGTAATAGAGTGGAATTGGGGCCCAATTTGTACGGGGGTTATACCAAAATATGGACCCATATATTTGACTTTCATAATATATCTTCTTAGTGGAAATATATGAGGGCTATATCTAAATCTGAACCGATCTTACCCACTTTCACCATAGGTTTTTTAGTTGGATTATAAGATGTTGTGCCAATTTTAAAGAAAACGGGTACAATATGTGGATTATAGAGCGGAAAAAGTCAAATCGGGAGCGACATTTGTATGACGGCTATACCTAAATCTGAACCGATCTTACCCAATTTTTGCATACGTGTTTCTAGTTGGATTATAAGATGTTCTGCCAAATTTAAAGAAAATCGGCTACAATATGTCGTTTCTAGAGCGGAAAATGTCAAATCGGGAGCGACATTTGTATGGGGGCTATATCTAAATCTGAACCGAAAATTTAAAGAAAATCGGGTACAATATGTCGTTTCAAGAGCGGAAAATGTCAAATCGGGAGCGACATTTGTATGGGGACTATATCTAAATCTGAACCGATCTTACCCAATTTTTTTCATACGTGTTTCTAGTTGGATTAAAAGATGTTCTGCCAAATTTAAAGAAAATCGGGTACAATATGTCGTTTCTAGAGCGGAAAATGTCAAATCGGGAGCGACATTTGTATGGGGGCTATATCTAAATCTGAACCGATCTTACCCAATTTTTGTATACGTGTTTCTATATGGATTATAAGATGTTCTGCAAAATTTAAAGAAAATCGGGTACAATATGTCGTTTCTAGAGCGGAAAATGTCAAATCGGGAGCGATATTTGTATGGGGGCTATATTTAAATCTGAACCGATCTTACCCAATTTTTGCATACGTGTTTCTAGTTCGATTATAAGATGTACAATATATGATGATCGGGTACAATATGTCGTTTCTAGAGCGGAAAATGTCAAATCGGGAGCGACATTTGTATGGGGGCTATATCTAAATCTGAACCGATCTTACCCAATTTTTGCATAGGTGTTTCTAGTTGGATTATAAGATGTTGTGCCAAATTTAAAGAAAATCGGGTACAAGAGGTGGTTTTTAGAGCGGAAAATGTCAAATCGGAAGCGACATTTGTATGGGGGCTATATCTAAATCTGATCCGATTTTCTCCAAATTCAATACCGATGGTCCTTGGCCAGAAAAAATAACTGCCAAGTTTCATGACAATCGGACAACAATTGAGACCTGTAGAGTGCGAACAAGCTTAGATGGACAGCAGACGGACGGACGGACAGACAGACATCGTTAAATCGACTCAGCTGGTGATTCTAAGCCGATCGGTATACTTAAAGGTGGGTCTAGCTCGATTATTTCTTGGTGTTACAAACATTTGGCGCGAAACTAACTTATAATACCCTAGACCACGAAGTGGTGTAGGGTATAAAAATCGATATTTTTAATGCTAATAAATATAATAATATTTGTTGTAATTAATATGTTTGCTGTAAAGTGACACATAATCAAAAATCTCTACTAAATTTCCATTTGAACAAGGTGCACAAAATTAAAATCGGTTAACATTGGCCCACGACTAGCTAAGTGATTAAAATGTCCCATTTTTTGACAAAAAGAAAAATTAATAAAACGAAGTCACACATAATTCAAATAGGAGAAAATCCAATTTTTTTGATTCATATTATATTTTAAACAATTTCTACTCTTCGCGGGTTTCATTACCACATTTAAAATGACGTACTAAGCTACACTCCCCGAGAGTATTATGTCTTTGTGCATTTGTTTGTAACACCCAAAAGGAAGCGAGATATACCCATCGTTAATTATACCGATCGACTTCGAATCACTTTTTGAATCGATTTAGCAATGTCCGCCTGTCTGTACGTCTGTCTTTTTTCCTCTGTCCATCTATTGTTGTAATCAAATAACAGGTCGCAATTATATCCCGATCTTAAAAAAAATTGGCACAAGTAAGTTTTGTGGATCAAAACACTCTTGGAGTGTATAATAATTTTCCTTCAGGGTAGGCAAAACAAATGCAAAAAATAACAACATGAAATATTTCTCAAAAGTTTCATGATACAACTGCTGTAAGGAATTGAGTTATTACTCTAGAATTGCTACGTCTGTTCTTGAACCCGTGAAAAGTTCAGGTGGGCTGGCACAAATATTGTGGCCAGTAATCGGAGAAGAATACATGGTTTATATGGTTTTCTTTAGGGCAATACCAACGAATGGACAACGTATTACTCCAAAGAGGACATAAAAAGACTTCCTTTGACAAATCAAATACACGTTTTGTTAAACGAACATCACACCCCTGATGGATATTTGTACCATTTCGCGTCACTTTTTGCTGAAATTTTCAAGGAAGCGTCTACACTTTCGACTTTCACTTTGCCTTTGACGGGTAGAGAAATTTTTGTCAACTGATAATCATTGTATACTCGCGCAAAGACAAAGATGTATACCCTCATTCTTAGATAACAGTTTAATTTTAATTTGAGTGAGTAGAAGGTTCGCAGCACATGGTCTCAGCTTCCATATTTATAGGGTGGACCATGTAATATTTTAAATTAGAGTCGGCTATAAAAGAAACAAAAAACACTGATTATTTTTTTAAATTTATGGTTTTATTGGAAAGGTTGAACTTTGTCATTCAATACATAATATCTTTCATGTGATCTACCACGTCTGGATCGATCAACCCAATTTTCAGTACATTTTCGATTGTTCCGGCTCGTATCTCTTCAATGGCAACTTCGATTTCATGTTTCAATGCTTCAGTTGTCTCTGGATGGTTTGCGTTACATTTATCCTTAATGGCTCCCCACAGAAAATAATCCTATGGTCTCAGCTCCGAGGCGGCCAATTGATATCACAATTTCGGTGCGTAAAATATCGATAGTTGCGTTGGCTGTGTAACATTTAGAATTTAGAAACCAAATGTCGTCCTTGTCACTCTCTTGAATTTTTGGAAACAAAAATTCGTTGTAAAGCTCACCGTTGACGGTAACGGCGGCTACTTGCTCATTTTCGAAGAAAAATGGCCCAAAATCCACTTCAACCAGTGACTCGTTGTGGATGCATTAGTTTCTCAATTGTCGCGTATTGGTTCTCTGCAACCCATATGCGGCAATTTTGTTTACTGTAATAGTCACCGAGATGAAAATGAGCTTCATCTGAAGTCACGATCGGATGGTCATGAGGCGTCAGTTGTTGGACCAACTGAACTTTGTAAGCCTTCATACCGAGGTCTTTATGCAAAATTCTTCTCAAAGAAGTTGTGTTCTTGGACATTCTCAGCCACAACAGCAATGTTATCAATTGAACGCACTGGGCGAGGACGTTTAACAAATAAAGATAATTTTTTCTGAAATCGCTTCACAAAATGACGCTGATCTGAAGGCATATCCCTTCTCGCATAATATTCCACGTATATTTCTTACAGTTTGCATTAAAGACTCACTACTTTGGAAGTAAGTTTTCAATATTTTCCAAATTTTTTTTAGCGTATAGCGTACCAAAGGTGAAACATAAATATGAAAATATAACTGAAAATGAGCGTTATTCTACATTTCAAAGTCAAGTAATCGGTAGTTCAAATTTTAAATTTTAATTAGACCACCCTGTAACAAAATAAACATATTTATACACTCCACGAGAGTATTATGTCTTTGTGCATTTGTTTGTAACACCCAAAAGGAAGGGAGATAGACCCATTGTCAATTATACCGATCGACTTAGAATCACTTTCTGAGTCGATTTAGCAATGTCCGTCTGTCCATCTGTTGTTGTAATCACGATACAGGTCGCAATTGTAGCCAGAACCAAACGAAACTTTGCACAACGAAATTTTTCGGGACAATGACGAACGCTATTTAATTTGAAGAAAATCGATTCAGATTTAGATATAGCCCCCATACGAATTTCACTCCCGATTTGACCCTTTTCACTGTAGATACCACATATTTCAACAGATTTTCTTCAAAATTGGCAAAACATCTTATAGTTCAACTAGAAACACCTGTGGTAAAAATGTGTTAGATCGGTTCAGATTTATATATAGCTCCCATACAAATTTCGTTCCCAATTTAATTTTGTCGCTCTATAATCCACATATGTCAACAGATTTTCTTCAAAATTGGCAAAGCACCTTATATTTTAACTGGAAACACCTGTGGTAAAAATGTTTAGATCGGTTCAGATTTATATATGGCTCCCATACAAATTTCGGTCCCAATTTCAATTTTTCCGCTCTAGAATCCATATAGTTTAACATATTTTCTTCAAAATTGGTAAGACATCTTATATTTAAACTAGGAACACCCATGCTGAAAATGGGTTCAGATTTATAAATAGCTCCCATACAAATTTCGTTCCTCCAGAAGCCGTGTATTTTCAGAGAATTTCTTAAAATTGAGCATAGCACGTTATACTTCAACTAGAAGAACTTATTGTGAAAGTTAGTCACTTCATTCCATGTTTGGATATAGCCCCGATACAAACATAATTCTTGATTTGATAAATAAATATGACCTGGATATTAGCCTGTGATTATGAAACATACAAAAAATTTTCCCGTTTTCACTTTTTTACTGAATTGAATTGTATTCCGATAGAAAGTGGAGTGTATCACATAGTCGGCCCCGCCCGACTTTAGCCTTCCCTTACTTGTTTTATAATAAAAAGAAGAACTGTTAGGTAACACATTAAAAAAATAAAGTTTTAAAAGACTTGCTTTCTATTTTACTAACATGATTATGTAGAAATATCGCAGTATATGTTTGTCAGCCATTTTGTTGGGTTTGTTACATAGTGCAAAGTAGGCTTACAAAGTCGTGGGAATTATCTTATTTTCAGAAAACAAATAATGGGCCCTGAGCACAAAGATAATGATGACAATTAACATGGTTGTGTTCATGGTTCTTATTGTGTTGTGAATTAGCTAGAATTCATGAAACTGTTCTTTTCGAGTGTACATGATTCCCACCATAAAGTTAACTCTCAAATAGGGCTTACAATGTTAATGCTGCAATCCTTCGCAGATACATCCTTCGGTTTGAGAAAACCCAAATGTTTTTTCTGTGTTGCTTGTTCTGTATTTTGTTTGCGAGTGATAACTTTGTCGTATCCTATTTAAGATTGACTTATGGCATGATTTGTTATTATACTGGCTGTTTGCGCCAATGCTGTCTGCCCCTATTGTTTACAAGCGCAAGGGGATGGGGGAATGCTTACGAAGTCGGAGAAATCCTGTTGGTACGAATTTGGGGTGTCGACAGACATGTGAGCATGCACGTATGTTCTATTTAAAGTGTTAGGACGTTTAAATCCACGGAGTCTTCACTTAATACGTTTCTGGTTTCGTTTTCTTACTCTCTCACTCTCGGATGTATGTTCATATGTATGTCTACTGAGATGTATGAACACGCGAATCCACACACATACATACGTATGTGTCATCTGTTAGCAAAGTGTTAGCATGACTGTATCTGTGTATTATTATCGGAGTTCGTATCATCACTCATTGTACACTCACACACATCTGCCACACTTGTATCATGTTAGCACTCACTATGGTGTGAGTGTATGGGTGTAAGTCTTCTTCTTCTTCTTGGTCCTGGCATTCTTAAACGTTCTTGGGGGCGACGTGTTAATATCGCAACCCACAAGAACAAAAAACACGGGTATTCACATCCAGTGTTTGTGGGTGTGTGCGTGTGTTTTCAAACATTGGCGGTTTGCTTGGTGTTCGTGGCAAGTATGTACGCGTGTGTGTGTCAGTGCTTGAATATGGTTTTTGCTGGTTTTGGCATTTAGGTGTTGCTGTCGCCCGTATGTGTTCGTTCACTCCATTTGTTTTTGTTTTTTTTTTGGTCGCACGGTTTTCCTTTAATTCTGTTAACAATAAAGTGTGTGTATTTGGCTAAAGTAATGTAATAAATTATAAAAGCGTTGGCGTAATGCATGCATACACACGTGTACATAGGTGTATGTATGTATGTTATTGTTTTATTTCATTTGGTCTTTTTTTCTTCTGTCGAAAATAAAAATTTTAATAAATATTATTACACTCTTCGTTTCGGTTTTGTTTCGTTGTTTTATTTGATATGAAAGTAATGTAGTAAAATAATAAAAAATATCGAATAATCGAAGTAATAAATTGTCGAACATGTGCACATAAAATGGGGATGACGTTATGGTAGACTTTTTCACATCCCGTAAAAGCGGGAATGCAACGATATCCCTGTTTTTGTTTCTTGTTTTATGTCACATTAAATTGATCACCAAGTGATGTTTATGAATACGCAGGTCATTTTACACCATTCTGCATTCTTATTTCCTAAAATTGTTTTTAGTAGTCCGTCTATTGTCCGACAAATTTGGATTCAACAAATATGTTTTTAGTAGCCAATATAATGTGAAGAGTACCCCCTTCCTATATTTCATAGTTATCGATGTTATGTACAATATTGGTAAGACTTACGCCAATGAGAGGCAATTAAACACTACTGAGAGCTAAAATCCGTCCTTATTACACACATATGGAAGTAGTAGTTGTCTGTATTTGTTGATGATAGTCTTAAAGATTTTTTAAAAGAGTAGAAGAATTGATATTTATCCCATATTCGAACGAATGTTTACAATTTACTTGGCTAGCGTTAAAAGTCTAATCCATTATCAAAATTTGTCTACCTGTTGTAGGTGAGACTTTTCGAGTAGTGCAATTTTCAAATGTTGACGCCTCTTAAAGTACGTAAATGCGAAATAAATTGGTTTAAAATTTATAAAATTATTAACGTATATTATATTTAATTATATATTTATTATTAATAATATATAATATCAGTAAAATTAATTAGTGTTAATTTATGTAATGCTAAATTAATTTAATATTGATTTTCTTATATATATTAATTCGTCCTAAATAAATATTTTGTTAAGTTTCCTATTGTCAGTTCTAACGAACAAAGTTGTTTGCTTAAGTTATACAGCACTCAGAACAGAGTATAGCTGAGGTGGTTAGAGTGCCGTAGTTGCAACCAGAAGTTCCGCTTTTCTACCCCCGGTAGCGGCGGATTTTTTAAAACAGAAATGGAAACTAGTGAAATAGTGGTTCCTTTGCAACACTTTTAAATAACTTTGATGTCTATGAAGTATATCCCTCCTATGACAAATCTCATCCCAATTCTCACAACATCTGAATCACAAGATGAGCATATTTTTCGCTTCTCGACCAGAACCCGAACTCTCTTTTTGCTGGGAATTTATTCGTAATGTTCCTTATGAATGACTTAATTCTTGTTTATGTAATATAATTATTTACTATATAAAGGTTGTAAGAATTATTTTGTATACCCTCCACTAGGGTATTATGTCTTTTTGCATTTGGAAGCGAGATAGACCCATTGTTAATTATACCGATCGACTTAGAATCACTTTTGAATCGACTTTACAATGTCCGTCTGTTTGTCCGTCCGTCAATCCGCCCACTTATCCGCCCGTCTATTCTTGTAATCAAAGTCCAGGTCGCAATTATTGTCCGATTCTAACAAAAATTGGCACAAGTGAGTTTTGTGGGCCAAGGACGAACCCAGTTTAATTTGAAAATTGGTTCAAATTTAGATATAGCCGCCACCACCACAATGTCGCTTCCGAATTGACTTTTTCTGCTATAGCAACCATATATTTTACTTGATTTGCTTCAAATTTGTGAAAGTACCTTATAATTGAACTAGCAACATGTGTGGTGAAATTGGACCAGATCGGTTCAGATTTAGATATAACTCCCATACAAATTTCGTTCTGCATTTAACTTTTTGCACTCTATAGATCACATATTTGAACCAATCATCTTAAAATTGGGCAAAAAACCTTATATTTTAACTAGAAACATCTGTGGTAAAAGTGAGTCAGATCGGTTCAGATTTAGATATAACTCCCGTACAAATTGCCCTCACGAATTGGCTTTTCCCTCTAGAAACCACATATTGTTTTTCCGATTTCTTAAAATTTCGCACAAAACCTTATATGTGAACTAGAAACATCTGTGGTGAAAGTTGGTCAGATCGGTTCAGATTTAGATATAGCTCCCATATCACATATTTTAACCGACTTTCTTCAAATTTGCCATAACAACTTATATTCAACTGGAAACATTATGGTGAAAGTGGGTCGATATAGGGCTCATAAAATGTCGCTCCCGATTTGACTATTTCCACTCTAGAAACCATATATTTTAACCGACATTCTTCAAATTTGGCAAAATACATTATATTTCAACCAGAAAAATCTATAGTTAGATAGGGCCACATATTTTCAGGTTTTAGTACAACCCTCTCCAAGTGAGCTTTCCGATTTAACTTAGATGAAAACATACATAGATAGTGACAGTACATCGGTTCATTATATAGGACCCATAAAAAAATAGTTCCCGATTTCACTCTTTTCAATTCAATTGTAATGGGGTTGAAAGTGGAGGGTATCATATAGTCGGCCCCGCCCGACTTTAGCCTTTCCTTACTTGTTTTACTTCTAATTGTCATTTCCCCCCATAAAATTAACAATATAATTTGGTACAAAAACTGTGCCAGACTAAAGCCCTCCCCAGCAGCAGATACGCCAATGTCTATGTATAAAACGTTATTGACCATCTGCATCTGGGTTATAATTATGAAATAACAGAATAATTGGATTAAAATAAATCCTTTTTTGACTACATTTTCTGTAAGCGTAGAAGTAGATAAGAGGAGATTTATCGTGGGGTAAAAAAGGAATAAACATTTTGCTCCCACTTGAGAGTCTTGAAATATGGTACGGGCAATATGTTTGAAAAAATTGTGCACTGCGTAGAAACGCAGACAATTTTCATGTATGATTTAGCAATGTCCGTCTGTCTGTCCATATATTCTTGTAATCACGATACAGGTCGCAATTGTAGCCAGAACTAAACGAAACTTTGCACAACGAAGTTTTTCGGGACAAGGACGAACGCTATTTAATTTGAAGAAAATCCGTTCAGATTTAGACTTACGAATTTTACTCCCGATTTGACTCTTTTCACTCTAGATACCACACATTTCACAAGATTTTCTTCAGAATTGGCAAAGTATCTTATAGTTCAACTAGAAACACCTTTGGTAAAAATGTGTTAGATCGGTTCAGATTTATATATAGCTCCCATACAAATTTCGTTCCCAATTTGAATTTTGCCGCTCTAGAATTCACATATTTTAACATATTTCCTTCAAAATTAGCAAAACATTTTATATTTAAAATAGGAACACCTATTTTGAAAATAAGTCAGATCGGCTCAGATTTATATATAGCTCCCATTCAAAGTTCGCTCCCGATTTGACTTTTTCTGCTCTAGAAACCACATATTAAACTCGATGTGCTTCAAATTTGGCACAGTACCCTATAATTGAAATGAAAACAGCGACGGTGAAAATTGGTCAGATCGGTTCAGATTTATATATAGCCCCCCTACAAATGTCGCTCCCGATTTGACTTTTTCCGCTTTAGAAACCACGTATTGTACCCGATGTTCTTTAAATTTGGCACAGCGTCTAATAATTCAACTAAAAACACCCATGGTGAACGTGGGTAAGATCGGTTCAGATTTATATATAATTTTTTTATATATATAGTGAATGCGGGTCGATCCATGTTTCAATATACCCCACATGCAGATATCCTTCCCGATTTAAAATTTTTTGTCAAACACATACATTTACAAGATACAAAAATCCTTCCCGATTTCACTTTTTTACAGAATTGAATTATAATAGGAGAGTAGTTATAATAGTAGAGTAGTATTATAAGTGGAGAGTATCATAGAGTCGGCTCCGTCCGACTTTAGCCTTTCCTTACTTGTTTTCATTTAACTTTGGCTAATCAAATATAAATGACTGTTTGTTACGAATTATTTTTTTATTTCCAATACTTTGTGGTATACAAATGTGTCAAATAAATTGAGGCTTTCAATCAATACTTTGTTTAATTAATCTCTAACTAAAATTTGCGTAATTCACTAACAAAAACTTAATCTTTACGTTTTGGTAATCACTGTGAATAGTTTTCTGTGAATTTTGTGATTGTGCCGATTCACATTTAAAGATGCTATTAAATATTTTGTACACTGATTTCTCTTTAAATACACATACACACATGTAAATATTTCTGTTTGGATACATTTACATGTTTGAGCATATTTGAAAATAGATTTGCTCATAGCTTTCCAATAGTTTCCTATATTTAGACGCAAATTTGCAAAGCATTCCTCTATCCATGAGAGGTCTAAAAAAATGTAAACAAAAATATTCCCCTAAGTTATGATTGAGGGAAGACGACCACATTACATACTATCGCTCAGTTCTTGGTATTAGTGCTGGAATATAAAACATAAGTAATTATTCGATAAGTCAGCCAGTCAGAATGTGACGACCACTAGCTTATAAATATTTTGGGGCCTGATTTGAATTTATCCGCTCTATAAACCACTGATTTTGTCCCAATTTTATACAGCACGGTTCATTCCAATAAGACTAAGACACAGTTTTGTATTATATTTTCACTGAGTGATTATTAGTCAAGAAAATTTGGTAATAAAATTTTGTCGACTCTACCCGTATTTAGCCTTTCTTTAATTGTTTTAAAAATATAGAAATCATGTGCAGCCAACCTGTTTGCCCGATGCATGTTTCCCAGGTCATGTGTCTTTCAGTTTTTTAGTTGTGGATAGAAATTTCTGAGTTAAACTAATGCGATGACTTTGGCGAATGTGCCACGGTAGGGTACTAAAAACAAATAATTCCAAATGAAGCATGAAGTGGGCGCCATAACAAACCACATATTGTTGCCAAGTAAATAATATGAAAATTCATACACTCTGAAAAATAAATGCCGGAAGCACATCCATTCACTTATGAGAAAACTAATTTGGATAAGAAGTAAAGATTTTATAGTTGGGTACAAATATTGTTTTATAAAATGCTTGTACTAAATGTATACATTTTTGTATACTGCCATACCATAAAAAAAATTTTCTCCATGTACTAAACACACAAACACATATGAATAGGGTTTCCCGGCAAAATTTAAATTAATAAGTCTCCAACAGTTGGTATTACTATAGTGAACAATAATTCTGTTCCGAATGTTATCCTAATAATTCAGTGTTATCCTCAGCGCCGACTTATTTCATATATATTGATTACAAACCATTTCCGGAATTTGGATACATTAAAAAACAAGTAAGGAAAGGCTAAAGTCGGGCGGGGCCGACTATATAATACCCTACACCACTCCCTGCGTATGAACCTCGCTTTGATTACTAAGCCCAGGTATTTCATGGGATCAATTTTATGTAGTTCATACAAATTATATAAATTATATTCATATAATTTATATGCTATAAATTCATCTTCAGTGTGTTTGACAAAAAATGTTAAATCGGAAAGGACATTTGTATGGGGGTATATTGAAACCTGGAACGATATGACCCGCTTTCACCATGTCTGTTTATTGGTGAAATATAATATGTAAAATTTGACCAAAATCGGTAAAACATTCGGGAGCAACTAGTTCGATTATAAGATGTTGTGCCAATTTTAAAGAAAAACGGGTACAATGTGTGGATTTTAGAGCGGAAAAAGTCAAATCGGGAGCGACATTTGTATTGGGGCTATATTTAAATCTGAACCGATCTTACCCAATTTTTGCATACGTGTTTCTAGTTGGATTATAAGATGTTCTGCAAAATTTAAAGAAAATCGGGTACAATATGTCAATTGGGTAAGATCGGTTCAGATTTAGATATAGACCCCATACAAATGTCGTTCCCGATTTGACTTTTTCCGCCCTATAAAGCACATATAGTACCCGGTTTTCATCAAAATTGGCTTAACACCATATAATAAAACTAGAAATACCTGTGGAGAAAGCGGGTAAGATCGGTTCAGATTTAGATATAGCCCCCATACAAATGTCGCTCCTGATTTTACTTTTTCCGCTTTAGAAACCACATATTGTAGCCGATTTTCTTTAAAATTTGCACAACATTTTATAATCGAATTAGAAACACCTATGCTGAAAGTGGGTAAGATCGGTTCAGATTTAGATATAGCCCCATACAAATGTCGCTCCCGATTTGACTTTTTCCGCTCTAAAATCCTCATATTGTACCCTTTTTTCTTCAAAATTGGCACAGCATCTTATAATCGAACACCTATGCTGGAAGTGGGTATGATCGGTTCAGATTTAGATATAGCCCCATACAAATGTCGCTCCCAATTTGACTTTTTCCGCTCTAAATTCCACATATTGTAGCCGTTTTTCTTTAAAATTGACACAACATCTTACAATCCAACTAAAAAACCTATGGGGAATATGGGTAAGATCGGTTCAGATTTAGATATTATATTTCACCAATAAATATACATGGTGAAAGGGGGTCACATCGTTCCAGGTTTCAATATACCCCCATACAAATGTCCTTTCCGATTTAAAATTTTTTGTCAAAAACATACATATACAGGATGCAAAAATCCTTTCCAATTTCACTTTTTACCGAATTGAATTGTACTGAGATAGAAAGTCCGTCCGTTTTTAACCTTTCCTTATTTGTTTGGGAGATGCCCATATGTCCATACTTTGGTATAACCCTAATGGGGCCCCATTCTGATCTATTACAGCTCTAGAAACTACATCTTACATCGGATCTTCATCAAATTTTGCAGATCATGATATTTTTCAACTAGGAATACCTACCGTGAATGAGAAATATATAGGCCCATGTTTTGGACCAGGCCCAAAATGTTGTTATAGGCCCCTTTTGAAATGTCGGTCCGATTCATCTTATTACTACTCTATAATTTGTATTTGTCTGTCTGATAATTGGATCAATTACCATATTCTTAACCATATTCGTTAAATATGACTAAAGATGAATTTATAGTAACTTTATTATTTATATGAACTACATAAAATTGCTCCCATGAAATACTTGGATTTAGTAATCAAAGCGAGGTACATACGCAGGGAGTGGTGTAAGGTATTATACAGTCGGCCCCGCCCGACTTTAGCCTTTCCTTAATTGTTTTTTTAAATTCGTACTTCTAAGGGGTAAAATGGGAATAGAGGGATACAAATGGTACCAACCAAACGGCTACATCTAGAATAATGAAATAATGATTGCGTAGACACGTAAAATAAAAAGATTTTTCGAAATTCGTACATTTAGGAGGTAAAATGGCAGCAGCTAGAGTCATGAAATTCGGACTATACATTTCTCTGACTTCGTAGACACGAAAAATAGAAAGGTTTTTCCAAATTCGAACTTTCAAGAGGTACAATGGGTACATGGGGATAAAGATGGTAACACCTAAATGACTACAGCTAGAATGATGAAATGTTGTGTGTAAATCCCTCTAGTTACGTGGACACGTAAAATAAAAAAATTTTCGAAAGTCGTACTTACAATAGGGTAAAATGGGAAAAAGGAGATAAATGGTACCAACCAAATGGCCGCAGTTTGAATCATGGAATTCGGTGTATACATTCACCTGACTGCATAACAAGATTTGTTCACATTCGTACTTTTTTACTTTTACGGCAAAAATGGCTAGAATCATGAAGTTAGGTTATCTTGGACTGTGTACGAAGAGATAATTGATTTTCAAAAATTTTACTTTTGGAATTAAAGCAGGATAGAAATACAAGCAATCAAACGGCTGTAGCTGAAAATGCACCCACTATTCCTCAATATATAGGGTATGTAAGCTTTTTGGAAGATTGCTGCCTTATATACTTTTTGAACTGACATGAAGTATTATTTCGATACATTAATATAAACATATTGATAGCCTTGTTTTATAAGCGTGATTTAAAATAATTAAAATTTTATATTTATTTATAAACTTATTGTTGTGTTTCCAAATAAAAGACGTTTTTGATTCCACTACAAAAATTTAACTAACTCTATTCTATTTTATTTATTCTCAAACCATCGACAATTCCATAGCCTACTACAATTACAAAACTAGTCGTCAGTGGCATAGCCTACTATAAATAATATCAATACAGTTGTTACGTTAGAAAACATTCAAAGTGTTGTTCCAACATCCTCCTTTCTTTAAACTACGCCCGGTGACACAGCTGATTGCAATACTTGCGATGTAAAGTTGAGCAGGTAGCAAATTCCACCAGCACATTATATATGACCGAACCAACTTTTTCTATTATCTTCACCTTGCACCATATAAATTTCCCCTTTTGGAACATGTTGGCATAGACAAGATCTCCAGCATGGAATTCCCTTTTTCGAGCGCCGTGTTGTGTGTTGAAGGCCTGCTCCATAACATCATTCTTTATCGGTACACTTTTTCTCTCATCCTTTAAAAGGTCAATTTGTAATCGCAAATTTCTTCCAATAAACCAATCGGCTGGAGCTTTGTTTTCAGGAACGTTTGGATTTGGGGTTGAACGGTAAGCAGCGAGAAAAACTAGGAGATTAAGCTTATCATTCTTTGAATTTTCTTGATATGCTTTATGTAATGATCTTTTGACCGTATCCACAAATCGCTCGGCCTGTCCGTTCGACTGAGGATGATAAGGTGGTGTTGTCATGTGGGTTATGCCATAACTTTGGCAGAAAACATGAAATTCTGAACTGGGTGCCATTGTCCGATACAATCGTCTTAGGAGACCCAAATCTGCTAATAAACTCTTGTAATTGAAATATTATGGTCTTACTCGATATTGACGCTATCTGAATTACTTCTGGCCATTTAGAAAAACTATCCACCATGACTAAGTAATAATTACCTCTGACTGGTCCTGCAATGTCGATGTGCAATCTTTCCAATATTTCCTGAGGCATCAGCCAAGAACTAAGTGTGGTCTTAATTGGTGATTTGGCAGCTGATGCACAGCCATAACATTGTTTAACGAATTGGTTTATATCTTCATCTATACCAGGCCAATAGACATATGATCGTGCAATTGCTTTCATACGGCCTATGCCCTGATGTCCTTGGTGAATTTGCTTCAAAACTTTTAATTTGAGTTCTGTTGGAATTACTATACGTTCTCCATACATCAAAAATCCTTCCACAACGCAAAGAGAATCTTTTCGATTGAAAAAGGGTAGCAATTCGCTTTGGACATTCTTTGAGCTATTTGGCCATCCATTTTGCATACATTCATGTACAGCTTGTAAAGTTAAATCTGATTTGGCTATATCCATAATCTGTTGACGTGTAACTGGAAGTTCGCTAATGCTCTCTTGTAGAATTAAATTCACCTCTGCTTCAATCGATATAGATGCCACTAGAAAATCTTCATCCACTGATTTGTTGTCAATCAATCTGGATAATACATCGACGTTACCAAATTCATTAGTTTGTATATACTGGATGTCGAAGTCATAGGCCATCATAATCAGCGCCCATCTTTGCAATCTATTCGCTATATGAGTTGGAATACCTTTCTTTGAACCAAATATTGCCAACAATGGTTTGTGATCTGTTAAGAGGGTGAATTTACGTCCATAAATCATCTTATGAAATTTAGAACAAGAGTAAACAATGGCTAAGGCTTCCTTTTCAATTTGACTATAACGTTTTTCAGCCGGTGTAATAGCACGTGATACGTGATAAATTACTTTATTTGAACCATCAGCCATACAATGAAATATTTGTGCTCCTATACCAACTGTTGAAGCATCTGCAGCAATTGTTATTGGTAAATTCGGATTATAGTGAGTAAGCAAAAGTTCTGAAGATAATATTCTTTTAAATTCTTTGAACGAATTTTCACAGTTTGCGTTCCATGTAAATTTTGAATCATTTTTTAGTAGTTCATCCAAAGGATGCCGAAGCTGTCTCATTCTTGGAATAAACTTACCATAGTAATTTACAGCACCTAGAAAAGATCTGAGTTCCGAGATATTAGTTGGTCTAGGTAATTCTTGAATTGCTTCTGTCTTAAGTGGATCTGGATGAATTCCATTTGCATTTAAAATATGACCAAGGTACTTAATGGATGTCCTGAAAATATCACATTTGTTCCAGTTAACAGTTAAGCCATATTCTTGGCTCATCACATCCATAACCAGTTTATAATTTTGTTCAATTGAAGGTGTGGCTATAATAATGTCATCTAGATATGTGACAACATTATCCAATCCATGCAAAACCTTTTTCAAAGCTTGTTGAAAAGCACCGGGGGCAGACATCACTCCAAATGGCAGTCTATTGTAGACATACAAACCCTTATGCGTATTAACAGTTAAAATTTTCTTTGACTCATCGTCAACTTCGAA
Source organism: Polietes domitor (assembly GCA_947397865.1). Classification (NCBI taxonomy): domain Eukaryota; kingdom Metazoa; phylum Arthropoda; class Insecta; order Diptera; family Muscidae; genus Polietes; species Polietes domitor. The sequence goes on along the minus strand of OX377619.1, from coordinate 56,668,582 downwards.
TTGCAGATAAGCATCCGACAAGTCTATGGTACTAAATATTTTACAGTTTGCCATTTTGGAAAATATATCGTCGATATGTGGTATCGGGTATTGATTCTTCTGCACACAGTTATTTAACCCTGTTGAATAATCTCCACATATGCGTATTTTATTATTAGGTTTACGTACCACAACAATCGGTGCTGCCCAATCCGAATGATTCGATTAAGTTCTTCTTCCACTATAGTTAACATTGCATAAGGTACAGAACGTTTAGGCTTGAAAACTGGTTTACTTCCGGGAATCAGTTCCAAACTAATCTTGAATTTGTTGCAATGGCCCGTTTTATCACTCAAAACATTCGGATATCGTGTCTTAATATTATCACGTATTTCATCTTTATTCAAGCTCGAAGAAATAGTTAAGCAAATTGAATTAATGGGTATATCCCAATACCCAAACTTCTCAATTAAGTCAATTCCAAAGATATTCAGACATGAAGAATTCGCCACATAGATGATAGATTGAACTGATTTCCCGCCATGTTGTATTTCTGCATTGAACTCTCCAATAAATTGAATATAATTACTTGATGCGTCTGCAGCCTTTCTGAGACACTGCGTTAGTTCTGGTCGATCATGTCCGAAGCGGTATCAAATTGAAGTTCGAGTTTATTGTTGTTAATTCTGACCGTGATGAATTTTCTCGAACATGTAGGATATTGCACTTTATTGACCCTTTCATCTGTAATGATCGATACTACCTGTGAAGAAAAATCCTTATTTGATTGATTATGGTCACCAGAATTCTGTTTAAGCTTATTGTCGCTAGATGTAAAGCATGCACAGTATCCATCCTTGTGACCGAATTTTCCACACATTTTGCATTTATGATTTGAATATGTGCAATTTTTTACAAAATGCATTCCACCGCATTGCCAACATGGTCGTTTCGGATATGGTATATCTTTTGGTTTTAAAAATGATCTTTGAACACAATTTTTATTTACTTTTTTTACCTGCATCATTTCTGAATTGGACGTTTCTGATCCTGAATTAACTGGTGTTGATTGACCTACCAGTTGAACATCTTCTTTGAGAGATTTAAATCGAAGGACCTCATCAACCAAAGCATCCATCGTAAGGGCGCCGGGTGAATTATCCAATAGTGACAATAATTTCGAACGTAAATCTGCCTCTATTGGTGACTTGAATATAAGGCACTTAAGCTCATCTGATGACATTTGTCCACGAACAAACGTTTCACACTGCATATTTACTCTTGCTCCATAACTTACGAAATCTTCCAAATCATTCTTACGTGTATTGAGACATTTATACCGAAGGCTAAACAAAGATTCCTTTCTGTCAAACATTGTCTTGAGTTGCTGCACTGTTTGTTTAAAATCGAAATCCTGAGGCTTTCTTGGCAAAATGAAATCTGCATATTTTGTGTAGTCCTTCTGGCTCAATTTTCGTAAAAGCAATCGAACTTTCGTACCGTCGCTCAGACTCTTGGCATCTTCCGTAAAATGTTCCTCAAAGCGTCCAAACCAATTTGAAAACGTTCAATTATCATCAGGATCATACCGAAATTCTTGAATATTTCTGGCAATAATGTCCATTAACTCTTCCTGCCGTGTTGGAAGCGTTTCCTTTTGAGAAACTGTTGACTGTTCCAGTTTCTTTGATAAAATATCAATTAATTGTTGTTGTTGTTTGGCAGCTTCTTGCTGTTGAATGAGAAGCTGTGCCACGACATTTTCTAAAGTAGACATCGCGTATGTTCGTAAAAATCCTCGTCGCCAATTGTTGTGTTTCCAAATAAAAGACGTTTTCGATTCCACTACAAAAATGTAACTAACTCTATTCTATTTTATTTATTCTCAAACCATCGACAATTCCATAGCCTACTACAATTACAAAACTAGTCGTCAGTGGCTTAGCCTTCTATAAACAATATCAATACAGTTGTTACGTTAGAAAATATTCAAAGTGTTGTTCCAACACTTATTTTTTTATAAGCGTGATTTAAAATAATTAAAATTGTTATTTATTTTGGTTTAAGACCAAAGGTTGTGCTGAAGTCTTCAGCAGAACCCAAAATTAGCAAAAAGGCAAAGTGACACCTTTATTGTTGCAGCTAAAAGTTGACTGCGCAGTTTCGATGGGCGCTACCCCATCTCGTATGTGACCGCTGCTATTAGTATGAACCCTGATTTATGTCAAAGACATACATTCATTGCGAAAGTTATTAATTAAATTATTTTAAAATTTTTGTATTTATTTATAAAATTATTGTTTTCGTTTGGCTATATTTAAAAACTGAATCGTCAGCCTCTGTGGAATGCGATTACATGGCCCGGCACAACTTAACGTCATTTCTACTTATTTTTTAAAGTAGTTAATATTCTAATGAATAAATCAATGTCTACTCTTATATATAAAACTTATATGGATCAATTTAGAAGTTATCAGATGAAAAGTCGAATTGGAAGTGACATTTCATTGGGGCTGTATATAAATCTCAACCAATTTGCTTCAAATTAAATAATGTTCGTCACTGGCCCGCAAAACGCAAATGCACCAATTTTCGTTAAGATCGGACAATAATTGCGACCTGCAATTTGATTACAAAAATATATCAGATTGAAAAACGAACAGACGGACATGGCTACATCGATTTAGAAAGTTATAAGTCGCTAGGTATAATAAACGTACCATAGTCATCTCTCCTCCTTTTGGTTACAAATAAATCCACAAAGATCTAATATCCTAATGGAGGGTATAACAAATGTTGTTTGGAAATTTGTGGTCACATATTTTTAACTGTTTTAAATTTCCCCATTTTCAAAAGAAAAGTTCATGCGGTACACCCTAACATATGTGCACATGCGTCGCAAATCCACTCGTAAACTCGTTTTAGATCTATTAAAATCTGAGCCATAAAGCATTCGTCGCTCTACTGTACTGCAGTCCATTTCCTTGTATTCAAATTGACATCCGTATCGATGCCACATTTCCACACAAACTGTTGTTATTGTGTTTCAGGCCTTCATTTTTATGAGGTCAATATATTTGCATTGTTACTCGCGGCTAAATACCACGAATATTTGTTGCCATTTGTGTCTGTTTTTATTTACATCCTTTGGGATTTGGGGGTAATGGATGTAAGTGTAACCGGAAGGGGTTCACTGTGGGACTATGGCAAATATGCATACGCATATATAAATATTGCAAATTCTGAAGACAATTGCTGGAAATTGCCAGCCATGTGTGGGAGGGAGATACACACAACACATCCATTTTTGCAGTTTTATATTACGTTAGAGGATAACGCAGTATGATTTAATTTTATGTGGTTGATGCTGGTTATATTTTTATTGGGTTTTATCCTTGACATTCGTTATTTGTTATTCAAAGGACATCCAATTGATTTTATATTATGGGGTCACGTGGCTGAGTTTAATATACAAACTGTAACGTGTGTGTTTGGCCAATTCATATGCGCGACAAGAATGGACATCGGTTTACTAACCTTTTTATTGGGTTCTAACAATGTCGTCTACCAGAGTTCAACTGGGACAAAAAAATGAAGGCTTACAGTCGTTCTTCTTTTGCAATATAAACGCAGATACTAAATTTAAACATTCCTGGTGAGAGCCATTTGGAAGATTTGAAAATTTAAGGCAATTGAAAATTATGACTGTGATATGATAACATGATAACATAGTTACAGCAAAACATGAAATTGCCATAACGATCATATTATGATTAGCTACAGTCATACAATGATTACCTCAACCATAATCATAATATGATAGTCTTCGAACTTGGTTGCAATAATCATTTGTTTGGGATTTTTAAGAACTCTTAGGGACGAACTTTTTATACCATATATGGATATCAGATGCCGGTATAGAAATTATAAAGGATTTAATTTTACATAGGATAGGACAATTGCGTGGAAGGTACTAGAAGGGGTGTAACTAGAATGCTGTATACATCCTCTCTCCTCTCTTCATTGTTGGCTAACCAAACGCCACAGTCAGCAAGATTTTATCGGCCGTTGAAATTTACAAAAGAAACTAAGTTATTTAATAAAACGAATCAAATTCAAAAACGAAGGATAAATTAAGTGTCCAACAAATTAAGACTTTTCGAATGGAACATAACAGCACCCTATAATTCAAAAGGACATTAAAGGATTAAAATGTTCTACAAAAAGATTTGTGGGAAAATTTCAGTGGGGGTCACCGAAGACACCAAGGTTGTAAATACTGCTCTTCCCGCTTAAATAGCAAAATTACACGCCAGCTTATACAACAAAATTATTAGGGTTAAAATTGGTACACGTTTTTTTGAAGATCGAACTTTTTCAACAGAAAATGTGTGTATTTCGGTAGTTTTTGCAAATGTATGTTTTTGCAAAATTTTTATTTTCGCAGGAGATATGGCTAAAAAGATTTTGTATGGATGACTTTTGTGTTTTGTAACACAGTGCGGACACTAACTACTACGTAATAAGAAACCAAAAAAAGAACCGTGTCTCCCAGTTTTTCTCAAAGTCATGCACTTTTTTATGGGCCCCCAAAGTTTTGGGGCCTCGCTGTCATTTTTGCAAAAAGTTATCATTTTCTCAGGCTCATATCTTGCAAACCGTTTGGAATTTAGATTTACTTTCTGAGGCAAAGTTGTAGCTCTTGTTATAAATTGTGAACATAAAATAAAAATCATCTTCAAGGTCAAAATCGCAAAAAAATAAAATATCTATTTCTTTAACCTTTTTTGCCCTGTTCAGGTTCATCGGTTGCAAACCGTTCAAAATTTAATTAAACAATCAACTACAAAAATTTACCTAAGCTCTCAATGAACAACTTTCTAGAACAAATGAACTTCCTAGGAATGATTCTTAACGTTTAGGTAGAAAAATATATCTTGCATGACTGTTTCTGTTAATGGTCACTCAAACTATAGTGCGTATGAGTGATATTATCCCTAATAAACAGCACGTATACGCTACCTACACACATTACAGCGTATATGTTTTGTTCGATGACATTTGCGATCTTGTCCTTGTAGATGAAGATTTTTTGAGCCCTCAAAATTTTGGGGCCCATAAAAAATTGCATGACATTGGGCAAAACTGGTAGACACGGGTCTTTTATCACATAGTGGTGTACGTTTCTGGTTATATTCCCATGACTTGAAAAGTTACACACTAGGGATGTATAGTTGGAGCAAAAAGTCGATTTTTCGACTTTTTGAAATATATGAATAGTCGATTTTTCGACTTTTGCAAATATGTGAAAAGTCGACTATCAATTTTTCGATTTTTGAAAAATCGATTTTTCGACTTTTGAAAACTCGATTTTTGGACTGTTGCAAATAAATAAAAAGACGACAGTGCAAATGAATGAAAAGACGAATAGACCTAACCAAAACGAAATCGAGAGACATTTGTATTGGATATATAAATCTGAACCGATCTTACCCACTTTTTGCATAGATGTTTCTACTTGTTATGCCAAATTTGAAAAAAATCGGATAAAGGATGTGTTTTCTAGAGCGAAAAAAGTAAAATCGGTATTCAATAACTTAAATTCATTGATGCACATAGTCGAATTTTCTACTTTTGGCAATGGTTAAGTCGATTTCGAATTTTTGTACCTTTTCCTCCTAAAAATCGATTAATCGATTAGTCGAAAGTCGATTTATAGATCCCTATTACACACCGTATAATTTTCCATCCAACGGATCCTGCTGATTTGTGCATGTGTATTCAGAAGAAATGTCGCTTGTAAAATCTATGTAGTAAGCCGCGAAAAAAATACAATTGTTGCAAAAATATAAAATTCGTGGTTGCAATTGCACATATTTCATCTTTCTCTATATGGGGGTCTGAAATAATTCTGTCACAAATATTCCCTATTTAGTCAGCAATCGTATTCCAAACAAATCTAAGGGCGCTTTTCACAACTTTTGTCTTTACTGCCTACATTTATCCTATTTCACTCTTATTTCACCATAGAACTCTTATTTCCTAGAACCCTTTAATTAAAATTAACTTAAAATGTCCTTTTTGAAAATACATCTTTTGATTTTCTCGAAAAAGGGTCAAATTGATTCAAAAAGAGAGGAGCTAGAGGGTTAAAATCTTCGACAAAAATGATTCTCATAAAATTCCACAATGTAGTTCTGATAATAAACATTCTCTCAGACATTAACTGACATCATTTTTTCCCTTCGACCAAAAAATTAACACTATGACCCACTGTAAAAAGAAACTCAGACTAGTTGGACTATAAGTTTATTCTACAATATGATATACTCAAAATGTCCTTTCAGAAGTATATGGTCACTACATTTTTTCACTCTGTTACAAAATTGCTGTTGGACAGTGTTATCCAAACAAATAAAGCTGTTAAAAAAATTTTAAGATTATATCTGACGATGGACAATGTTTTAATGCCCCCACTGGAACTAAATCAATTTAAACATGTCCTACATTATTCTGCTGAATTTCATTCTACTAAAGACAACTTCATTATTTAAGTCCTTTACATTGCTTTATTCGACTGTGTATTAGGCTATAGTTTAGGCTATCAATGTGTCGTTAAAAATGTTAAATACGTAAAAATTATGACTTGATCTCCGTTTTGATCTTCGAAAAATAAGTGAATGTGGCACCACGACCGAAGGAAATACTTCTCGTAGGGCATTTGCGGATCATGAAAAGTTTACAAAAATTACTGGAATTTAAGATGATTTAATATGAATTTGTATTTCCTATGAATTTGTACAACTGCGAAAGTGGGTCCAATTTACATGCAACCGATTTATAGACTATGCAAATTTAAAGCTTCACAATTTCACTATTTACTAGATAAATCCACTAAATAATTTATTTGTACATTCGTTTTTAAGAAGAGGTTTGATATTTTGAATGCAGCTTTAACTAGTTTTCTTGCCTTGTGTGAAAATAATAGTTTTAAAATCATCTGTATCACTTTTTACTAAACATGTCATAAAACGTTATATTTGATTAAAATTTATATATTAAAATTTATATTTGAGATAAATTTAAATAAATTGTAAACATAAACTAAAATGAAGCTGTGTTAATAATTTTGGCCAAGAAAAATGGTCCACGAGACCATAGTGCACCGATTAGAAAATGTTTAGCATATGTTGGCTACTTATTGAAAGAGTTTTACCCTGCTGTATATAATTTTAGTAAAAAAATCAGAAATTTTAAAACACCTATTCTTTACTTAGGGAAATTGCACATTTTGTTGGAAACAAATGAAAGAATCGTGTTTGCCATTAGTTTGGCGAACATTTGTCTACATAATTCCTATGTTAATAAAGCTTTGGTAGTTACAAAAGTTTCTAAATTATTTTGGCACCATATCGAAGGATTCAAGCCAGTTTAAAACATAATAAATGGCTAATATGAACGTTATGGTCGATTATAGAAATCTATTCATAGGCTTTTGGATCAAATTACACACCCAAATATTAATTAGGAATGAGGAGGTCATTTTACTCGTCTTATAGTGTGAAGTGACAAGCAAAACTAGTATGATTTGTTTTTGCTTAATACATCTTTGTTAACATTTAATGATGATGTATTTCTTTTAGAATTGTCCATTCATCTACGATATAAGCCAGATGAAATCGTAACTCATTTCCGTTTTTATTGCAATGCTCGTCACACTACAGACAGAAAGGGTGGAATGAATTTCGTCTGAAAGAGAAAACAAAATGAAAGGATTAAACCCATAGATATTAAGGGGTTGCGTGCAGGCATAAGTGAATTGAAAATAAAAATCGGAATGGACTTCTTTTCAACTACAGTGTGACCTCGATTACAGCAACCCTTGATTAACGCAACTCCTCGATTACAGCAACACTCAATTTAGCAAATTGATTTTTTTTTCAAAATCTTGAATAATAGGCTGTGGGTTTTCGCATGCAAACTTTATTCGTTTCTCTTTATATTTCAGTTTAGTTCTTAATTATACACTCCATTAGGATATTATGTCTTTGTGCATTTGTTTGTAACAGCCAAAAGCAAACGAGTTAGACCCATTGTTTGTTATACACATCGGCATAGAATCACTTTTTGAATCGATTTAGCAATGTCCTTCTGTCCATCTATTGTTGTAATCAAAGTACAGGTCGCAATTATTATCCGATCTTAACAAAAATTGTCATAAGTAAGTTTTGTGGATCAAGGACGAACGCTATTTAATTTCGGTTCAGATTTAAATATAGCCCCCATACAGATGTCGCTCCCGATTTTACTTTTTCCGCTCTAGAAACCACATATTGTACCTGACTTTCTTTAAATTTGACTTTCTGGTAATCCAACTAGAAACACCTATGGTGAAAGCGAGTAAGCTCGGTTCAGATTCAGATATAGAACCCATACAAATGTCGTTCCCGATTTGACTTTTTCCGCTCTAGAAACCACATATTTTACCGCATTTTCCTCAAATTCAAATTTGGCACAACACCTTCCAACTATAAACCCCTGTGGTGAAAGTGTGTAAGATCTGTTCAGATTTAGATATATACCCCGTAGAAAGGACGCTTTCTCCGATCTAGAAACCAAATATTTTACTCAATTTTCTCAAATTTGGCACAACACGTTATCATCCTGCTAGCAATATCTATGGGTGGTTAAGATCGGTTCAGTTTTAGATATGGACCCCATGCAAATGCTGCTCCCAAATGTTTATCTGATTATATTTTACCTTGTGTATATTATGAGAGTGGTTCAGAAAGTTCCGTGATTAGGGCCTATCACTTTTTTACAGAATCGAATTGCAAAGGGGTACAAAGTGGAGGGTATCATATAGTCGGCCCGTCCGACATTAGCATTTCCTTACTTGTTTTTATTTACAAACAACACTTGGGCCAAATAACAGGTTGGGCCATAAAAAATTTAAAATTTGAATCTTCTAAATACAAAGTACTTAATTATTTCTTAGAAATTCTGGTTTTATTGTAAAGGTTAAACATTGTCATTTAAAAGTGGAGCACAATATCACCCAATCGACCAATTTTTCAGTACATTTTCCATTGTTCCGGTCCGAATCTCTTCAATGGCAACTTCGATTTCATTTTGCAAGGCTTCAATTGTCTCTGGATGGTTTGCGTAACTATTATCTTTACTGACTGCCCACAGAAAGTCCTCCAAAGAGCTCAAATCACAGGTCCGAGGCGGCCAATTGACATCACAATTTCGGCTCACTATTCGACTTTCAAAACCAGTGCGTAAAATATTGATGGTTGCGTTGACTGTGTGACATTTGGCCCTGTTTTTGCAACTGTCATTATTTCTATTAGTTGCGTTAAGCTAGGCCACGATTTGCTCCCTTGACCCGCAAAAAGACCTTGTTATCGCTGGGATTTGACACAGTTTATTGTTCCCATTAGAAATATTGTCGTTAAAAACTCTGTCCCCAAAAAATGAGAGAACTGCATACTGGCAGTGCGATGAATCACTGTGGGGCTCGTGTGCAATGATTTGACATTTCCAATGAAATATTTCAATCCATTCATGATGTTTACTTTTATTTTCTGTTGTTTCACATTCCTTTCGTTTTCTTGAGTTTATTTTGATCTACAATTTAAAATCCTTTTGGTAATGATTTTCTACGGTTCTGTTCCTGACACAAGATGTTCAGACACTTATGAGTGACACACTATGGGTGGCACTTTGAATAATATACGTAGATATCGATGGGAAAAACATTGAAATGTTGCCATTGAATCCCACAGTTGTTTTACTCAGTTCATTGTCTTAAGGCACTCTTTAAATGACTGTGAGCCTGTCGTTCCGACATTTTGCTTTAAACAAAATACATCGACCTATTCAGAAGACACCTGTTGTTATTTAATTTTATAAATCTATATATGTATAAAACTTTTGTGCCAGAGCAAACGGTTGAAGTCAGGGTCATGGAACTGAAGAGTAATGTCCCAGTATGATGGAGACTCGTATTTTTTAGAAATTCGTACTTTAATGGGTTAAAAGGGGACAAACATTAAACGGTCGTCCTGACCAAACTGCACCAGCTAGAAGTGAATTTTAAAAATGTTTACTTTTAGAAACGGAACATAATCTGGATCATTTTCGGAACAAAAATATTACAAAGTGGTTAATATTGTTATTTAAATTCCAACATATTTTTTAATGGAAATTTAGAGGAAATTTGTTACTTTTATATTATTTCATTCGACGTTTTTTATTTTTTTTTTCGAACTTGCCCAGCAGACCCTGCCCCTTGTAAAGCAAATACCAAGAACACAAATACTGTTTCAGTTTCCCAGCAACTTCGTCACTCTATTTGTTTCTGTCATACAAACATTGACAGGCAGTTTTCATTACAATATACAATACAACATGCATAGGGAAATACGCACCTACCTACATACCGGTCTGTCCTCGACCACATACATATAACCAGTATAGTTTGTGAAATATGCCATAACAAAACGGAGAATCCTCATATGATGACACATGATTCTGACGACACATACATAGTTTCATAGCACGAGCCATGTGTTGGTTGATGTGGCCCCCACAAATGTTTACTGGGCACATTTTTCCAATGAATTCGAAACGTCATACAAGTTCAACGACACACAGTGGCTACAAATCGTAAATGTCTCTAGCTTTTGAGAGGAAAAATGTGTCCGGATACAAAACCCACGTTTTAGGTTATAATGAGCGACGTGAAACACTGTTTATTCACATAACCTTTAAAATAAATTCTTTGCCTAAACATATATTAATATATGAATAAAAGAGTTCATTCCATTCGCCAGATATCATCGTTTAAAAATTCTACATTTGCTGATTAGCATTTCCATACAGAAATTGGAAAATTGAAACATTTTAGTAGACTAATTTCTCAATTTTTGAAACGATGATACCTCAATCGAATGAGCTCTTTCAATTATTTAAAAAAATGTGAAGGCAAATAATTCACGTCACCTTAGAATATAACCACAAGTAAGACCAAATGGAATTTTCTACTGGCTCAAGACCATTTTGCATCTATATTTTATGGAATCCAAATTTATTTAGAAATGGCATGGTGGACATTAATTACTTGGCTGCACGCTACCACTATCATGATTTCCTTCTTGTGTGACTTTCCAAAAGCGCGAGAATTTTTGGACAATTTTGATGTCATATTCAGCGAACTAAAATTTTTCGAAATTGACACCAAACTTTCGAAAGAAATTGAAAAATTGTAGAAATTGGCTTGACCTTTGGAATATTTTGGTTCATATAAATCAAAATTATTTTTAGAGTTTATGTAAATACTGGCTGATCCCGCGCACTTCGACAGGCAAGTACAAACACGTACATAAAACTGGAAGACTAATGATGCAATGCAATGAAAAATGTGAGATGTCAGTCTCATTGTCAGTCTCATTGGCTTGACCTTTGGAATATTTTGGTTCATATAAATCAAAATTATTTTTAGAGTTTATGTAAATACTGGCTGATCCCGCGCACTTCGACAGGCAAATACAAACACGTACATAAAACTGGAAGACTAATGATGCAATGCAATGAAAAATGTGAGATGTCAGTCTCACCTCCAGTTTTTTCTCATATATTTACGCTCACTTTTCCAATAGCAGCCATATTTTGCACATTGATTCAGGATAGGAGGTGCCACGCCCACTTTTCCAAAGCCGCACATATTTTGCATAACTACGCACCTTGCAGAATGCACTCACACAAAATGTCAGCATTCTGGGTGTCATTGGACTGAATATATGCAACAATAAGTCTTATCTTCAAATGGGAGTGGGCGTGGCATCACTTTTCCCATAGCGCCCATATTTTGTATAACTACGCACATTGATGCTGGATGTACCCACACAAAATTTCTGCACTCTAGGTGTTTGAATATATTCAATAATAGGTCTTAGCTTCGAGGTGCAACACCCACTTGTCCAATACCGATAACTTTTGTCATAACTTTCATATAATTTCCAGACTCTCGCTGCAACAGTACTCCGAATATGTTGACTTATTAAAATAAAGAAAATCAAAATACTGAACAAAATATTTTATAAAAATATATAAAATTTTAATTATTTTATATATATATAGAAATAATACTTCAAGTCAGGGAGATAGTGGGTTTATTTCTAAACACTTTAGTCATATTTAACAAATATGGTAAATAACTGATCCAGACAAATACATATTATACAGTAGACATTCTTAGTTCAAATATGACATAATATGCAAAATTATATCGAGATTCAATGCACGATGTGGGTTCTAGAGATGTAATAGAGTAGAATGGGGGCCCAATTTGTATGGTCCCATTTATTTGACTTTCATACTATGTCTTCTTAGGTGAAATATATTACAAAATGGAAAATTTGAAAAACTTCCGATGTAAAATATGGGTCCTAGAGGTAATAATTAAAATGGGGGGCCATTTGTAAGGGCGCTACATAAAAAAGTGGGTCCATACAGATCACTTTCAAAGTAGGTATTCATAGATTCTAGAGCTGTAATAGAGTATAATGGGGGCCCAATTTATATGGGTGTTATACCAAAATATGGACCCATATATTTGAGTTTCATAGAATGTATTCTTGGTTGAAATATAATATAATCTACAAAATTTGAAAAACTTTCGATGTAAAATATGGGTCCTAGAGGGGTAATAATAAAAATGGGGGCCCATTTGTAAAGGCTTTCAAAGTAGTTATTCTTTACTGAAATATAACAAGATGTGCAAGATGTTGGTTCTAGAGCCCCCATTTGTATGGGGGCTATACCAAAACATTGACCCATATAGATGGCTTTCAAAATAGGTGTTTCTAGTCTAAATGTAACATTGTATGGAAAATTTGATCAAGATCCGATGTAAAATGTGGCTTTTTGAGCCGTAATATTGTAAAACGAAACATGGACCCATGGGGTATTTTGGGGTATGGGGTATTTTCAGACCTTGCTAGGGAACATTTGTAATCTTATCTTATCTACGACTACGTTTATGGAAAATTGGGGCTTACTATACTAGCTAGCTTTCAACGGACGGACAGACGGAAAGACATGGCTAGAATTTTATGACTACCGACAATAAATAAACTTTATAGGGTCTCAGTTCGATATTTCAAAATGTTACAAAAGGAATGACAAACTTAGTATACCCCAATCATAATTGAGTAGCTATTCTTCATAAATTAAAGCTAAATGTCTAAAGTACTAAATACTATATAAAAAAATAAAGTCAAAATTGACGTCAATATGTAATATAATAATAATAATAAATAATACTTTTATGAAATAAGCCGGACAAAATGTTCTCAGCTATCCCTATCCCTAATAGGCCTATTATCCCTATTAATGTTATAACAAGTAAGGAAAGGCTAAAGTCGGGCGGGGCCGACTATATGATAAGTTCTTCCAGTTCAAATATAAGAAATTCACTTTGAAGAAATTCGGTGAAAATTCGTGGGGCGGAAAAAGTCAAATTTTTACCACAGGTGTTTCTAGTTGAAATATAAGATGTTTAGCCAAATCTGAAGACAATATGATACAATATGTGGTTTCTAGAGCGGAAAACGTCAAATCGGGAGTGAAATTTGTTTGGGAGCTATATATAAATCTGAACCGATCTGTCCCATTTTTACCACAGGTGTTTCTAGATGAAATGTAAGATGTTTTGCTAAATCTGAAAACAATCTGAGACAATATGTGGTTTCTAGAGCAGAAAAAGTCAAATGGGGAGCGAAATTTGTATGGGAGCTATATATAAATCTTAACCGATCTGCACCATTTTTACCACAGGTGTTTCTAGTTGAAATATAAGATGTTTAGCCAAATCTGAAGACAATATGATACAATATATGGTTTCTAGAGCGGAAAACGTCAAATCGGGAGTGAAATTTGTTTGGGAGCTATATATAAATCTGAACCGATCTGTCCCATTTTTACCACAGGTGTTTCTAGTTGGAATATAAGATGTTTTGCCAATTTTGAAGAAAATATGTTGTAATATGTGGTATCCAGAGTGAAAAGTGTCAAATCGGGAGTGAAATTCGTATGGGGGCTATATCTAAATCTGCACCGATTTTCTTCAAATTAAATAGCGTTCGTTCTTATCCCGAAAAACTTCGTTGTGCAAAGTTTCATTTGGTTATGTCTACAATTGCGACCTGTGTCGTGATTACAAGAATAGATGGACGGACGGACAGACGGACATTGCTAAATCGATTCAAAAAGTGATTCTAAGTCGATTGGTATAATTAACAAGTAAGGAAAGGCTAAAGTCTATATGACTATATGATACACTCCACTTTCTATCGGAATACAATTCAATGCAGTAAAAAAAGTGAAAATGGGAAAATTTTTTGTATGTTTCCTAATCACAGGCTAATATGACCTGGTCCAATTTGTCAAATCGAGAATAATATTTGTATCGGGGCTATATCCAAACATGGAATGAAGTGACTAACTTTCACAATAAGTCCTTCCAGTTGAAGTATAACGTGTTATGCTCAATTTTAAGAAATTCTCGGAAAATACGCGGTTTCTGGGGGAACAAAATTGTATGGGAGCTATGTATAAATCTGAACCGATCTAACACATTTCTACAACAGGTGTTTCCAGTTGAAATATAAGGTTTTTTGCGAATTTAGAAGAAAATCTGTTAAAATATGTGGATTCTAGAGCGGAAAAATTCAAATTGTGAGCGAATTTTGTATGGGAGCTATATATAAATCTGAACCGATCTAACACATTTTTACAACAGATGTTTCCAGTTGAAATATAAGGTGTTTTGCCAATTTTGAAGAAAATCTGTTGAAATATGTGGATTCCAGAGCGGAAAAATTCAAACTGGGAGTGAAATTTGTGTGGGAGCTATATATAAATCTGAACCGATTTAACACATTTTTACCACAGGTGTTTCCAGTTGAAATATTTATAAGGTGTTTTGCGAATTTTGAAGAAAATCTGTTAAAATATGTGGTATCTAGAGTGAAAAGGGTAAAATCGGGAGTGAAATTCGTATGGGGGCTATATGTAAATCTGAACCGATTTTCTCCAAATTAAATAGCGTTCGTCCTTGCCCAGAAAAACTTAGTTGTGCAAAGTTTCGTTTGGTTCTGGCTAGAATTGCGACCTGCATCGTGATTACAACAATAGATGGACAGACAGACGGACATTGCTAACTCGACTCAAAAAGTGATTCTAAGCCGATCGGTATAATTAACAATGGGTCTATCTCCCTTCCTTTTGGGTGTTACAAACAAATGCACAAAGACATAATACTCTCGTGGAGTGTATAAAAACTTAGTGTAAGTCTGTATGTCTGTCTGTTAGTTTGTTCCGCAATCACGCGTAAACGGCTGAACCGATGTTGTTGAAATTTTCAGTACAGATATATGTAGGTCTGGAAGGAACTGTAGGCTATAGACTTTTTAAAAATTTGTTCTGTGTGCGGAGGGGGCTTGGCAATAGTGTTTTTTGAGGTAGAAGGCTGACAATTGGAACGTATATATTACTGACCACGGGAAAGTTCAATTTGATGCCGAAATTTGGATTTTCGATTTGTGGACGGAGTGGGCGTGGCAATAGTTTTTTTGAGCTAGAAGGCTAAAAAAAAGAAAGATCATTTGATGCCGAAATTTGGATTTTCGTTTCGTGCGCGGTTGGGGCGTGGCAAAAGTGTTTTGGAGAGCTAGAAGGCTGAAAAATGATACATATATATATTATTGACCACGAGAAAGATAAATATGATGTCGAAATTTAGATTTTCGTTTCGTTGGCGGGGGGCGGATGGGACGTGGCATAAGTGTTTTTGAGCTAAAAGGCTGAAAATTGGAGGGTATATATTACTGATCATGAGAAAGATAAATATGATGCCGGATTTTGAGTTTTCGTTTCGTGAGCGGTGGGAGCGTGGCAAAAGAGTTTTTTGAGCTAGAAGGCTGACAATTGGAACGTATATATGATTTATCGTTGTTTATATTGATTGGCTATGGCTACTCATTATATGGCCTGAAAACACTGTGCGGCACCGGAGTACGTTTGTAAAGGACTGCTGGCAAAGGTGATTTTTGGCCTTGCCCGTTTATTTACCGGTAGTAATAGAACTAGTATCCATTACAATGACTTGCAGTTATGCATAACTTTATTACGGTTTTGCGTAGGAGTTACGTTAAGTTGGTGACTGTGTAGGACTGCGTGTCTGCCAAATACTCACATATTTATTGTGACACAAACAAAGTAATAAAATGTCAAGTATTTAGTATGAGTGGTCATAGACATTGCGGACTGAAAATGCTATAAATTGAGAAATATACAAAAAATATACAAACTTCCAACGCTAGACAATTGAGGGAACAAAATATGGTATACCATTACGGGAAGCGTTTAAAGCAAGAAAGACCTAGGCAACAAAATAATAAAATTGTTAAAATTTTTTATATCTACAACAGATTTTTTGTCGAATGAAAGCACATTTGGTCTATCTGGTGCTGAAGAAATATTCGTTATCGAATTATTCGCTTTTTTAGAACCATTCAATAGTAAATTGATTTGCATTTTACGTCAATGATAAAAGAATATAAATAAATATCCTTAATGGAATTTCGTAGGATAGAAGAAAAATTTGCCAAATTTAAAACTCAATTATCTCAATTCGGCAGTATTGTTAGTTAGGTCATTCTTGCATTTCGCACGCCCTATCACCACAATGTTTACAACAATCTGAAATATAGGATAACATGTTGTGTCTACTGCTTAGATAAATGAACGTCAAACAAATGATTCACATTTAAGCCTTAAGCACATTAGTTGACAGTTAAAACATCCCCTGAGAAATGCTAATGAAAAATAAATGAAAACTCAAGTTTCACAGAATTTCATGAGTTATCCTTTCAACTACTCACTCGAAACGGACACGACACTTCTGAGTAAATTTAGTAATAAAATATAATTCTCAATGTTGGCAATTAGTGCGAGTTGTGGTCTTTCGCCGTCAATTCAGAGAATTCGAGTCATTTCAAATGACAAATGTGTGGAAAGTGAGCAAGACAGAATTGTGTGGGATTTATAACAAAATTTGTTGTGTCACCATGATGTGAGAATTAGACTCGAAAATTAATAATTTTTCGAAATTCGAAACTGAATTTAACTAAATAAAATGTATCTAATTGACACGAAGTACTGGCCTCTTTATAATGACGTTTATATTCGGGAGCTACCCACTCTACGAATTTGCGTCATACGCAATTTGCTTTAACACCCACCCACTTATTGCAAACCCCTTTGCTTGATCAAATTTCAGTTAATTTATGATTGACATGTATGTGATTGACACCTAGCATAGATTTCGAATCCAATTTCTTCTTCATTTACATATTGACATCCATCAAACCAGCAATAAAGAAATCAACAGGTTTATTAACTATTTGGGAGCCATCAAAATTAGCAATTAATTGATGTCGCCTTTTTGTCTTTCTGACATTTGGAGCAACAAATATTTCGCAATTATCCAAACCCATTAAACAATTGTCGCATATTGCTCCCACGCATCAATCATTTGTTGAATTATTATCTCATGTTGACATTGCTCGGTGGGAATTCCAATAGACATTGCTGCAAATATTTACACAATTGTGGCGCTTTTCGTATTGGGTAATTGGAAGATATGAAAAAAAATTGTTTGTCTATGTTGGTGGATATGATAACTATGTAACCCTAGGGTGTATGGAAAACAATAGTTTTTGTTGTTGTTGCATAATATGTACTTTTGCCCTACTATCTACTTAAATTATTAAAATTTTAAGTACACATTTCATACCCTCCACTATGCTATTATGCCTTTGTGCAAATTTGGCACAGTATCTTATCTATGGTGGAAGTTGATCACACCGGTTCTGATTTATATATATCTCCCATTCGAATTTCTTTTTTTAAGGAGGGTCATTTAACATTTTAAACTACTACCGATTACTTTGACTTTGAAAGGTACAACAACATTCGTTTTTATTTTAATTTTCAGATTTATGTATGGCATTTGAAAAACGGGACTCTAAACGCTCGAACAAAATTGGGAAATATTAAAAACTTACTTCCAAAGTAGTGAGTATTTATTTCAACTAAGAATACATACTATGAAAGTCAAATATGTGTCCATACTTTGGAATAACCCAAATGGGGCCCCATTCTACTCTATTACACCTCTAAAATCTACGTCTTACATCGGATCATGATATATTTCAACTAGGAACCTTATATAGGATCTTGATAAAATTTTGCAGATCATTTTATTTTTCAACTAAGAATTCCTACTGTGAAAGTAATCTATAAGGGCCCACTTTTCAATGTAGCGCCCTTATACATGGGCCCCAATTTTTATTATTACAGCCCTAGAACACACATATTACATTGGATCTTGATAATATTTTGCAGATCATCAAATAAGAACACTTACTTTGAAAGTGGTCTATAAGGTTCCTCTTTATACCCTACACCACTTCGTGGTCTAGGGTATTATAAGTTAGTTTCGCGAAAAATGTTTGTAACACCAAGAAATAATCGAGCTAGACCCACCTTTAAGTATACCGATCGGCTTAGAATCACCAGCTGAGTCGATTTAACGATGTCTGTCTGTCCGTCCGTCCGTCTGCTGTCCATCTAAGCTTGTTCGCACTCTACAGGTCGCAATTGTTTTCCGATTGTCATGAAGCTTGGCAGATGTTATTTTTTCTGGCCAAGGACCATCGGTATTGAATTTGGAGGAAATCGGTTCAGATTTAGATATAGCCCCCATACAAATGTCGCTCCCTATTTCACTTTTTCCGCTTTAGAAACCACATATTGTACCCGATTTTCTTTAAATTTGGTACAACATCTTATAATCCAACTAGAAACATCTATACCGAAATTGGGTAAGATCGGTTCAGATTTAGATATAGCCCCCATACAAATGTCGCTCCCGATTTGACATTTTCCGATCTAGAAACCACATATTGTACCCGATTTTCTTTAAATTTGGCAGAACATCTTATAATCCATCTAGAAATATGTATGCAAAAATTGGGTAAGATCGGTTCAGATTTAGATATAGCCTCCATACAAATGTCGCTCCCGATTTGACATTTTCCGCTCTAGAAAAGACATATTGTACCCGATTTTCTTTAAATTTGGCAGAACATCTTATAATCCAACTAGAAACACGTATGCAAAAATTGGGTAAGATCGGTTCAGATTTAGATATAGCCTCCATACAAATGTCGCTCCCGATTTGACTTTTTCCGCCCTATAAAGCACATATAGTACCCGATTTTCTTTAAATTTGGCACAACATTTTATAATCGAACTAGAAACACCTATGCTGAAAGTGGGTAAGATCGGTTCAGATTTAGATATAGCCCCCATACATATTATATTTCACCAATAAACATACATTGTGAAAGCGGGTCACATCGTTCCAGGTTTCAATATACCCCCATACAAATGTCCTTTCCGATTTAACATTTTTTGTCAAACACATACATTGTCAGTATTCAAAAATCCTTCCCGATTTCACTTTTTTACCGAATTGAATTGTAGTGAGATAGAAAGTCCGTCCGTCTTTATATATACTTTGGTATAACCCAAATGGGGCCCCATTCTGATCTATTACATCTCTAGAAACTACATCTAACATCGGATCTTCATCAAATTTTGCAGATCATAATATTTTTCAACTAGGAATACCTACCGTGAATGAGAAATATATAGGCCCATGTTTTGGACCAGGCCCAAAATGTTGTTATAGGCCCCCTTTTGAAATGTCGGTCCGATTCATCCTATTACTACTGTATAATTTGTATTTGTCTGTTGGATAATTGGATCAATTACCATATTAATATACGTTAAATATGACTAAAGATGAATTTATAGTAACTGTATAATTTATATGAACTACATAAAATTGCTCCCATGAAATAACTGGGTTTAGTAATCAAAGCGAGTACATACGCAGGGAGTGGTGTAGGGTATTATATAGTCGGCCCCGCCCGACTTTAGCCTTTCCTTACTTGTTTTAATATAACGCCCTTACAAATGGGCCCCCATTTTCTATTTTTACCACTCCAGAATCCATAGTTTACATCAGACGTTTATCAAATTTTGCAGATCATGTTATATTTCAACTAGAAACAGCTACTAGGAACGTCAGATATATGGGTCCATATATGGGTATATCCCCATACAAATGGGGCCCCGTTTTACTCTATTAACGATCTAGAACCTTTACTTCACATCGGGTCTTGATAAAATGTTGCAGATCATGACATATTTCAACTAGGAATACCTACCGTGAATCAGAACTATGTCGGCCCATGTTTTTGGCACAGGCCCCAAATTTTGTGATAGACCTGTCGCCAATTTTCAATAAAACCTTCCCATACTAAAATTTTCCATTCACTTGCTTGGATATTAACATATTTTAGACTTTTTTGAATTTTGTATTGAACTTCCTCAAAAGCGGGGAGAAATGCACATTTGGATTTTGAGATGCGATTAAAATGTGATTCCTACGGAACTTCCAATTTTTTTAGCTGGGTTCATATTACCATGGACCATATAAGTGGACCATTGCGTAAATATATTGTCACCGCTCATATGCACCTTCAGATTTATTGATAACACTGTGGATTCACTTATTACAGCCAATGTTGATGAAAATAGTTGTTATATTTTTCACTAGGCGCAGCTACAATGAGATGGCATGACACCGATTTTGTTTGTATATGGGCCCATCATATGAACGAGTAACATAATGTAAATTATTTTCATCAATTTTACCATATTCGTTAAATTTTACTAAAGATTAATTTATAGTATACTGTATAATTTATACGAACTACATAAAATTGCACCCATGAAACACCTGGGTTTAGTAATCAGAGCGAGGTATATATGCAGGGAGTGGTGTAGGGTATTACATAGTCGGCCACGCCCGTCTTTAGCCATTCCTTACTTGTTTTCATCTGGGGTTCAGAGAACCCACACGTGACTATTGAGATGCCAATGCATCCAAAGCGAGTCAAAGTTTTGGTGTGGACTTTGGGCTGACCGCATTATTGGTCCATGTACTGAAAAATTGGGTTGATCGGATGAGATACTGCCGCTGCCGATATTGTGTTCCATTTTTAAATGAAATGATAAAACCAGCAATTTTAAAAAATAAACAGTACTTTTATATAGCCGATTCTAATTTTAAATGGCCCACCCTATATTTCAAAAAGAAACATCTACGGTGAATGTGAGTCAGATCGCTTCAGTTTTATATAGCACACATACAAAGAAATTTAAAGTTCAAAAATTCCATTTGCAATTCCAGAATATCAATGGAAATTCAAAACTCGTCATTTGTAAATCAAAAGGCATCGTTTGAAATTCAAAACTCGTTATTTGAAATTCAAAAATTTCCATTTGAAATTCAAAAATTTCCATATGAAATTCAAAAATGTAAAGAAAACTTTTAAACAAAATGTACATTAGGGGGTACCATTTTGTTATTTCTGAAAATTTGGATAATAATTATAAAGATGTAAATTTTCTTAAATTTCGTCCATACTTTAAAACTTTCACAAGCTCAGAAAACTGTTTATCACTCAGTACAATAATTTAATGACATAAAGTGCTGTCATTAGGAAATCCTGAACAAATTGAAGAGATGCTCCTGATTCTAAACAACGAGTTATTACAATTTTCGGGAAAACAGCAAAAATGTCTCAATTTGTTTGTGAAATATTTTGAGAAACAGTTGATGTCAAAGGTCAGCTCAATTTATTAAATTTTCCGTGGGAAAACAGAATAATGATAGACTATATACTAACCCTACAAACAATTGTATGATATATCACCCAGAAAATATTGCGGCAATATCTTGAAGAAATTCATCAAAATAATTTTTTTTATCGCCTTTGTATCGTTTTGAAGAAATATTGGCGATAATTATTTTGTTGTCACTTTTCGTATGAATGTTTCGGAAATAATAAAAGAAAATCTATGTTTCATTAGAAAATTTGTAAAATGGACTAGCACGCTATATGTAAAAGAGAAGCTACAAGTTGAAGTTCTAAATGAAATCAGTAGCAACTGGTAAATTGATTATTGATGCACATCTTTTGGGTACAAAATTTTATCAGACATTAAGATTTTTTTACATGTCGCAGAGGCAATATTTTCAGAACGTATTGGAGGAGTGGCATGCAGTTGTGATAAGACACGCTCTCAAAAAGCTTTTAACTGTCCGCTTGGTCAACAACTTTACTTGGATGGGAAGCAAGGAGAAGCCGTCGACTCAAAATTATAACATTTCTGCTTTTAAATGTATTTAAGCGGAATTTTTAATAATATATATAGCTTGTATTATAAGCATATGACTGATAATAAAACAAATATTATTATCAGTCATATGCTTTGGTTCATTTCCAAACCCAAGTTCAAAAACGTCCATTTGGTTAACAAGAAACATGACCAAAACGAAAGACCGAAATATTAAACAACATAAGACGAAAACAGCAGTGATGTCCATTCATTTAATTTCTAACTCTTAGTTGTTTTATGTTTACTTATCATTTATTATGTTATTGTATTTCTTTATTCACCACTTTATGTAATTATTAATTTTGAAATATGAAAAACATAAAAATATGGAAAATTGCGTTTTTGTCTTCTAGGTATCCGATATCCCGTTTTTATCTTCCTGGTGATATTATGGCGATATCATCCAGATTTCTTGCGGATGATAATCTGGCACTATCACCGATTTAACATCCGGATTTATTGCTTTCGTATTGCCTTAGCGTATCGCCCTGGCCACACAAACTCCTCCAATTGAGGTAACTTCCGCAATACGAATATGATTGTTGCCGCAATATTATTTTTCTTCCAGACGATACGATTTCGAATCATTTTCGTATTGCTTTGCTTGTTGGGTAACCTATTAAGTTAAAATACATGCAAATACAAATATTGAACTACAAATAGAGAGGAGAGGAGGCGTGGGAAATATAAAACAAGTAAAAATAATAAAAAATTGGCCGCCGATTTTTTATTACCTTTACTTATTTTATATTTCCCACGCCTCCTTTCCTTACAATAGGGACTACAGTACGAACATCGATTAAAAAAATCGGCTGGGGAAATCTATATTTAAAATAAAAGATTCAGTTTTACACACGAATATCGAACTATAGTACGAAAATCGATTAGGTTTTACGAAACAAAAGGAGAGGAGTCGTGATAAATATAAGAAAGTAAAGGTAATAATAAATCGGCGGCCGATTTCTATTGTGGCTATACCATTACATGAAGCCATATTGTTCAGCTTCATAGTTTCTGGTGGAAATTTAATATGATATGGGAAATTTGATCGAGATTTAATGTAAAATAGAGTAAATCGGAGGAATATCTGTATGGGACTTCATGGCAATCTCATCCGATTTTCATTATAATAAATGGGATCGGACAACAATTGCGACCTGTACTTTACAAATATTAGGCGTGCGACTAACCTTGAGTAACCTTTTCCAATTTTCAAGTGTACTACATTTTAGTAAAAATAAACGAAAAGTATATATATGTATAAGTATATATTTTGGTACCCTGAATGCCTGTATATTCAATTTAAGTTTATTTTTTGTATATTATTACATTAAATTCTATTCTGAAAGAGTTTACACAAATAATAAAAATAAGATCTCGTTTTCGTTAAAACTGACATTTTTAGAGTGACCTTAAGTAGAGTGACCTCAAGTTTGTAGGGTACAGTATTTAACTATACAGACATTTTTGGTAAAATGTTTCGTTAGCGAGCAATCAGGTCAAAATTATGTCAATTAGGTCAACAAAATTATTCGATTAATGCAAAAAGAACAAAAAATAAAAACTGACTACGCATCATTGTTATGTTGGATAATGAATTTTACTATGTGCAACTTTAAGGACATTTAAAAAGCATCGATATTTTTACAACAGCTGTAAAAATAAACAAATTAACATAGGAAGATGAAATGTCCTTTTATCGTCTTATTTCTTCCACTGCATAAAGCCACAACATTTATTTAAATTTCCTAAAGTATCATCCTTCATTTGGTACCAAAATAGCAGGACGACTAAAAAATTGCATTATATTCTTCAAAAACGTCCTTTTATAAGCAAACTCGACCCCACAGTTAAGTTCGGTCGCACCTAATTTAAATACCCTCCACCGTGGATTGCATTCCGTAGAGGCTGTCGATTTTCGTAGAAATGCAGTAACATTACAGGAAAATGAATTTTTTACACTTCACGAGAGTATTATGTCTTTGTGCATTTGTTTGTAACACCCAAAAGGAAGCGAGGTAGACCCATCAGTATACCGATCAACTTGGAATCACTTTCTGAGTCGATTTAGCAATGTCCGTCTGTCTGCCCGTCTGTCCATCTATTGTTGTAATAAAATTACAGGTCGCAATTATAGTCCGATCTTAACAAAAATTGGCACAAATAAGTTTTGTGGATCAAGGACGAACGCTATTTAATTTAAGGCAAATCGGTTCAGATTTAGATATAGCCCCCATACAAATGTCGCTCCCGATTTGACATTTTCTGCTATAGAAACCACACATTGTACCCGACTTTCCTTAAATTTGGCAAAACATCTTATAATCCAACTAGAAACACCTATGCAAAAATTGGGTAAGATCGTTTCAGATTTAGATATAGCCCCCATACAAATCTCGCTCCCGATTTGACATTTTCCGCTCTAGATACCCCATACTTTTCCCGATTTTCTGTAAATTTGGCACAACATCTTATAATCCAACTATAAACACATATGCAGAAATTAGGTAAGATCGGTTCATATTTAGATATAGCCCCCATACAAATGTCGCTCCCGATTTGACATTTTCCGCTCTAGAAACTACATATTGTACCCGATTTTCTTTAAATTTGGTACAACATCTTATAATCAAACTATAATCAGCTATACAAAAATTGGGTAAGATCGGTTCAGATTTAGATATAGCCCCCATACAAATCTCGCTCCCGATTTGACATTTTCCGCTCTAGAATCCCCATATTGTACTCGAGTTTCTTTAAATTTGGCACAACATCTTATAATCCAACTAGAAACACATATGCAAAAATTAGGTAAGATCGGTTCAGATTTAGATATAGCCCTCATACAAATGTCGCTCCCAATTTGACTTTTGCCGCTTTAGAAACCACATATTGTACTCGATTTTCTTTACATGTGGCACAACATCTTATAATCGAACTAAAACCACCTGTGCAGAAATTGGGTAAGATCGGTTCAGATAGCCCCCATACAAATGTCGCTCCCGATTTGACATTTACCGCTGTAGAAGCGACATATTGTACCCGATTTTCTTTAAATTTGGCACAACATCTTATAATCCAACTAGCAACACATATGCGGAAATTCGGTAAGATCGGTTCAGATTTAGATATAGCCCCCATACAAATGTCGCTCCCGATTTGACTTTTGCCGTTTTAGATACCACATACTGTAATTGATTTTCATTAAATTTGGTACTACAGCTTGTAATCCAAATACAAAAACCTATGGTGAAATGGGTAAGATCGGTTCAGATTTAGATATAGCGCAAATACAAATGTTGCTCCCAAATGTTTAACCGATTTTGGCCAAACTATACATATTATATTTCATCTATTTCGTTCCAGATTTCAATATACCCCCATACATATGTCCTTTCCGATTTAACATTTTTGTCAATCACATACATTTATAGGATACAAAAATCCTTCCCGTTTTCACTTTTTCACCGATTTAAATTGTATACGTATAGAAAGTGGAGTGTATCATAGAGTCGGCCCCGCCCGAGCTTTAGCTTTTCCTTACATGTTTAATATAGCCAAACCAAAACAAATAAAAATATTGAAAAAATAATTTTATAAATAAGTACAAAATCTTTTTAAATTTTATGTTCCGAGTCTATGCAGTCAGAGGAATGTATACACCATTTGTATCCCCTTTTTCCCATTTTACCCCCTTGAAAGTACGCGCATGTATTAGAGGGATGTACACACAGAATTTAATTATTCTAGCTGTAGCCGTTTAGTTGGTTCCATTTGTATCTCTCTATTTCAATATTACCCCTTGAAATTACGAATTATGAGTAATTTCAGTCCATGTTAGGAGAAAAAATTTCCCTTTGGACCGATTCCACCCCGATGTAATCCCAACCGATCTATGACTATAAGACGCATTTGCGAAAATTTGTACGTCCTAGCTCCTTTCGTTTAGATGTTCACGGACAGACGGACGAACAACGCTTAATCGTCTTAGAATTTAATGATGATCAAGAATATATATATACTTTATGGGATCTCAGGTCGATATTTTAAGGTGTTACAAACGGAATGACAAAGTTAGTATACCCCCATCCTTGAGTGGGAGCGTATAATAATTACCAAGTTGTGTTATGTTGTGGGTCAGCCCTCAGAATTGTATGGCCATTTCCATTATCCATAATATTTTCTTCATTTTGTCGCACGGTGTTTAAATAAACTCATTTTCTGTACTTAAACCAAACAATTAGTTGTATAAGATAATGAAAACAATGTTGTGTAAATGTTGACTTATAACCAATACTTGCATTTGAGCTGATTGACCTTCGAGAAAGCTTTCTCTTATAATTTGGTAGATAGGTGCTTTGGAAAATTGTTTTCGCCCACCTTTTCCAGTTTGCATACTGTAGAAAAGCTAATCAAAGAGCTATATATCAACAAGCTATATACTTATGATTCTGAAACTGATTATAAGTTGATCCTAATACTCGTTATACTCACGATGGATCTATTCGCCTCCTTTTGGATGTTACAAATTATATTTCAAAAGAGTTCTATACCACAATGAGTTGGTGGATATACAGTTCATGTTGTATAGTTATATTTAGGTTTTTTGTTAACTTATTTTGAGCATAAGTCGGATTCGTTCAATAGCCGCCTTGTTGTCGAGAAGTCCCATGGCAAAACTCATCATTTCACCAAATGCACACTTCATATGTGGCAAGCTATATCAAATCGCTCTCGTACAAATTACATGCCAATAATTAACCTACTGCAGGCTATCAAATAAGGCCAATAAGATATCACTATCTTTTCAAATATGTATTCGTATGCTAACGTAGGTATTTTTGCAAATTTATTTATATCAAATGGCAAATACAGAGATAAGACCAAGCAAATAAATTGCCCACAACAACAAGAGTATGATGAAATTTTAATAAATCTGATAGTGATAGTAATTTCCACAATTAGTACAATAAACACCGAGACCGAGTAGTTCTATCGTAACATATGGTATATTAGCAAATAAGGGTGCACGGGTTGTATTTTTTCAAATTCTTTGGAAAACTCGTTCAAAACTTAAGCGCCAGCAGTAATCTCCTCCTCCTCTTCACCTTCCTCGGCATAACTTTCAACGCGCTCTCCGATTATAATCTCTTCGGCCAATTGATATAGTTCACGAATATCCTGTAGGAGACGATGTACAAGATGAAATTACAAATTTGACAAAATTAAGAAATTAAGACCTCTTACCCTGGCATTTCGCAATTGCATTATCTTCTCATCTTCATAGCGCAAATGATCATATTGATCTTTGGATATTAGCAAACCTTCGGCTACGTCATTCTCCAACTCCTGCTTCAACATGTGAGTATAACGCTGCTTGGCCATGCTGATGGTACTGCCCTCATCAAATGAGTCACCACTGGAAATATCGGAGACATCGTCCGAAGCGATATTTTTACGCACTATCGATGTATTGTCTCCACCGGCGAGTAGATCATTGCCAGCATCGGCATATTCCTCGCCCTAGAATGGAGGTTTTCGTTAGTATTAAACTGTTGACAAAAAATTAAATCAATTTACATTTTCTCCAACACAATTCCTTACTACATTCGAATTTTATTTCTATCTCCTAGTTATGTCCTCCTTTAACCTCTCACAAAACGATTAAATTTTATAATCTCTAACTAGTTCGATTAAATTTCCCACTTGATACTTTGCTAAACTCTCTTGATCCCGCCTCAATGAAAGACTGCCAACAAGTGCCAGCGCTTCCTACGACGGCAACGTGTTTCCTTTCAAATGAGAGTATGTCTCAACTTCAATATTTTACTTTAATTAGAAAGTAAAACTTTGTCTGTTTTACTTTTAGTTTTTGCTCAACCAATGGCTAATTTTAGCCCTTAAACTTTTAACTCAAACAAGGTGGGTAAAGTGGTGGGGGAGGGTAAAAAAGTGTAATGTGTCCATAGGCATGGAGACTGTTTGCGCCAGAGAACAAGTTTTGCCCTGCGAACGACAAAAGTTTCGCAGGTGAAACTTTGTTAATTCGTTTTATAGTCTTGCGATGATTTGTGATGGATGAATGGATGAAAAAATTAAGAGAACGCCAATAATCTATCGACTTGGCAAGTGAATGAAATATTGGACAAAGGCGACCTTATGACGCAGTACAGCGCTAAAAAAAATTAATGAACATAGCGGACTTATGTATTAGGCTGCTCAGTAACATGTCAATTGTTAGATTTCAGTAATGAAACAGGGCCTGCAGTTTGACACCGAACAGGAGTTTGATTTGTTTTATAATTAATAACAGACGTGGCAATGAAAAAAATGTTCCGTGGGCTCTCAACTTTTAATGGAAATTTGTACTTCTGAATAAGGCAATTCCAGATATTCAATAGTATGAAATGACACTAGGGTGGATCGAAAATCAGGAATTTTGTCATAATATAATTAAAAACAAGTAAGGAAAGGCTAAAGTCGGGCGGGGCCGACTATATAATACCCTACACCACTCCCTGGGCATGTACCTCGCTTTGATTACTAAACCCAGGTATTTCATGGGAGCAATTTTATGTAGTTCATACAAATTATATAAATTATATTCATATAATTTATATGCTATAAATTCATCTTTAGTCAAATTTAACGAATATGGTAAATAATATGGTAATTGATCCAATTGTCTGATAGACAAATACAAATTATACAGTAGTATACCAAAGTTATACCAAAGTATGTACATGTGGACATCACCCAAACAATTCTCATTGCAATTCAATTCGGTAAAAAAAGTGAAATCGGGAAGGATTTTTGTATCCTGTAAATGTATGTGTTTGACAAAAAATGTTAGATCGGAAGGACATTTGTATGGGGGTATATTGAAACCTGGAATGATGTGACCCGCTTTCACCATGTCTGTTTATTGGTGAAATATAATATGTAAAATTTGACCAAAATCGGTTAAACATTCGGGAGCAACATTTGTATTGGGGCTGTATCTAAATCTGAATCGATCTTACCCACTTTCATCATAGGTGTTTCTAGTTCGATTATAAAATGTTGTGCCAATTTTAAAGGAAATCGGGTACAATATGTGGATTTTAGAGCGGAAAAAGTCAAATCGGGAGCGACATTTGTATGGGGGCTATATCTAAATCTGAACCGATCGTACTCACTTTCAGCACAGACGGTTTTAGTTCGATTATAAAATGGTGTGCCAATTTTAAAGAAAGTCAGGTACAATATGTCGTTTCTAGAGCGGAAAATGTCAAATCGGGAGCGACATTTGTATGGGGGCTATATCTAAATCTGAACCGATCTTACCCAATTATTGCATACGTGTTTCTAGTTGGATTATAAGATGTTCTGCAAAATTTAAAGAAAATCGGGTACAATATGTCGTTTCTAGAGCGGAAAATGTCAAATCGGGAGCGACATTTGTATGGGGGCTATATCTAAATCTGAACCGATCTTACCCAATTTTTGCATACGTGTTTCTAGTTAGATTATAAGATGTTGTGCCTTATTTGAAGAAAATCGGGTACAAGATGTGGTTTCTAGAGCGGAAAATGCCAAATCGTTAGCGACATTTGTATGTGGGCTATATCTAAATCTGAACCGATTTTCTCCAAATTCAATACCGATGGTCCTTAGCCAGAAAAAATATTTTCTGCCAAGTTTCATGACAATCGGACAACAATTGCGACCTGTAGAGTGCGAACAAGCTTAGATGGACAGCAGACGGACGGACGGACGGACGGACGGACAGACAGACATCGTTAAATCGACTCAGCTGGTGCTTCTAAGCCGATCGGTATACTTAAAGTTGGGTCTAGCTCGATTTTTTCTTGGTGTTACAAACATTTGGCGCGAAACTAACTTATAATACCCTAGACCACGAAGTGGTGTTGGGTATAACAAATTGTGGATAGAGTTACAAATATATTTTTCGCAGAGATTCAAGCATATTGCTCCTGGTTTAATATAAAAGAAGTAAAAACGGCGTTAAGTTCGGCCGGGCAGAATTTTATATGCCCTCCACCATGCTTTCAAAATTCATCATTTTATCCCTCCGTTCCAATTTCACAATTCTATCTGCTGCCATTTGGTTGGTACCATTTTGAACCCTTTTCCCCATTTTAGCCCCTAAAAGTATGAATTTTGAAAAATCCCTCTATTATACGTGCCGACGCAATTAGAGGGATGTACACACCTAATTTCATAGTCCTAGCTGTAGGCGATTGGTTGGTATCATTTTTATCCTAATGTTCCCATTTTATCCCTTGAAGGCATGGAATTTGAAAAAAAATCTTTTTATTTTGCGTATCTCTGTAGGAATGTATACATCGAAGTTCATTATTCTAGGTGCAGCCGTTAGGTTGGTACAATTTTTATCCCTCTATGTCCATTTTACCCCATCAAAGTATTTATTTTAAAAAACCTTTTTATTTTTCGTGTCTACGTACTCAGAATTTCATGATTAACCGAATTTCATGATTAAGGCAGCCTCCACTTGGGTGGTAAAATTTGTACCCCCTTTTTCCATTTTACCCCCTTAAAAGTACGAATTTCGAAAAATCCCTTTATTTTACGTATCTGAGCAATCAGAGGAATGTATACATTGAATTTCATTATTCTAGGTGCAGCCGTTTGGTTGGTACCATATTCATCTCTTTATTCCTATTTTTTCTAGTTGTTGTCTTTTGATACCACTTTTTGTCCCATTTTACCCCCCACGAATAAGAACCACTTTATTGTGCACGTTTTTTGTTATAGGGGGAATACGCATACCATATATGAAACAAATAGAAGCAGACATATTCAAAAAAGATGACGAAATACTCTAAATGTTAGGGGTAATTTCAGTCCTTCTGAGGGAAAAAGTTTCCCTGTGCACCGATTTCGCCCACCAAACCGATATGGAACTATAAGACAAAATTTGGACGCCCTAGCTCCTTTCATTTAGATGATTGCGTCCTTTCAGAATTTTATGACCATCAAGCCATGGTGGTGGGTATAAAAATATGATTTGGGCTAGGATATTGTCTGGCTCAAGACTTTTGCATCTACATTTTAAAGAATTCAAAACTGTCAAGGTAACATTTATGATTTGCTTTCTCTAAAATATAGATGCAAAAAGGACTTGAGTCTAGACACTATCACACTTCAAATCATATTCTTATACCCTCCATCATAGAATGGGGTATACTGAGTTTGCCATTCCGTTAGTAACGCCTTGAAATATCGACGTCCTTAATTTTAGATCGTTTGGGATTGTTAATGGGCAAAATCGGTCCAGATGGAACAAAATTTCCTCACAAAGACAGAAATATCCCTAATATTTATAGCATTTTAGTATCTCTTTTTATACCCTACACCACAGGGTATAATGACTTTGTGCATTTGTTTGTAAAACCCAAAAGAAAACGAGATAGACCCATCATTTATTATACCTTTATTGTCTTAAGCATGTCAAATTTCGCCGAGGTATTTTTCGCTTAAAAAGTTGCAGAATTAATTCCATAAAAATCGATTTGAAACAACTGTGCAGCTTCTGCACTATAATGATTTTTAGCAAACATTCTGTTATTCATGGCTTCTATGAATTAGAATTCCAAAATTCTACAGAAATCATATTCAGAGCCATGCTTCATCAAAATGTACTTTAAAAGTTTCTAGTTTGTTACAGACGATTTAGAGAAATCAATCTACTGACCTGAGACAAATTTAAATTCGCACGACATCATCGAATCTAATAAATCTCATACCAGTAACTCGTAACTACTTACGTATTGTGTTGCACGCTCTTCGTCGGCCTCAGATGGCACGGGCAACTTTTGCTGCTGCTTTAGCTGTTCCTGTTGCTGCTGCTGTAATAGTTGCTCGTCGATATGACTGCGTATACGCAGCTCAGTTTCCTGGAATCGTTTTCTATACAAATCATCGGAAACCAAGGAAATGTAGAGGGGATAAAACAAAACGAGACAGTACGATAAATTAGCATTGCCTATGATTTTGCGAAAATCAATCACTTAATGACAATTTTAATGGAATTGTCATCGTGAGCTCACCTTGCCCTCAGGATATTCTGCATGTCCTTGGGGTCCGACGTAAACGGCGTCGGTATGCGCACCGAACGCTCTTTCATCTTGGCCCGTTCCTGTTCGAGGAACTCTTTCAATCGCTGCTCACAAGGACGCCACTCTTCATCGTGAATCCTGCAAAAACAACACCGACGACAGATAATGAAACAACAACAAAAACTACAATAAAAAAGCGCAAACAAAAGCAAATCCAAACAAACAAGAGAAATTCCGTGTTGAGAATTCCAGGT
The DNA here is from genome assembly GCA_947397865.1 of Polietes domitor. Lineage (NCBI taxonomy): Eukaryota > Metazoa > Arthropoda > Insecta > Diptera > Muscidae > Polietes > Polietes domitor. The sequence continues at coordinate 56,635,878 of OX377619.1, read as the reverse complement.
CGGAACAAAAGGACGAGTGTGCTAAAGTTTGTAATCCACTTTGTAGGCTGTATTTAAGACATTTTCGCATTCAACCATGGGGAAGAAAGTTAATTAAATTAAATCTTGTTAGACGCCTAGACAAACTGTACGATAAATTGCGATGAGACGGACAGTGGTTCGAAGAAGAACAAAGTGCGAATTTTTTTGATATGTAAAACAGCAAACTGGGTTCATGGTTAGACGAATAAACCAATCTATGTGTACAATTGTTGGGCGACTGACTGACCGACTCAGTGATCAGAGTCCGAACGGGCGAAGACAAGTTCATGAAACGATTTTTCGAGATTCGTACTTTTTTGGGGTAAAATGGTAAAAAGGGTATAAACATACAACCTTCTCCCTGACCTAATGACTAGCAACTGGAATTGCTTGTGTGTTTTCCCTTTAGGAAATTTGTACTTTTAGGGGGAAAACGGGACAGAAAAAGATAAAAATAGTACTAACCTTAGAATTGCAGTTAGAATTTTGAAATTTGGCGTGTGCATTCCCCTAACCAAGTAGTTGCGGAAAAATAAATGAATTTTTTGAAATTTGTTCTGTTAAGCGATAAACGAGACAGAAAGGGATAAAAATGGGCCCATTTTGAAATTTGGTGTTTACATTGTCCTAACCACGTAGATGGGGAAATTAAATGGATTTTTGGAAATATGTACTTTTTAGGGGAAAACGGGATAAAAATGATACCAGCCAAAGTATTCCTGCTAGAATCGTGTTTACATTACAAAATGGATAACAAATTTTCCTCACTAAACAGACGAGCCACATAAATGGATCTTTCGAAATTTAAAAGTTTAGGAGGAATAGATTCGAAAATGGATAACAATTGTACGAACTCAAGTATTGCAGCTCGGGTCGTGATATTTTTAGTACATGAACATTTTTAGTATTATTTGCATTATTATACACTCCACGAGAGTATTATGTCTTTGTGCATTTGTTTGTAACACCCAAAAGGAAGAGAGATAGACCCATTGTTAAGTATACCGATCGACTTAGAATCACTTTCTGAGTCGATTTAGCAATGTCCGTCTGTCCGTCTGTCTGTCCATCTATTCTTAATCACGATACAGGTCGAAATTGTAGACAGAACCAAATGAAACTTTGCACAACGAAGTTTTTCGGGATAAGAAAGAACGCTATTTAATTTGAAGAAAATCGGTTCAGATTTAGATAAAGCCCCCATACGAATATCACTCCCGATTTGACACTTTTCACTCTAGATACCACATATTATAACAGATTTTCTTCAAAATTGGATGAACATCTTATATTTCAACTAGAAACACCTGTGGTAAAAATGTGTTAGATCGGTTCAGATTTATATATACCTCCCATACAAATTTCGCTCCCGATTTAACTTTTTTCGCTCCAGAAACCAAGAATTTTCACCGAATTTCTTCAAAGTGAGCATAACACCTTATATTTGAACTGGAAGAAATTATTGTGAAAGTTAGTCACATTTTTCCATGTTTGGATATAGCCCCGATACCATATTCTTATCGATTTGACAAATCGAACCAGGTCGTATTAGCCTATGATTAGGAAACATAGAAAAATTATTCCCGTTTTCGCTTTTTTACCGAGTTGGACTGTATTCGGTTGGAAAGTGGAGTGTATCATATAGTCGGCCCGCCCGACTTTAACCTTTCCTTACTTCTTTTTATTATTTTTAATTGCACTTTTTTTGCAATTAGAAACCTTTTGTAGTCAAAAAGAAATTGAAGAAAATAATCAACAAGAAGTAAGCAATGTTTCTAATGTCATGACTGAAATGACGCATTGAGTCTCCCGAAATTGCTAAACTCTCGGTGCTAAGTTCGGGCGGGCCGAACTTTATGTACCCTCCACCATGGATTGCATTCCACAGAGGCCGTCGATTTTTTTAGAAGTGCAGTAATATGACAGGAAAATATATTTTTTTAATATAGCCAAACAAAAACAAATATTAATAAAAAATAATTTTATAAATAAATATAATAATTTTATTATATTTTTTTTAGTTTTTATACACTCCACGAGAGTATTATGTCTTTGTGCATTTGTTTGTAACGCCCAAAAGGAAACAAGATAGACCCATTGTTAAGTATACCGATCGACTTAGAATCACTTTCTGAGTCGATTTAGCAATGTCCGTCTGTCCGTCTGTCTGTCCGTCTGTCTGTCTGTCCGTCTGTCTGTCCGTCTGTCTGTCCGTCTGTCTGTCCGTCTGTCCATCTATTGTTGTAATCAAATTACAGGTCGCAATTTTAGTCCGATCTTAACAAAAATTGGCACAAATGAGTTTTGTGGATCAAGGGCGAACGCTATTTAATTTGAGGCAGATCGGTTCAGATTTAGATATAGCCCCCATACAGATGTCGCTCCCGATTTGACATTTTCCGCTCTAGAAACCACATATTGTACCCGATTTTCTTTAAATTTGGCACAACATCTTATAATTAAACTAGAAACACCTATGCAAAAATTGGGTAAGATCGGTTCAGATTTCGATATAGCCCCCATACAAATGTCGCTCCCGATTTGACATTATCTACTCTAGAAACGACATATTGTACCCGATTTTCTTTAAATTTGGCACAACATCTTATAATCAAACAAGAAACACCTGTGCAAAAATTGGGTAAGATCGGTTCAGATTTAGATATAGCCCCCATACAAATGTCGCTCCCGATTTGACATTTTCCGCTCTAGAAACCACATATTGTACCCGATTTTCTTTAAATTTGGCACAACATCTTATAATCAAACTAGAAACACTTATGCAAAAATTGGGTAAGATCGGTTCAGATTTAGATATAGCCCCCATACAAATGTCGCTCCCGATTTGACATTTTTACTCTAGAAACGACATATTGTACCCGATTTTCTTTAAATTTGGCACAACAGCTTATAATCAAACTAGAAACACCTATGCAAAAATTGGGTAAGATCGGTTCAGATTTAGATATAGCCCCCATACAAATGTCGCTCCCGATTTGACATTTTCCACTCTAGAAACGACATATTGTACCCGATTTTCTTTAAATTTGACACAACATCTTATAATCAGACTAGAAACACCTATGCAAAAATTGGGTAAGATCGGTTCAGATTTAGATATAGCCAAATACAAATGTGGCTCCCAAATGTTTAACCGATTTTGGCCAAACTATACATATTATACATATTTCCGATTTAACATTTTTTGTCAAACACACACATTTAGAGGATACAAAAATCATTCCCGTTTTCGCTTTTTCACCGAATTAAATTGTATAAGGATAGAAAGTGGAGTGTATCATAGAGTCGGCCCCGCCCGACTTTAGCCTTTCCTTACTTGTTTCGTTTGTATTTTTTGGTCTGTAATCAATATTTGATTTGAACTGGGATATTGTCCTGGCTCAAGACCATTTTACATTTTGCATCTATATTTTGTCCTGGCTCAGTTCAAATCAAATATTGATTATTTTTGGTCTGTAAGCAATATTTGATATGAACTGGGATATTGTCCTGGCTCAGTTCAAATCATTACACACCAAAGAAAATAAAACAAATGAGCGTTAGCACGGTAGAAGTAATGTCACCATGCAATTTGTAAATAATTTTGCATTCTATTGAATATAGATGCAAAATGGTCTTCCGCCAGGACACCATTTCTATCCCTCTGTTCCCATTGTATCCCTTGAAAATACTAATTTGGAATAAAAATTTAATATTTCGTGTTATATAGCAGTCAGGGGAATGTAAACTCCAAACTCTAGTTGCGATCATTTTGGCACTATTTTTATCCCCTTTTTCCATTTTAACACCAAAATGTACGAATTTCCAAAAATCCCTTTATTTTACATGTCTACGCAATCAGAGGAATGTATACACGCACCATTTTTATCCCTCTATTCCCGTTTTATGCCTTAAAAGTACGAATTTGGAAAATATGATTTTATATTATGTATCCACTCAATCGTGTTTCTAGCTGCTGTCGTTTGATAGGTACAATTTTATCCCTTTTTGCAACATTTCATCCCAACGAATAAAAATCACTTTATGGTGCACGTTTTTATACACTCCACGAGAGTATTATGTCTTTGTGCATTTGTTTGTAACACCCAAAAGGAAGAGAGATAGACCCATTGTTAATTATACCGATCGACTTAGAATCACTTTTTGAATCGATTTAGCGATGTCCGTCTGTCTGTCTGTCTGTCTGTCTGTCCGTCCATCTATTCTTGTAATCACGATACAGGTCGCAATTGTACACAGAACCAAATGAAACTTTGCACAACTAAGTTTTTCGGGATAAGAACGAACGCTATTTAGTTTGAAGAAAATCGGTTCAGATTTAGATATAGCCCCCATACGAATTTCACTCCCGATTTGACTCTTTTCACTCTAGATACCACATATTTTAACAGATTTTCTTCAAAATTGGCAAAACATCTTATAGTTCAACTAGAAACATCTGTGGTAAAAATGGGTTAAATCGGTTCAGATTTATATATAGCTCCCATACAAATTTCTCTCCCGATTTGACTTTTTCCGCTCTAGAGACCACATAATGTATCAGATTGTCTTCAGATTCGGTAAAACATCTTATATTTCCACTAGAAACACCCATGGTGAATATCGGTCAGATCGGTTCAGATTTATATATAGCTCCCATACAAATTTCGTTCCGATTTGACTTTTTCCGCTCATGAAACCACATAATGTATCAGTTTGTCTTCAGATTCGGTAAAACATCTTATATTTCCACTAGAAACACCCATGGTGAATATCGGTCAGATCGGTTCAGATTTGTATATAGCTCCATACAAATTTCGCTCCCGATTTGACCTTTTCCGCTCTAGAAACCACATATTGTATCAGATTGTCTTCAGATTTGGCAAAACAACTTATATTTAAACTAAGCACATCTATGGTGAAAATAGGTCAAATCGGTTCAGATTTATATATAGCCCCATACAAATGTCGTTCCCGATTTGACATTTTCCTCTGTAGAAACCACATATTGTACTCGATTTTCTTTAAATTTGGCACAACATCTTATAATCTTACTAGAAACACCTATGCAGAAATTGGGTAAGATCGGTTCAGATTTAGATATAGCCCCCATACAAATGTCGCTCCCGATTTGACTTTTGCCGCTTTAAAAGCCACTTATTCTAATCGATTTTCTTTAAATTTGGCATAATATCTTATAATCTAATTAGAAACACCTGTGGCTAAAGCGGGCACAACATCTTATAATCTAACTAGAAACACCTGTGGCTAAAGCGGCCTAGATCGGTTCAGATTTAGATATAGGCCCCATACAAATGTCGCTCCCGATTTGAATTTTGCGCTCTAAAAAACATATATTGTACCCGATTTTCTTTAAATTTGGGACAACATCTTATAATCCAACTAGAAACACTATGCAGAAATTGGGTAAGATCGGTTCAGATTTAGATATAGCCCCCATACAAATGTCGCTCCCGATTTGACTTTTGCCGCTTTAAAAGCCACATATTGTGCTTGATTTTCTTTAAATTTCGCACAACATCTTATAATCTAACTAAACAAAACTATGGTGAAAGTGGGTAAGATCGGTTCAGATTTAAATATAGCCCAAATTCAAATGTTGCTCCCATAAGTTTACCCGATTTTGGCCAAACTATACTTTTTATAGTTCACCTATTTCCTTCCAGGTTTCAATATATCCTCATACAAATGTCCTTTCCGATATAACATTTTTTGTCAAACACATACATTTACAGGATACAAAAAACCTTCACGTTTTTACTTTTTCACCGAATTGTATTCGGATTGAAAGTGGAGTGTATCATAGAGTCGGCCCCGCCCGACTTTAGCCTTTCCTTACTGGTTTCTTATTGGGGGAATGTGCATACCCAATATCAAGTAAGTAAAGGGTGTTTTTTATTGGGGTATAGAACTTTAAGTTGGCATCACTTTTTTAACTGGCGGCCATTTTGTCAGCTGTCAAGTGATTTATATTTAGTTTGGTTTGCCATTTCATCATGAACAGGTTGACAAAAGAACAACGCTTGCAAATCGTGCAAATTTATTTCGAAGTAATGGTTTAGTTCGCGAAGTTCACCGCAAGCTCCGTCCATTTTATGGTCGACATAATCGTCCATCAGAGCAATTAATTCGGTTAACCGCATAATTTCGCGGAATGGACCTGTCAATTGGCCACCAAGATCGTGTGATTTGACACCATTGGATTATTTTCTTTGGGGATATGTGAAGTCGCTCGTCTACGCCAACAAACCAGAAACGTTAGGGGACTTGGAAGCCAACATTCGTGGCGTTATTGCCAACATACGGCCCCATATGCTGGCTATATTCGAGCCAGCCGCGGCGGCCACATGTCCGAAATCATATTTAAACATTAATGGCATAAAATTATCCTTCCAATAAAGCCAAATTGATGGACATTAAAACGATTTTCTTGTGTTTTATTTCAATTCGGAGTTCTATACCTCAATAAAAAACACCCTTTACAAGCAGACATATTGAAAAAATATGCTTAAATTCTGTAAAATATTGGGGGTTATTATAGGTATTTTTAGTCCGTCTGTCCATCTGTCAGTCCGTCTGTTGAAAGCACGCTAGCATCTAAACGAAAGGAGCTAGGACGTCAAAATTTTCCTATAATACGTCTAATAGTTATACTTCGGTTGGGATTGAAAGTGGGCGAAATCTGTCCACAGGGACAAATTTTTCCCTCACAGGGACTTAAAATACCCCTAATATTTCGATTATATAAGTATGTTTTTAAATACGTCCACTTATATTTGCTTGATATTTTGCATAATAGCAAAACGTGCATAATAAAGTGATTCTTATTTTTAGGGGGTGAAATGGGAAAAAGGGATAAAATTGTACCTATCAAACGACAGCAGCTAGAAACACGAAAATCTGTATGTACATTCCTCTAATTGAGTGGATACATAATATAAAATCATATTTTCCAAATTCGTACTTTGAGTGGTAAAATGGGAATAGAGGGATAAAAATGGTACCAACCAAACGCATGTACCTAGAATAATGAAATTCGATATATACATTCCTCTGACTGTGTAGACACACTTCTAGGGGGTAAAATGAAAAAGGGAATAAAATGGCACCAACCAAATGGCCGCAGCTAGAATCATGAAATTAGGACTATACATTCCTCTTGCAGCGTAGACACGAAAAATAGAAAGGTTTTTTCAAATTCGTACTTTTAAAGACCCTATACATAATAATAATGAAATATCAGAATTTATTTAACAATTATCGCAATTAGCTAAAAATATCATAATTTCCCGATTCTCTAATCTGCCGGTCCTACCGTGGAATGCGCTCCATGATAGCCGAACTAAATGCATTTTACTTGTTATTTTTGTAAAAAGAAATTCAATGATGATGCTCTTTTACTTTTACTAATCTTTGTGGTTTGTTTATTTTTTTTAGAAAGTTTTGCTAAAAGTCATTGTCTATAGATTGGTAAATCCTACATTTACAGGTAGCGGGAATTCCCTACAAATTTAATAATAATTCCCGCTCAGCCGGGAAATGAAACGTTATATATAGGATACAACCTAAATCAGCACTGATTGCAGCTACTGTTTATTTTCATTACGTGTAAGCATGTGAACAGCTACCGCACACCCTTAGAGTGAAGCGATATATTACAATTCTGGGGTATTTTAAAATTTGATTCGTTTTGCCAATGTTCGCCTGTCCATCTATACTTGTAAAACTCGTTAGAAGAGACTCGATAAAAATTTAATTTGAAGATTAAACCTATAGTAGTAATAAGGCGAATCAGTTATTTGTATGGTGGTTATATCTTTATCTTAACCAATTTTCTCCAAATTCAATATCCTGTCCCCAACAATACCTATGCAAAATTTCAGTGCCTGGGCAGAAAGGCATCATTACATCGACTCAGCTGGTTATTCAAAGTCGTTCGGTGGTGTAGTGTCTAGAAAATAAAAAACTGAACCTTTTTTTAAATATTTTTTTGACTTTAGGCCACCTAAATCTATCATAAAATGTTAGACACAGTCCTTCGCCTAAATGGTTGTAAGCAATAAAAAGTTGGTGCCAAATAATAATGTTAATAATGTTTATCACTGGCACCCCTTAAGACGTGTGAAAACTGTGGCAATGTCTCTAAAAATCATACGCCACAAATAACCACTGTTCCACATTCCATGGCGTCGCCCACTAAAAGCCAACGAATATTTCTTGAACACGTTTTTGCTGAACCACCAGTGGTAACAGAAGACATTCTGTTTTCCAGAACATCACACGAGATTCGTACTACCTTCTGGTAGTTCTACGGGCGAAAATGGGCAATTGTTTCGCTTTAAGCATCTATTTCCTTTGCCACATTTCTTCGTTGGCTGTGCTGTGGTGAGTGGGCGTTGTTTTCACATAAAAAAGACTAATAAAATAATTTACATGTGAAAGGCTTTTGTGTGAAATGCGAACGAAGAAAAAGACGTTAAAAATTATTTCCTGAAAACATTAAAAATTATGCTATGATTTATTACCCCGGATGTTTATGATGTACAAAGGAGACCACCACACACACCAGCAGCATCAGAATCACTTACATCCGATTCACACACGCACACACACACACGCGCGTACTGCTTATGTATGAAGAAAAGAAGGAAGGAAATTTTTAATCATAAAAGCCAATTAAGTCATTTATCATTAATAAAAACAATGCAGGATTTGAAACGAGCTTTCGAAAACCTACTACCCACATTTTTATGTAAAACGTTATTTCCTATATATGGTAGCTTCATATAAAGGAGCTTCCTGATGTAGACCAAATATGCCGCCAGGGGTAAGTTCGCAGAATATTTCTGGGCAGAATCGGAAAAATCGGAGTCGATGAATATTTCATGGTGTGATAAAATGACAAAATTAATATACACTTTTAATACGTCAATATTTGTACGAAAGTGTCACGACGTATTTCTATACCCTCCACTGGTGGTATACTAATTTTGGCATTCCGTTTGTAACACCTTGAAATACCGATCAGAGACCCTGCAAAGTATATATATTCTTGATCGTCATAAAATTCTAAGCGATCTAGCTCTAGGACTGACATCCGTCCGTCCGTCTGTTGAAAGCACGTTAGCATCTAAACGAAAGGAGCTAGGACATCCAAATATTCCATAACCGGTCGAAATCGGTCCAAAGGGGAAAAAATGTCCCTCACAAGGACTGAAAATACCCATAATAATCCCTAATATTTTAGAGTATTTATGCAAGTTTTTTCAATCTATCAGCTTGTACTTGCTTGGTATTGGGCATGCGCATTCCCCCTATAACAAAAACGTGCACCATAAAGTGATTCTTATTCTTAGGGGGTGAAAAATGGACGAAAGGGATAAAAATAGTACGTATCAAACGACAACAGCTAGAAACACGAAATTCGATGTGTACATTCCTCTAATTTAGTAGATACATAATATAAAAATATATTTTTTTTAAATTCGTACTTTTAAGGGGTAAAATGGGAATAGAGGAATCAAAATGGTACCAACCAAACGGCTGCACCTAGAATAATGAAATTTGGTGTGTACATTCCTCTGATTGCGTAGACACGTTAAATAAATGGATTTTTCGTACTTTTTGGAGTAAAAATGAAAAGAGGGGATAAAAATGGTACCAACTAAACGGCTACAGCTAGAATGATGATATTCGGTATGTGCATTCCTCTAATTGTGTAGACACGTAAAATAAAGAGATTTTAGAAAGTCGTACTCTTTAGGGGGTAAAATGAGCAAAAGGGGATAAAAATGGTACCAACCAAATGAAAAAACACGCAAAATAAAAAAGTTGTCCACTTTTTTTCGTAATTTTGTACTTTTAAGACAACAAATTGCCTGAATCATGCAGATAGGAATGGATTTTCAAAATTTGTACTTTTGTACAGCCAACTGTAGCACCCACATGTTTGAAGATTACTGCCTTATAATAACTTTTTGAATTGTCTTGGAGTATTATTTCGATATACATATATAGTAGAATGGGCCACGAAAATAAATATCAGCGGTCGCTTGTCAAAAATGAAGATTGGATTGTTTAATGATGATCTGCACAATCAACACTTCTAAAATTCATGTTTTTCTTGTATATTTTTTTTAATGTTGCATTTTTGACCAAATTTTTTTTTCTAAAATTGTAGACCCGTGCAAGCACTTTAAATATTCATTTTTATTCTTGTCATTTATTGGTCGTATTATTAGACGTTTATATTGATTTTTTTGGTTTCTCAGTGACAGCTAAGAACTCATATTTCTTGAAAACATTTTGTAAAAGAAGTTCTGAAAAATAAATCAATACCTTTCGAATAATGCCAAAATGAAGATTATCGGACAAAAATGACGTCAGTGATTCCGTTTTTGTGAAATAATTTAATACAGCAGATGGATTTTTGGAGTCAACATTTTCAAACTCTTTTTACAAAAATGAGAGCTGTGTAGAATGATCAAAAACCAAGATATTCTGCAATGGCATGTTTTCGGGTTTTTTGAAAACCCTGACTTCAAAAAACCGGGTTGCCCGGTTATCTTTTTATAAAAAACCGCTCGGACCGAGTTTTTTGGGGGTTTTCTTGAAACAGAAAAATGGGATATTATTCATTAGAGGTTAATTCCACAAAATACATACTCGTTCTTGGGAATAGGTATATTCTGATGTCATAATCAAATTCACCGAAATCTTTCGAAAACGACTCCCAAAATTCCTCTAGGATCAATTTGGCGATTTTTTAAATAATATATCAACCCACTATGGTCCCAAATCCATCTTTTTGACAGAAATTCAAAAAAATAAAATTGGAAAGTGGTAAATGTGTATATATTTTCTTTTTGGCAACACTCCAAGCAATCAAGAAAATATACTGGAAAAAATTAGGTAGCAACACCACAAGCCTGAATGGTACTTAAACTTTGCGGTTCAAAAAAAGTGGGATTAATTTTGATATAAAACAGTTTTACAAATTAATTAAAATCAAGACTTAAAAAGAAAGTAATAAAGTGACTATATTATGAAAATTGACGGCAAGAGTTAGTAGTTGAAAAATTATATTTAATATTTTATGATTATTGTGGTCGTGTAAGTATTTATAGGTATTGTAATTTTGTGAATTGTAGAGGACATAATCTATAAATGTCGTGGACCAAAAGTTATATGTATGACTCAACTTGACTCAAAGTGTAAATGTGAAAGTGTTCGTCTGAGGTTGTGGTTTATGGTGGAATTAATATCTAGTCAGCATTTTCCAAAAATTGTCATTTTATTTTAGCACAGTTTTTGATTAGCCATAGACATATATATGATTATATCTCTGAATATTTTTTTTATATATTTTATTTAAAAGGTATTGAAAGTATTTTTAAAATTGTATACAACATCATTCACCTTTTTGTACACATGTATACATTTTACTTTATTTCTTGAAATAATTATTTATATTGCAGTTTAAAGTATACTATTTGTATGCTATATTTTGCTTTTGTAATAATGTTTAGAAAAACACATTTCGTCAAAATAAACAACTCTTCATTCTTTTAAGCTTTCATAAAATTTTGTTTTTGGTCACCCTGTACCAATACAGGGTGATAATTATGTTGGTTATATATTGATTTTATGTGGGAGGTGGTAGTGGTAGTGGCGTGGTCCGATCGGCCCAATTTTATTTTTATTTTTTCGTATGATATGTGTAGCAAATGTGCAAAATTACAAGACTGTATGTTTATTTTTCGACTTTATGCCATAAAAAATGGATTTGGGACCAGTATGCAACCCATCATTACTTTTCGTCCTGCATCTATTATTCCCAAAATATCAGTTTAGGACAGATGGGAACACCGTAAAAACTACAAAACAGCTATAATTTCTGGACCAATTACCCCATTCTGTGAATCAGATATCTTGTAGAGAATAACATAAGATAAAATATATAAAAAAAGGAAAATAAATCATAAGTTTGACATGAAGTTCAAAAATTATGCGTATTTTTGGACTCTTTGAAATACAAGGACCTTTCACTTTTTTGTTATAATCGCAAAGTTCATCAGCCTCATATTACCTACCAGGACGAGTATATGCGGTCACCCTCAGAAATTAATTCTGGTTAATTTAATGGCGATCTGCAAAATATTTCGTCCTTTGTTCAAACCGTCTGTGGGCTAAACGCCCCTGAAAACACCTCTAAAAAAATATGAAAAATCGGTTGAGACCGACATAAAAAACCTGGCTTTCCCTGTTTTCCAAAAACCGCGATTTTAAAAAACCCGACGGTCGGTCTCAGGTGAAAAACCCGGTTGACCCAGTTTTCGTTCTCGGGTTTGATCACTCTAACGCTGCGGCGTCAATTTCCTTCCGATTTTCATCATTTAGGCATCATTCGAAAGGTATTGACAGCAGCTATTTATTTATTATTACTGTAAACGTCCAATAACTCGACCAATAAGTTACAGTAAGGCAAAAATCAAAATTTATATTTAAAGTGCTTCCAAGGGTCTATTAATTCAAAAAAATGGACAAAAATGCAACGCAAAAAAAAATTACACAGGAAAAATATAATTTTTAGTGGCGTTTAGCTCACAAACGGCTTGATTTAGGAAGGAAATATTTTTCAAATCATCGTTAAACAATCCAAACTTTATTTTCGTGGGATGACTGGAAATTGTTTTTCCATTTGTATGGACCGCGATCCAGCCCAACATATAGTATACAATTATTGATAGCCTTGCCCTGGTTTGAAAAAATAAAAATGTTATATTTATTTATAAAATTATTTTTTCACAATTTTTATTTGTTTTTCCTGTAATGCTAGTGCACTTCTACGAAAATCGACAGCCTCTGTGGAATGCAATCCATTGTGGAGGGCATATAAAGTTCGGCCGAGCCGTTTTTACTTGCTTGTTTTATGATTTGTCGATTTCCTCGGAAAATTGCAAGTACTGAAAATATTTTTGCACCCACATAGTCCAATTACAGCCCTCTGACACCCTCACCCTTTGCTTACCTTAACAATTCCATGCCCTTCGTTGCATCCTCCTCTGTGTACTGGCCTTCTAAATCATGTTGCTCCTTAAAGCGATGACGCAACTGTTCGATGCGTTGGGTTTCCTCTTCCTCATGCTGGATACGTTCACGTTCCCACTTGACGCCCTGTAACTTCAAACGCTCCGAGTTCTTTTCGCGATTGGTTTTTAGCTAAACTCAGGAAGAAGCAAACTCCTTAACAAGTACATACTCATTTTTGCGGTGTGAAGTTTGTGTGCTTGTGTATTGCTTACCTTGGCTCTGGCTTTTGATATTTCCAAATCGGCTTTCTTGTCCACCACAAATATTGGGTCATCGGCCAACTCATCTGGTATAACTTTGGTTTTGCCCTCGATAATTAGAATACGCTCCCTTTCAACTTCTTTAAGCTGTGACAAAAATAGAAAACAAATAACCCATAAATTCAAATATATTTTGTTAATGTCGTGGGTGGGCTGGTGGTGTTGCCAAGGTTGGAATGAGGGGTGGGTGGATAGGATTTCGCTTTACTTAGATTTTGTTGGGTTTGTCGCTTCAGTATTACCAACCAACCAACCACGTGAACCCATTTTAGGTTTATTATCATAGCTTCGGGTAATTCGGCGTCAACGTGGTTACTGTTGCTGCGATAATAACCTGCCTTCATCCATCACTGTCAGGAATTATTGGTGACAAAAGCGTCACTTTAATTTGCCTGCCGATTATGTTTCACTTTCATTCAACTGCCTTTCGTTTTGAGTTTTTGTTGGTGAAATTTGCTTTTGGTTGTGATTGTGGTCGTAATCGTTGTTTGTCGTCGGTGTGCTGGTCTTAGATAAGTCGACTGTTGTGCATTTAATGAAGTGATTTTAACCCGGCGATGACACGCTTCACGCAATCTGTCGATTTGAACTCGACTACAAGGGTATATAAGGTAATCAATGCCGGTCTAGACAGGTGACAATCACCGACAACTTGTGTTGCCCGGGAGCACCTATCAAAGTTTTATTCGAAGTATGAATGTAGATACTACGCTTATTGGAGTAACGTTACGAGATTTTAGTGGAATTTGCTATAAACGTACCTATCCTAAGATAGGAATATATCACAGAGTAAAATAAATAGTAAGCATATCCAGTGAGTCCAATTCAATTTGTTTGACACTAGCTCTGAACCTGTAGTGAAGCATTTCTAAGTCATGTCATAGAACAAAAAATATGAGAATAATTCTAAAATTGCTTATGCTGCAAAGAAATAGCTACACATAATCCTTGAAGGATTTAAAATAAGGACCTAACGTTCGCTATTGACATTCTAAAGCTTTATCTACTAAAGTCTTAAAATTATTGAAAATGTTTGTTTTCGATTTTCAACAAAATACAGAGTGAAAAGAAGTAAGGAAAGGAAGTAAGGAAAGGCTAAAGTCAGGCATGGCCGATTATATGATACTCTACACCACACTATATATATGCTTGGTTTTTATTATGATACCCATTTTTATCAGCGGTGGGGCGATTTTAAAGTCATCTTTAATCAAATTTAACGAATATTTTGTTTTTTTTATTGCTTACTTAGAAACGAATATAAAGATCATTTAATAATGGGTTGAATAAAACATGATCTGTCATCAAGATCCGATGACAAATGCAGATTTTACAGTGGCAATAAGATGAATCGGACGGACACTTTGGACAAAACCATAATATACAGGTATGTGATGAAAATCATTCCGTTTTAAATCGAACAAAATGAGGGACCCATTTGTATGGGGCTTTCATAGTAGGTATTCTAAATCGAAATATAACATGAAGTAAGTTATAGGTTCTAGAACGGTAATATTGTCAACGAAAAGATTTGCGTTACTGACTGAATTATCATTGACCAGCCCCCAGATCAAACGACTGAAGGCAGGGTTATGAAATTTTCAGGGTAGTTCCCAAATATGACATAGACGTCGACTAAGAAAGGGTTTTACGAAATTCGTACTTTTAGGGGGTAAAATGAGACAAAAAGGGATAAACATCGAACCTTCGTCCTGACTGAACGGCGGTAGCTAGTAGCGGTGTGTCCCTTGCAATTACCGTGCAGACGAACTACAAATAGGGATTTTCCGAAATTTGTACTTTTAAGGGAGGAAAGAGACAAAAAGAAATAAAAAAATTCCCAATTTAAGAATTGCAACTAGAATCGTGAAAATCGGTATTTACATTTATTTGACAACGTAGACTTGCAATATAAATGGATTTTTCGAAATTTGTACTTATAAGAGGTGAGCGGGACAAAAAGGGATACAAATGGTACCAACGAAAGTATTGCAGCTATAGTCGTGATATTTGGTGTGTAAATTCCTGTGACAACGTAGAAACGCCAATCTAAATGAATTTGTCGAAATTTCTGCATATAAAGGGAGATCGGGATAAATCTATGCATGTATCGTGATTACAACAATAGATGGACAGACGGGCGGACAGACAGGCGGATATTGTTAAATCGACTCAGAAAGTGATTCTAAGCCGATCGGTATAATAAAACAATGGGTATATCACCCTTCCTTTTGGGTGTTACAAACAAATGCACACAGACATAATACTCTCGTGGAGTGTATAAGGAGAGATAAAACAAGTAAGAAAGGCTAAATTCGGGCGTGCCGACTCTATGATACACTCCATTTTCAATCCGAATACAATTTAATTCAGTGAAAAAGCAAAAACGGGAAGGATTTTTTTATCCTGTAAATGTAAGTGTTTGACAAAAAATGTTAAATCGGTAAGGACGTTTGTATAGGGGTATATTGAAATCTGGAACGAAATAGGTGAAATATAATATGTATAGTTTGACCAAAATCGGTTAAACATTTGGGATCAACATTTGTATCTGCGCTATATCTAAATCTGAACCGATCTTAGCAACTTTCACCCTACGTTTTTTACTTGGATTATAAGCTGTTGTGCCAAATTTAAAGAAAATCGAGTACAATATGTGGTTTCTAAAGCGAAAAATGTCAAATCGGGAGCGACATTTGTATGGGGGCTATATCTAAATCTGAACCGATTTGCCTCAAATTAAATAGCGTTCGTCCTTGATCCACAAAGCTATATCAAATCGGGGCTATATCACTTTGTTTGGGGGCTATATCTAAATCTGAACCGATTTTACCGAATTTCTGCATAAGTATTTCTAGTTGGATTGTAAGATGGTGCGCCAAATTTAAAGAAAATTGGGTACAATATGTGGTTTCTAAAGCGAAAAATGTCAAATCGGGAGCGACATTTGTATGGGGGCTATATCTAAATCTGAACCGATTTGCCTCAAATTAAATAGCGTTCGTCCTTGATCCACAAAGCTTACTTGTGCCAATTTTTGTTAAGATCGGACTATAATTGCGACCTGTAATTTGATTACAACAATAGATGGTCAGACGGACATTGCTAAATCGACTCTCGTGGAGTGTGTAAATAAAGGGTGATTTTTTAAGAGCTTGATAACTTTTTTTTAAAAAAAAACGCATAAAATTTGCAAAATCTCATCGGTTCTTTATTTGAAACGTTAGATTGGTCCTTGACATTTACTTTTTGAAGATAATTTCATTTAAATGTTCACCGCGGCTGCGTCTTAGGTGGTCCATCCGCTTAGTCCCATTTTGGCATTTCCACGTTTTTGAGTAACAGAGACCCAATTGGTGCGAACGGCGACGAATCGAAAATTGGTGGTCATCATTAACACTGGCCGATACAGCTGCGATATTTTCTTCAGTTCGCACTCTACGTAAGCGTGTTGGTGGTTTAATGTTCAACAATGTAAATTTGGTGCGAAATTTAGTCACAATAGCCCGAATAGCCGCTTCAGTGGGTCGATTAAACTGACCATAAAATGGAAGCGCGCAATGAACTTTCTTAACAGAGCACGCATTTTGATAATAAAATTCAAAAATTTGCAAGCGTTGTTCGTTTGTAAGACGATTCATGATGAAATGTCAAAGCATACTGAGCATCTTTCTCTTTGACACCATGTCTGAAATCCCACGTGATCTGTCAAATACTAATGCATGAAAATCCTAACCTCAAAAAAATCACTCTTTAGTACAAACCAAACCCTGTTGAAGTTGAAATAATGAAATTCGGTGTATACAAGCATCTGACTTTATAGACGCGAAACGTAAATGAATTTTTCAAAATATCTACTTTTAGGCGAAAAATGGGGCGAATGGGGACAACAATTGTACCAACCAAACGACTGCAGCTAAAATAGTGAAATTCGGTGTGTACATTGCTCTGACTGCATATATGTGCGAAAAGTAAAGAGATCTTTCGGTATTCGTGCCCTCGAGACCGAGATGGGATTAAATTTGACACCAATCAATCATGAAATTCGTCTCGCTGCGTAGACGCAAAAAAAAAATTAAAAAGAGAATAAAACTGGTATCAAGCAAACTGCTGAATCTAAAATCGTGAAATTAGGTATGTACATTCGTTGTGGATATTAAACATTAGTACTTTTCTTGTCAAAATGGTACGGACATTTGAGCTGTAGCTGGAATCAAGAAATTGAAAATGGGGAAAATCGTTTGGAATGCACTCCGTGGTGGAGGGTATATAAGATTCAGCCCGGCCGAAATTAAGGCTTTTTCACTTGTTTTAGTGAAAAATTGACAAATTTGTAGAGGACCTACCAAAGTTAAAAATATGAAAATATGAAAATTGTTCTTGTAACTTAAATATTTCTTAAACTAATGGAGGGAGGTACACACACACATGTAAGCACGTTTTTAGTACACTGAGAAAAAGTGGACCCTAAAACGAGTTGAAATGAACTAAAATTTCGGAAAGGGGAACTAGAGATGGGCGCGTGAGTGATTATTGGCTCACGTTCACGCACGCTCACGAAGGAAAAAAATTGAATCACGCAGGTTCACGCACGAAGATTTTTTCGTGTGCTGGTCTTAGATAAGTCGACTGTTGTGCATTTAATGAAGTGATTTTAACCCGGCGATGACACGCTTCACGCAATCTGTCGATTTGAACTCGACTACAAGGGTATATAAGGTAATCAATGCCGGTCTAGACAGGTGACAATCACCGACAACTTGTGTTGCCCGGGAGCACCTATCAAAGTTTTTAGTACACTGAGAAAAAGTGGACCCTAAAACGAGTTGAAATGAACTAAAATTTCGGAAAGGGGAACTAGAGATGGGCGCGTGAGTGATTATTGGCTCACGTTCACGCACGCTCACGAAGGAAAAAAATTGAATCACGCAGGTTCACGCACGAAGATTTTTTCGTGTGCTGGTCTTAGATAAGTCGACTGTTGTGCATTTAATGAAGTGATTTTAACCCGGCGATGACACGCTTCACGCAATCTGTCGATTTGAACTCGACTACAAGGGTATATAAGGTAATCAATGCCGGTCTAGACAGGTGACAATCACCGACAACTTGTGTTGCCCGGGAGCACCTATCAAAGTTTTTAGTACACTGAGAAAAAGTGGACCCTAAAACGAGTTGAAATGAACTAAAATTTCGGAAAGGGGAACTAGAGATGGGCGCGTGAGTGATTATTGGCTCACGTTCACGCACGCTCACGAAGGAAAAAAATTGAATCACGCAGGTTCACGCACGAAGATTTTTTCGTTGCTCACGTTCACGCACGCTCACGTGAGTAAAATAAATTTTGCTCACGATCACGCGTGAATCACGTGATTCACGTAAATCACGAAACAATTTCAACAAAGAAATAATTATTCCTATTGTAATTTGAAATGAGCCGCGTCATTCCGAAAATTTAATATTTAGGTCAGTCTACGTTTGCGATGTTTCGTATTTTTAAATTTATACTACATCATATAGTTTAACGCAAAATAAGTTAAATATCAGATACAGACATAAAATCCAAGTGGAAAACAATGCATATACCACGATATTATGTGATTTTTTAATTGAAGTAACACTAAGGTGGGTTTCTCATATAAATGCAGTGCCTAATGTTGGCGCAGGGAATGCTTACTTAAATAATAGAAAAAATAAAAATAATATATGAAACACTTTGTTTTAGAAATAAGTTTATGTATATATATGACTTTTACTTTGAATGGAAAATTTCACAGTTTTAAACAAAACATAATAAAAATAAGAATTAACAAATATGTGCGACTCACGAAAAAATCGCGTAATTCACGCAGAAATTATACTCACGCACATTCACGCACGAACATTTTTTCGTTCCTCACGTTCACGCACGCTCACGTGAGTGAAATAAATTTTGCTCACGATCACGCGTGAATCACGTGATTCACGCAAATCACGTGAGTAGCGCCCATCTCTAAGGGGAACTTCATACAACGCATATTTCCTCATATCAAGTTCCAAATTTTTTGGAAAATTTCCTAAAACTAAGTAACTTTTTGCTAAGTCTAAGTAAAATTTTGATGACATATTTCTCAAATACCCTCCATTAGGGCATTATGTCTTTGTGGATTTGTTTGTAACACCCCAAAAAGAAACGAGAAATCTGTATAATAAACGATGGGTCTCGTTTATTATACAAATTTGCTTAGAATAACTTTCTGAGTCGATTTAGCAATGCCCGTCTGTCTGTCTGTCCATCTATTGTTGTAATCAAAGTACAGGTTGTATTTATTGTCCGATCTTAATAAAAATTGTCACAAATTATTGGACAAAGGGGCGTGGTACTGTCCACACAAACTATACTTTAAAACTTATTTTCAAAAACATACAAATAGGGAAAGTAGAAGGTATCATATCATACCTGATATAAGGAAATAAGGTGAACTTAAAATAAGTTCAACTAACCTGAAACTGAGGAAATTATTCCACAATACTTCAAAGCTCTCAAAAGTTTCACGATACCTCTTCCATAAAGAATTCAGCTATTACTCCATGATTGCTGCGAAAGGACGATAGGCACCTTTGCAGTGGTTGTTTAGAAAAATACATGAAGTATTTAAGAAATAAGTCTCTGCAAACGAACGAGAATTGCTTCTTAGATTAATAATAACGACTTTTTTTAACTATTTAAAGTGGTTGTTTAGAATAACACTGTGCGACAGTCCAAAAACTCTGGGAAATGATATTATTTTTCTTTATTATTATTTATTTATTATTTGAAATTTGTCAGACAACCCCGAAATCTTGAGTTACGGGTAAAAAATCGGGTTTTCGTACCACTTATAAGCCTGTAGCTCACTTTTACAACGGATTTAAAAAGAAAACATCTGGAGGTTTCGATCGATATATCGACATATTTAAGAAAAAATAAAAATTTGTGTGCTTTTGTCCAGCAAACATATTTTTAAAACAATTTTTAGTCATTTCTCAACTTTGACAATATTATTTCCCATTATTTTATTTGGTAACCTTGCCTTTTGTAAATTTAGGTAAAGAACACATTTAGTATGGTGTAAAACGCAGCTTCGTTTTTAAAAATCGCTCACTAATTGACTGAGTTATTGAAGTTTTCGCTAAAACAAAATGGTTGCTTAAAATACAAGTTTTGGCCATTTCAGTTCAAATCTCTCATAATTTTACGAATTGAAGTCCAATAAAAATATTTAAAATTCAGCAAAAAGATAAAAACGGTGAAAAAATTGCTAAATTTAAATTTTTTTGCAAAAAAATAAATACCCGAATTCCCAAAATGGGGAAAATGTGTTCCAAAATTGGGGTCGCCATGCATTTTTTACCATTTTTATATGCTTTGATGAATTTTAAATATTTTTATTGGACTGCAATTCGTAAAATTATGAGAGATTTGAACTGGAATGACCAAAACTTGTATTTTAAACAACAATTTTGTTTTAGCGAAAACTTCAATAACGGATTTTTATAAAATATAAATAAATAAATATAAATTGGTTAAAAAATGTGTTTGCTGGTCAAAATCACACAGATTTCTAAGTTTTCTTAAATAAACTATTCAAGAACTTTCTAAACGCATTGAAGTGATTTTTATACACTCCACGAGAGTATTATGTCTTTGTGCATTTGTTTGTAACACCCAAAAGGAAACGAGATAGACCCATTGATAATTATACCGATCGACTTAGAATCACTTTTTGAGTCGATATAGCAATGTCCGTCCGTCCGTCTGCCGATCTATTCTTGTAATCACGATACAGGTCGCAATTGTAGACATAACTAAATGAAACTTTGCACAATGAAGTTCTTCGGGACAAGGACGAACGCTATTTAATTTGAAGAAAATCGGTTCATATTTAGATATAGCCCCCATACGAATTTCACTCCCGATTTTACTCTTTTCACTCTAGATAACACATATTACAAACAGATATTCTTTAAAATTGGCAAAACATCTTATATTTTAACTAGAAACATCTGTGGTAAAAATGAGTTAGATCGGTTCAGATTTAGATATAGCCCCCATACAAATTTCCCTCCCGATTTGACTTTTTCCGCTCTATAAACCTCATATTGTATCAGATTGTCTTCAGACTTGGTAAAACATCTAATATTTCAACTAGAAACACCCATGGTGAAAATAGGTCAAATCGGTTCAGATTTAGATATAGCCCCCAAACAAATTTCGCTCCCGATTTGACTTTTTCCGCTCTAGAAACCAGATATTGTATCAGATTGTCTTCAGATTTGGCAAAACATCTTATATTTAAACTAGGAACATCTATGGTGAAAATAGGTCAAATCGGTTCAGATTTAGATATAGCCCCCATACAAATGTCGCTCCTGATTTGACATTTTCCGCTGTAGAAACCACATATTGTACTCAATTTTCTTTAAATTTGGCACAACACCTTATAATCTTACTAGAAACACCTATGCTCAAATTGGGAAGATCGGTTCAGATTTAGATATAGCCCCCATATAAATGTCGCTCCCGATTTGATTTTTTCCGCTTTAAATGCCACATATTGTACTCGATTTTCTTTAAATTTGGCACAACATCTTATAATCTAACTAGAAACACCTATGCAGAAATTGGGTAAGATCGTTTCAGATTTAGATATAGGCCCCATACAAATGTCGCTCCCGATTTGAATTTTGCGCTCTAGAAACCACATATTGTACCCGATTTTCTTTAAATTTGGGACAACATCTTATAATCCAACTAGAAACACCTATGCAGAAATTAAGTAAGATCGGTTCAGATTTAGATATAGCCCCCATACAAATGTCGCTCCCGATTTGACTTTTGCCGCTTTAAAAGCCACACGTTGTGCTCGATTTTCTTTACATTTGGCACAACATCTTATAATCTAACTAAACAAAACTATGGTGAAAGTGGGTAAAATCGGTTCAGATTTAAATATTGCTCAAATACAAATGTTGCTCCCAAAAGTTTAACCGATTTTGGCCAAACTATACATTTTATATTTCACCTATTTCGTTCCAGGTTTCAATATATCCTCATACAAATGTCCTTTCCGATTTAACATTTTTTGTCAAACACATACATTTACAGGATACAAAAAACCTTCCCGTTTTCACTTTTTCACCGAATTGAATTGTATTCGGATAGAAAGTGGAGTGTATCATAGAGTCGGCCCCGCCCGACTTTAGCTTTTCCTTACTTGTTTATAAGTTCATTAGGACTTAAAGAATTTTTTCATGCAAAAAATGTCCAAAAATTTTGAAATTATCTAGATGTTTTCAAGTTATCTGATTAACTTCAAACGATGTAGAAATAATTCCATAAATCGAAATCCGAATATGTCTGGTAGTACACATTCACTGATTTTTTAAGCATCCATAATTTCATTTAATATTTTTGTAATTACAGAAATGGTTGAACAACTCTGCTCTAGACTATACTATTGTCTATTATATTTATTTCGAATCACAATTTCTGTTTAGTTTATTTTATCTATGAAAATCTAAAAAAACAATCAAAAATCAATTTGCCCACAAACTCTTATACATCTCATCATAACATAATTGAAATATTAATACATTTCTAGTTCTTGGATATTGTAAACTTGAACTTAAGTGCAAGTACAATATTGTATGTATGTACGTCAATGTAATATCCGCCTACACCATCAAAGGTTTCACCTCAAAGACACAAGCAACCGCCAGGGTCATGTTACTGACAATCGAAACAATATATTGAATTTCCATGACACCATGTCATCAAATGTGAATTGTTTGATAAAACGAAACCCGAAATAGAGTAACCACTCGAAGTGGGTGGAAAAACAAAGGCGTAGTTTTTGTCACTAAATTACGTTTTTTTGTTTGCCAGGCTAAAAACGAAAATAAACCTCGTCAAGGAGAAACGAAAACTAGCGCCAAATTGGAAAAAATCACTTGAAGCTGGTGCTTCAAAAGCGATGGCAGTCAAAAGTGGTTGATTTAAATTTGATTTTCTTTAAAGTTCCGAGTTGCTATAACTTTCGTATTGTGTGGGGAAATTCACTTACCTCTCGGGCCTTGATACGTTTCTGCAGATTCTGCCGGTAGTCATCCTCGATGCGTTCACGCAGTTCCTTCATGTAGTTGCGGTCAGTCAGACGTACAACATTTGTGCCCATGAGACGTTCCAAAGCGGCACTGATGCGAGGCAAATTGAAGCTGTAAATAAAGAGCGAAAAGGGCAGTCAGGGCGGAGAATTAATTTAGAAAACATTTTTGATAGCTACGGTGAAAGCTTAGACATGACAGGCTTAATTAAAAACTCTACTAATTTTTCCTTACATTTCTTTTATTTTTTCGTTTCGCTCACGTTGCCAACAAAGGAAACGTGTAACGTTTGTTATGAGCATTTACTGCGAACTGTTTCGAAAACCCCGGCAAACCGGCAGCAGTTCAGCTGGGTTTTTCGACAACCAACCAACAAACCAGTCAGTCAGTCAAGTCAGTCTGTTTTGTTTATGGTCTATTTGGCGTTTTTATTTATGATGGGAATTTTTGGCAAATTCATATGTTATTATTATTTATTTGATGTCTTGTTATTATTTTGTTTGTCATATTTCCTTCTGATTTTGCTTTTTTCGTGCATTTGTCGTGTTTTGCTCTCTGTTCGTTTTGTCGTAAATATTTGTGGGCTTGAGTGTGGCGTCTGACGGTGTTTCCCTACAGGTCGTTTCATGCTAACGACATGACAGGCGAGTATGAATGACGGCAATTCGAGTATAACCGAATCGTTAGTACCCTTTCTTAGATTCGTTTACTATAGAGGCATTCCATGTTAAACCAACGGCAATTTTTCGAATATATTTCGATATTGATGACATTTTTTATTATTATTTGGTGACATTTATTACGCGGATTTTCGAACTTCAGCCAAAAACGATCACACTTATATATGAGACTCAATGAGATGCTTTTAAGATGTCTGTGTCTGTTCTTTGTTACACTGCGCGATTGTTTTTTAAATTTTCATTCAGTTCAATTTACCATGAATACATTAGAGTGGCTTCAAAATAAAAGTTGCAGATATACCCGAGAAGTTGTGGATTTTAATTTTTCTTAAAATTATTGATTGGTTTGTATTATGCGTTCTCCCAAAATATTACGCTTTTATGATTGTCCGTTCGTGTGCTGGGCGATTTCAAAATAAGCTCTATAAATAAGGTATTTCTTGAAAAGAATGCACGGTAACAATGGTATTGAGAAACAAACACTAGCAATTAAAATCTGGCTAGGGATGTCAAAAACCTAACTTTTCAGGAAACCGGCTTTTGGTTTGTTCGATCACACAATTTCAAAAAAACGGTTTTCAACTTCAACCTGAAAACACCGGAAGTGCTCACGCTAGACTATCAACATCGTTTTTTTGCGAAAGGAGAAAATAGATAAAGATTTATCGCGAATACTAAAATAGTAATAATATAAAATAGTTTTGGGCGAATTTCTGATTTCTGATTGTGCAAAGTGAGTATGGAGTACGTCCTTTTTCGAAGTAATTATAATCCCAAACACGTCACTTGGGACTGCGTCCTTTGAGATTTATCACTTCAAATAATAAATGATCATATTTCTAGTTCCTCGGCCAATATTCGGACATTCTTTTACATTAAAACTTTTAAAAAATACTCTGGAATTTAACATCCTTCGGTGGTCACTTCAGGGTCCTATATTGAGCAGTATCCGTATTTTTATTCCATCCAGCATAAGATTCCGTTTGTGAAACATTGTAATATCGTCATATGACCGTCATAATATGATCTAGCCATGTCCGTTCGTCCATTCGTCTTTTCATAGCACGTCTAACAGTTATGCATCGGTTGTGATGGGGGATATCGGTCCACCGGGTAATTTTTTCCTTAACAAGGACACAAAATACCCCAATAATTCGTAGTGCTTCGAGTATTTAGGCACATTTTTTGAAGATTTCTGCCTTCTATATATCGCCGGTACGTTGCAAAAAGATCTCACGTCTATTTTTTGTGAAATTGACTTAATGACGCAAAAGTGTCTCAAAAGTGATAGACTACAGCCGGTTACAAAAATTCCATGTATATTTAAAGTAGTTTTGTGGAGCAACAAACTTCAAATCTTTAATAACTCAGAAACACAATTATGTGACTTAAGATCTTTATGCAGCACACCGACGATATTTGGTTAAATCCACATTCAGCGTCAATGGATGAAATGGGACAAAAGGAGATAAAAATGGATCAATCAAAAATCGATCGAATAAAATTCGGTTTGTACATTTCTCCGACTTGTTGACGGGTATATTCGCTCTGGTTGCGTAGACTCGAGAGACATGACTATTTTTAGGCATATGTACGTTTAGGTCCAAAATGGCAATACGGGTTGAAATTGGTACCAACCAAGTGGTTGCAGCTAGAATCATAAAATTAGGCAGTGTGTGTATTCACGCAATATAGGAATTTGAGGAATTTTGTAATGAAATGGGATATTGTCTGGGCTCAAGACCATTTGGCATCTATATTTAATAGAATGCAAATTTATTTACAAATGGCTGCAGACTACTACTATCATGATTTCTAAGGTTTTTCAAGTGGCTTCGCAGCGACTTTTCGACATCAAACCCGGCCTCTTTAAGGAAATGATTCTCAGAAACGAACGAGAAGCACAACTCACTTGCCGAATTTGCGTTTAAAAAATCGCACCAAGTAATAAAATACACATGTCATCTTACAAGCAACTCATTGAGTATGCGAAGCCACTTGAAAAACCCTTTGACCAAGTAATAAATGTCACCATGTCAAATGGTCTTGAGCCAGGTTCAAATCAAATATTGAATACAGACCAAAAAAATAGAAAAGAAAAAATCTAAAAGGAAATTTGTAATTTTAGGAAGAAACGTGGCGAGAGGTGATACAAACGGTACCAAACAGCTGCTGCTAGAATCATGAAATTGGTTTTCTACATTCCTCTGACTGCGTAGAATTAATTAATTTTAATACAAATTAATTCGTTTTAATTCAATATTGTAATAGCTCA
Organism: Polietes domitor; assembly: GCA_947397865.1. Lineage (NCBI taxonomy): Eukaryota > Metazoa > Arthropoda > Insecta > Diptera > Muscidae > Polietes > Polietes domitor. The sequence continues at coordinate 56,609,404 of OX377619.1, read as the reverse complement.
ATATGTGAAACAAGTAAAAGTGTTAATAATATACCCTCCACCACTGAGTGAATTCCATAGTATAGGGTTTTCCAAAAAGACGTGTTATTTTGAATCACCCGGTATTTCGGTAGCTGTCACTTTTGAAGCTTTTATTCTTTGACATTTGACAAGTAGAAACTACGCCATTACTAAAAATGGAACGATACACGCTTCAACAACGCATTGCGATTATTAAAATTTATGAATGAAAATGATCCGGAATTCCATCGAAAAATCATCTTGACTGATGAGGCCGATTTCCACCTCGGTGGCTACGTCAACAAGCAAAATTATCGCATCTGGGGCTTGGAAAACCCAAGATTTATTGTTGAGAACTCTCTCCATCCTCATCGTGTGACTGTTTGGTGTGGTTTATGGTCCGGCGGGGTCATTGGATCTTACTTTTTCGAGAATTAGGTTGGATCAATAGTTACGGTGAATGGATTTCGCTATCGAGAGATGATTAATGATTTTTTTATGGTTGGAGCTGGATGATATTGATATGGACAACGTTTACTTTCAACAAGATGGCGCTACGTGCCACACAAGCAACGAAAACATTGATCTTTTACGGGAAAAGTTTCCGGACCGTGTTATCTCTCGAAGAGGTGATCACAATTGGCCACCGAGATCTTGTGATTTAACACCTTGAGACTTCTTCCTTTGGGGCCACGTGAAAGATAAGATCTACGCCAACAGACCAGCATCGATTCAAGACCTCAAAGATAGAATTCTTGAGGCTATCGAGGACATAGGACAGCCTCTTTGCGATTTGATTATGGAAAATTTCATGAAAAGGATATGGTCCTGTAAGCGTGGTCGTGGTGGCCATTTGGCTGATGTTGTTTTTCACTATTAACGGCATACCTTCCTTTTTATTATGACAAAACATCCGATCATTTATCTCAAAAAATGGCATTTTTCTTTGAATACCAAGATAATACCTCTTGTTGGAAAACCCTATATTACCGGTAGATTAGAGGCTGTCGACTTTACAAAGAAGTGAAGTAACATATTTTGAAAATTGTGATATTGTTAATGTTCATTACTATATTTGTTTACTATTTCAAACTATAAGGCATACTTATGCGCACTGTTTGCTTCATTATTATAATATTTATCGTCTACTACTATATATAATACTGCAATTTAACTCAAAAAGTGAACATGAGGGAGCAATCTTCAAAAATTTACTATAAATATTAGGCGTATTGTCAGTCGTCATTAGGGAGAAACATTTTCCCTCAGGGTCTATTTCTATAATTTGCAATTTCTTGATTCAACATCCATATTGGAATAAACACATCTAATTTCATGATACTAGGTACATCCGTTTGCTTGGTACTACTTTTATCATTTTTTATTTTGATTTTAAGATTTTGGAGAAATACTCATACGCGGGTGTACGAAGACGAAGTGTAACCACTGAATTTCATTATTCTAGCTACAACCATTTGCGAGATACCAATTTTATTCCGATTTGATCCTAAATCGAATCCTATATCGAAAGATATCTTTATTTTTCGTGTCTACATAGTCACAGCAATGTACACACCGAATTTCTAACTATTGTAACTGCAACCGTTTCCGCTTAAAAGTACAAATTTCGAAAAAAATCCTTTACGTTTCGCGTCTACACAGTCAGCTAAATGCATACACCGAATTTAGTGATTTTATCTTCAGCGGTTTGGTTGGTACCTTTTTCAATTGTATCCCTTAAAGGTAGAAAATTTCGAAAATCTTTCTATTTTACGTGTGCAATTCACACGCTAAATCTTTCTTGTACGTTTTTCCAAGTGCATAAAAATCAGAAATTTCCACAAAAAATTGATTAAATAGTCTAAATATAAGGGGTATTTTGAGTCCTTGTTAGGGAAAAAATTTTCCTTTTGGGCCGATTTCGCGCACTTTCAATTAATTTTAAATTTCAGCCTGATCCAAGTATCTTTTCGATTTACAGAGTTTTGGCCACATTTTCCCATTTCCGGCTATTGTGCGACGTAAGGATTTAAACAGAGATACGCGATTATGAACACTCACGAGTTCGTTGTGAATTAGACGGTCATACCACACATTATAGAATTAATTTGCTTGAGCAATCCGTATGTGGAGTTGACTTTAGGTAATATGCAGAAAATTTATAACACTTAGTAATCTTTCCTCCAATTCCTAATTATACTTCTTCCAAAATAATTTAAAAACTAGTAGTTTTTGTTTCCACACTTCAAAGTACGACTTGGTGGACTGAGATCACGTCAAATGATAATGTTAAATGGGAAGCTAATGTATATTTTGAAGGACGTGGGCAATCTTACCACAAGTATGACCTAATTGATTTGGAGAAACACTTGGCTAAGTGTGTGAAGCTAGAAGGAGACTATGTATTACTGAACTGTCCTTGTATAAGTGTTTTAAGAAACCCCAGTTGAATAGTTATAATGTTACCAAAGACACGACAAACTTAATTCCTGTGCTACACACCTTCACATGCTGGAAAATACACAAAAACGAACGCTGGATTCAACGATTTCGTTTTGTTGGTCTCACATCATTGGAGTTCATGCATGCAATGAAATTTAATGAGCCAACAAAATGTGACAGTGATTGTAATTAATTCCAGCCATACATGTGTTTTTGTCATTTCTGTTACAATGAACGAACGGGTTGCTAAAACTATTAAAACCATCATTTCTTACAGCCCAAAAGTAATAAATCATCACACAGAGGATAGTAACCCAACGAAGGAATGTTGGAATAAATTAGGGAAAGAAGTTCCTCAAACATTTTTTGTACAAACTTTAACGTTGGTCTCGAAAATATAGAAAAATATATATATTAAAGTGCCCAGTCAACAAAAATATGTCGTTATGAAATTTTCTTAAATTGCCTTGAAGTAGGCACAGGATGCGGACGGCACAGATAATCATTTCCGACCATAACCAAATTGTGGACGCACAATATGCACTGTACAACAAAATCAAACTTTATATACCCTACACTAACTTTCTCACTAAAAATGGTACCAACTAAACTGCTAAAAGTAAACTCATGACATTTGGAGCATACCTTGCTGTCATCGAGTAGAAGTGCCAAATAAATGTTAAATTTAACAAACATCGTCTCAAATACTAGATTTCTAGAGCCGACAAAGGCAACTTTGGAAGGCTATAAAGAACATGAACCAATGTGACCAATATTTATTACAAATTAAATTAAGATTATAATATGTAGTTTTTAGAGCGGAGAAAGCCAAATCGAAAGACTACTTCAAATTTGTCCTTTAATTAAGATTCCCATATATTCGATTAGCAAAATTAATGGCCATTACTAAATCAAATTTCGTTCTCGATGTGACTTTTTTCGCTCTAGAGACCACATATTCCAAACGGTTTTCTTCGAACTTGGCACAATACTTTATAAGTCAAGTAGAAATATCTGTGGTGAAATTGGGTTAGATCGGTTCAGATTTAGACACATCTTCCATACAAATTACGCTCTCGAGTTGACCTTTTCCGCTTTCAAAACCATACATTTTAACAGATTTGCTTCAAATTTGTCACATCACCTTATATTTCAAGTAGAATTTAGATTTATACACAGCTCCAGTACAAATTTCGCTCTCGATATGATATGACGGTCTAGAGACCGCATATATAGTACTCATACAAAAATCATTCCCGATATCATTTTTCCCCCCAATTCAATTGTAATTAGGTAGAAAGTGGAGGGTATCATATAGTCGGCCACGCCCGACTTTAGTCTTTCCTTACCTGTTTCATAGTGTGATAACATAAAGTACAAATGACATGTTTTGATGAAATCAAAATATGAAAAAATCTTAAAAATCTAATGTAATTTTTTCAGTTTCTTCTGCGTAAAAGCCCTTTTGTTTTTAATATGTAACAATTTTGAACTGTGAAAAATATCAAAGGAATACGTCAATTTTAAAATCTCTTTCAGTTATAAAATGGAATTTTTAAATTTGATGATTTAGAGAAAATAAAGTAGATTTGAGATTTGCATGAGAGTTTGCACTTTCCTTATATATAGGTGGGCGTATATGTAATATTATTACATTATATTTTAATTATGTATACGTAATGCAAACAAAGTTGTATTACACTGTTTGTAATTTTTTATTTAAGTCATGGAAATATGATCATACGGATACCACTACGTGATAAAAGACCAAAAAATACCCGTATCTTTTTATTATTTTTGTAATAGATTCATTCATATGAAATTACGACATTTGTATGGGGGCTATATCTAAATCTGAAGCGATCTTACCTAATTTCTGCATATGTGTTTCTTTTTGGATTATAAGATGTTGTGCCAAATTTAAAGAATATCGATTACAATATGGGGTTTCTAGAGCGGAAAATGTCAAATCGGCAGCGAGATTTTTATGGGGGCTATATCTAAATCTGAACCGATCTTACCCAAGCTTTGCATTGGTGTTTCTAGTTGGAGTGTAAGATGTTGTGCCAAATTTAAAGAAAATCGGGTACAATATGTCGTTTCTAGAGCGGAAAATGTCAAATCGGGAGCGACATTTGTATGGGGGCTATATCTAAATCTGAACCGATTTGCCTCAAATTAAATAGCGTTCGTCCTTGATCCACAAAACTTATTCGTGCCAATTTTTTTAAGATCGGACTACAATTGCGACCTGTAATTTGATTACAACAATAGATGGACAGACGGACAGACAGACAGACGGACATTGCTAAATCGACTCCGAAAGTGATTCTAAGTCGATCGGTATACTTAACAATGGGTCTATCTCGCTTCCTTTTGGGCGTTACAAACAAATGCACAAAGACATAATACTCTCGTGGAGTGTATAAAAAGAAGCCATCTTCCAAACTCACACATTCACTAAAATAGACATCTAAGAATACTACTTTAAAGTTTCAAAAAAAAAAAATTGTTTAACGTAATCATTTCGAAAATCAAAATAACTTCTGTTAAGTTTTTCCTAAGTTACAGGCGAATGAATAAACACACCTTTTTGAAAGAAAATTATTTTTCACTCTTAAATTGGTCATAATACGTGAAAAAAAAATTTCTATTTTTTTCCGAAAATACGTATACAATATTTTTATGAGAAGAATACATATACAAACTTTCAAAACAATCGCAGCTATCGAGGTCAAAAGCCAGTACCGCTTGACATGGAATGACTCATATGCACACCGACAATATGTTTTTATGCCCTACACCACTTCATGGACTAGGGTATTATAAGTTAGTTTTCCGCCAAATGTTTGTAACACCAAGAAATAAGCGGACAAGACCCACCTTTAAGTATACGGATCGGCTTAAAATCACCAGGTGAATCGATTTAATGTTGTCTGTCTGCTGTCCATCTAAGCTTGTTCGCACTCTACAGGTCCGATTGTCCTGAAATTTAGCAGAAGTTATTTTTTTGTGAGAAAGTGGATCAATATAGCCCCCATACAAATGTACCCCCGATTTACAATATTACTGCTCTAAAATGCACATTTTACATTGGATCTTGATCAAATTTCCCTCACAATGTTACATTTAGACTAGACACACCTATTTTGAAAGCCAGCTATATACGTCAATGTTTTTGTATAGGTCCCATACAAATGAGCCCCAGTTCACACTATTATCGCTCTAGAACCCACATCTAACATTGGATCTCGATACAATTTTGCAGATGATGTTATATTTCAATTAAGAATACCTACTTTGAAAGTGCTCTATATGGGCCCACTTTTTTATGTAGCGCCCTTACTAATGGTCCCCATTTTTCCAGATCATATTATATTTACTCTTGGAATACTTACCCGAAAATTTGACCATATAGTTTCCAATGTTTCCAAATACAATTGTCCCACCAATTTTCCATATTATCGTTTTAAATCCTACATATTACATCGGATCTGGATTAAATTTTCCAGATCATGGATTATTTCCCGATTTTAGATTTATTTTCTACATAACGTTATATTTCAGTTAAGAACACTTACAGAAAAAGTGGAGCATTATACAAAGAAATTGTCACCGCTCATTATCAGTTTCTGTTCTTTTACATAACACTTCAGATTCAACATATTACAGCCAACCACTTTTGCTATATTCGTTAACTTTGACTAAAGATGCATTTATACTGTATAATTTGTAGCCCCCATACAACACCTGGGTTTTGTAATCAAAACGAGGTATATACGCAGGGAGTGGTGTAGGGTATCATATAGACGGGCTCGCCCGACTTTAGCCTTTCCTTACTTGTTCGTTCATCCGATTCTAATATTTACTATAATACATTATTTTTTATGTTGTTACAAAAATTAAGGCATTGGGCACATCAAGGCGACAAGCGTAAAAGTACTGCCTACACAGCGAAACAACATTTTATTCTAAATTTTTTGAGACAGATCATAAACCAGTCTTTTTATGTGAAAGTGAAAATATTACACATGATGGATTGTTTTAGGGGGGTCACTCTCAATGGACTGTCTACAAAAATTCCAATTCGAAGGAAAGTCTACTGCAAGCCTCATTAAGACACCGGAATATATAGTATTGACTTTTTTGAGCTACTGAAATCTACACAACTGGTTTATTCATTATAAAGATAATGTGCATCAACTCCATCATCAACGGCCTTATTTGAAAAACAACTCAAAAATATGTTCTCCGCAATCGCAACAATTTCAATTAGCATCAACAATTCAACCATTGCATAAATAAAAACAAAATTCTTGACCTTCCCCGTCGCATAGATAACAATTCAATGATACAAATCATGCATAGAATTGTCATAAAAGATAAAAAATGACGCAAAACATCTCTTATCTAATATTTTCGAATGCAAGCCGTGATAAGTATTCTGTATATAAAAGGCCAAATGCACTCCAAAATCATCAATCAGTTCCAAAACTACCCACAAAACAGCAAACCAGAAAAAATGGAAATGACTAAAACCATTGTAGCCATGATCTTGATGATACAGGTACTTTCCGACGTGTAGATATGCCATCAATTTAATCAATTTGTGTCTCTAGATAACTCTAGGAGTGCCGATATCGACATCCTTTGCTGATGAAAATATCAACGTCGAAGTGGTGCAAGAACAGGTGGAAGAGCCAAAGCATCTCGTTCCAGAAATTGAGGAAATGCATCATCATTCAAACGATTTCATCTCAGAGCACCAACAACTCGATGAGAATATAAATGCTGAAATGGTTCAACAGCAGTTGGAAGAGCCGAAGCATCTTGTTCCAGAAGCCGAAGAAATGCACAATCCTTTGGAGGAGTCAAACGCTTTCATATCAGATCACCCACAACTCGAGCAGACTTCGAATGAAGCGAATATTGTGATAAAATCACAACCATTAGATCTGACGAAAGAACTTGCAGCAGATTTAGGAAAATTCCCTCTTGCAGGCCCCAATCAACTGTTGTCCTCACTACCAGATTTAGAGAAATTTAATCGTGACCAACTAATAACACTGGCTATGGCCGAGCTGATCCATTACACCCTATCATTAGTGCAACAAAGCGAATCTAAGTTTACGGACATTTTAAAGGACTTGGAGAACATAAAGGATGAAGCCAGCACCGCAGTCATAGGAACACAAAAGCATAACATTCAAAATTATTTACAGCAATTGGAGGATTACAAAGTTCAAGCAGTAAACTTTATGACCAAGACCATAGACATTCCCCTGGAATTACAAAAGTTTTTGACTCAACTCAAATCGACTACAGTGGGAAATTTTGAAGTGGAACAGATTTTGCAACAACATAAATTCGATCATTTTGAAAAGGATATCGGCAGTTATTTTGATAATTTAAATAAGGCTTTTCAACAACAACTGGAGAGGATAGCTAAAGAATTGACAGCTATTGGATACTAGAGTGAAGATAACGATGACGACAGCAGATTTGGTACCTGAAAATGAATCAAATATTTTGAATAATTTTTTGTATCTGAGATTTATTAAATAAATATTTTCAGCATTTCAAATTATTTTTAAACCCAGTAAAACGATTATTTTTCTCAGCAAATGCTTGCATCTGTGTTTTACATACATTGCCATTCTGCACTGCAGGCGAAATCTTCTTCAGTGTGGTGAAGAATTGCACCGTTCATTGCAATTTGAATCCCAAGTTATTGGCTAAAATACATGTGGAATAGAATAGGTGTTGCATATAAAGTCCAAAACTGTGAATTTTGATTTTGGCAAGTATTGCCCCGATTTTCGCGACTGACAACATATAACAATGGTTCTTAATACAAATTCAAAAAATCAGCCCCATCCGTTTGATATATCGCGAGAAAATTACGAAACATAAAAGTCATTCACAAAAATCATGTTAGCCATGTCTCCAGCGAAAATGAAAATTTTGCAAAATTGTACTATTTATATTTTTGTTTACCGCGCTCTACTGAAATATCCACTATTAAAAACACATGGACACGTTTCACAAGTTTTTACCCTTCCTGAACAAAATAACCTATCATAAAAAATATTTAAAAAAATTTACTCTATTACTGCACTAGAATGCACATTTTATATTGGATATTTGTAAAATATTCAGAATCATGTTATAATTGAACTATAAACAGCTAACGCAAAAGTGGACCCATGTATACTTGATAAATTTTTACAAATCATTGCATCATAGAATGTGATCTATATATGTCCAATTTTTATTGTAGCGCCCTTACAAAAGGGCCCCCATTTTCAACTATAACTCCTCTTGAGGCCCACATTTCACATCTGAAAATTTATCAAATTTTGCACAACATGTTATATTTCAACTAGGAATAGTATTATATTTATTTATAAAATTATTTTTTCAATATTTGTATTTTTTTGGGTTTGACTATATTAAAAAAAAATATTTTCCTGTATTATTACTGCACTTCTTCGAAAATCGACATCCTCTATGGAATGCAATCCATGGTGGAGGGTATATAAAGTTCGGCCCGGCCGAACTTATCACCGTTTTTACTTGTTCCCCTGTTAAGGTCCATAGGTAATTCAAGGAAACAATCAACTACAAAAATGTATCTCAATAAACAACGTTCTAAAACATATGAACTTCCTAGGAATGATTCATAACACCGTTTAGGTAGCCGCAAAAGTGAAAAATTTCCGGAAAATATTTTAATGTTTCTACACTCCACGAGAGTATTATGTCTTTGTGCATTTGTTTGTAACACCCAAAAGGAAGCGATTTTTAAGTATACCGATTGACTTAGAATCACTTTCTGAGTCGATTTAGCAATGTCCGTCTGTCTGTCCGTCTGTCCATCTATTGTTGTAATCAAGTTACAGGTCGCAATTATAGTCCGATTAGTCCAAAATTTTATAGTCCAAAAATTAGCACAAATACGTTTTGTGGATCAAGGACGAACGCTATTTCATTTGAGGTAAATCGGTTCAGATTTAGATATAGCCCCCATACAAATCTCGCTCCCGATTTGACATTTTCCGCTCTAGAAACCCCATATTGTACTCGATTTTCTTTAAATTTGGCACAACATCTTATAATCCAACTAGAAACACATATGCAGAGAATAGGTAAGATCGGTTCAGACTTAGATATAGCCCCCATACAAATCTCGCTCCCGATTTGACATTTTCCGCTCTAGAAACCCCATATTGTACTCGATTTTCTTTAAATTTGGCACAACATCTTATAATCCAACTAGAAACACATATGCAGAAATTAGGTAAGATCGGTTCAGATTTAGATATAGCTCAAATGAATATGTTGCTCCCAAATATACATATTATATTTCACCTATTTCGTTCCAGATTTCAATATACCCCCATACAATTGTCCTTTCCGATTTAACATTTTTTGTCAAACACATACATTTACAGGATACAAAAATCCTTCCCGTTTTCACTTTTTCATCGAATTAAATTGTATTCGGATAGAAAGTGGAGTGTATCATAGAGTCGGCCCCGCCCGACTTTAGCCTTTCCTTACTTGTTTTTACTTCTGCTATCCATTACAAAAATAATAAAAAAGAAAGAGACACGGGTCTTTTTTTTGTCTTTTATCACGTAGTGGTGTCCATTTATATTTGCATGATTTAATTGTTCCATGATTGTTGGACAGTGTTATTAGTACGTATTTTTGTATTTTGTTCACAATTTTTGTTCTTTATGACAAGAGCTATAACTCAGAAAGTAAATTCCAAACGGTTTGCAAGATATGAGCATGAGAACATGATCACTTTTTTTGCAATAATGACACCGAGGCCCCAAATCTTTGGGGCCCATTAAAAAAGTGCATGACTTTGGGCAAACCTGGGAGACACGGGTCTTTTTTCGTCTTTTATCACTTAGTGGTGTCCGTATATGGTTATATTTCCATGACTTAAAAAATTACCCACAGTGTAATGCAAAAGATTTTCATCACTTTTGCCATATTCGTTCAATTTGACTGAAGATACATTCACGGTTTGCCATATAACTCATATGAACTACATAAAATCTCCGACATAAAACACATTAGTTTATGGTAATCAATCTCCAGGTATGTAAGCAGAGAGTGTTGGGTATCATATATAGAGTGATTTTTTTGAGGTTAGGATTTTCATGCATTAGTATTTGACAGATCACGTGGGATTTCAGACATGGTGTCAAAGAGAAAGATGCTCAGTATGCTTTGACATTTCATCGTGAATCGTCTTACAAACGAACAACGCTTGCAAATTATTGAATTTTATTATCAAAATGCGTGCTCTGTTAAGAAAGTTCATTGCGCGCTTCCATTTTATGGTCAGTTTAATCGACCCACTGAAGCGGCTATTCGGGCTATTGTGACTAAATTTCGCACCAAATTTACATTGTTGGACATTAAACCACCAACACGCTTACGTAGAGTGCGAACTGAAGAAAATATCGCAGCTGTATCGGCCAGTGTTAATGATGACCACCAATTTTCGATTCGTCGCCGTTCGCACCAATTGGGTCTCTGTTACTCAAAAACGTGGAAATGCCAAAATTGGACTAAGCGGATGGACCACCTAAGACGCAGCCGCGGTCAACATTTAAATGAAATTATCTTCAAAAAGTAAATGTCATGGACCAATCTAACGTTTCAAATAAAGAACCGATGAGATTTTGCAAATTTTATGCGTTTTTTTTTTTTTAAAGTTATCAAGCTTTTAAAAAATCACCCTTTACAAGTTCATGGTTCATATTCATATTAATTTGAAAACTAATCAAAAAATAATTATTTCAGTGTTGATTGAGTTCCCGAAAAAAGCACGCTAGTACCTGAACGAAAAAGGCTAGGAGGTCCAAATTATTCAAGAATACGTCTTATAGTTGTAATACTTATATGTAGCAAGAATCAACGCAGTAGTATGAGAGAGTGGTTGAAAAATGTAGTATTTACACAGGTATTCATTCACAGACCATTGCAATCACTATGGTTTGTTGAAATAAAAGAAAATCGTCGATTCGACCGACTAATATTGTCACCGATACTCGTATCCTGTGACAAATGCAAATTTGTTTGGCGCCAAAGTACTTATAAAATATGACATTTGTCACGTAAACAATTTTCGTGCTAAACTCATGCAACGGCAAGTTCAATAATGTCGCATATATATGTATGAATATTGATAGGACACGAACGGAAGTGTAAGGTACAGTATGCGAAATTAGTTTAGGATCAAAAAATTAAAAAAAAATTAAATTTTCCTTAAGAAGTGAAAATGCGTTTTAGAAACTAGCGCGATTTTTCTGTGTTCTTAGACTAACCTAAAATACCCGCAGATGTACCTCTATTAAAAATCCACGACTTTGACGAACATAAAGAAATAAAATAAATATTCTAATGGCTTTGAATTTGGTATGGAACCAAATTCACTTGGTTATAAAGTTGCATATAAAAAATGCATTCTCAAAATTAAACTGAATTACATTTTACTTTTACAGAAATGAATATATTCATATAGCTTTGATAAAAAAACTATGCAACAAAATCTAATTTTTAAACAGTTCGAAAATTTAAGGAATTAGTGACTAAATTATAAGATTATGAATACATGCATTTGCCGCATATTAGAGGCTATCGACTTAAGTAGAAGTGTGGTAACATAATAGGACATTTTTAATATTTCGTAAGCTGATAATATTATGTTTCAACGCTGTCAGTCATGATTCTGGCGGGAGAAGTTTGATTGGTAAAATTGTTATCACCTTTAGTCCCGTTTTTCTCACAAGGTAGAAATTTCGAAAAATTCATTTATGATTCGCGTCTGCACAAAAGGAATTTACACACAGACATTCGTTTGGTGCACTTTATATCCACCTTTCCAGAATTTCACGGAAAAACAAGTAAAGAAAGTTAAAGTCGGGCGTGGCCGACGGTCTGGCGTGGCCCTGTGGTGTAGGGTATAAGAAGGTCGTTACATTTGAACCAACAAATTTCATACTTTTATCTCTATTTGTAAGAAAAATTTAACACAAGCTTTGAATGGGAGCTATATATAAATCTTAACCGATCTAACACATACTTGGCATAGGTTTTCTGAAATAAAAGACGCTTTCCCAAAATTTGAAGAAAATCTGTTAAATATGTGGTTTCTAGAACGGAAAGAATTAAATAGGGGGAGACATTTATATGGGAGTTATATATAAATCTGGACCATTTTTACCAGAGTTGTTTCTATTTGAAATATAATTTGTTTTGCCAAATTTGAAGAAGATCTGTTAAAATATGTGGTTTTTAGATCGGAAAGAGTAAAATCGGAGGAGACATTTGTTTGGGAGCCATATAGAAATCTGAACCGATCTGGCCTATTTTTACCAGAGCAATTTTTAGTTAAAATATATGACGTTTTTGCTAGATGGGGTAGCGTCCATCGAAACTGCGCCGTCAACTTTTAGCTGCAACAATAAAGGTCTCACTTTGCCCATTTGCTAATTTTGGATTCTGCTGAAGACTTCAGCACAACCTTTGGTCTTAAACCAAAATAAATGACAACACATCAATATTTATTTTCAAAAAAATATTAAAAAACCCGTTTCATTAATTTTCATTCGAATTTTCTCCAAAAATTTGTTTCCATATTTCTTACAGAACAAAAGTTATGACTATTGAAGTTGTAAAATATTTCCATTTTGTAAAGTTATCAATATTTTTTAAAAAATATAAGATTCGACCCGGCCAAATCTAACGTCCTGTTTTCGCACAATTTTATAAGTAACAAATGGCGATAATCCAGCATTACTGTCTATGACACATTGTGGTGGCGGCTATCGCGCGAAGAGTTCCTTGATCCTATTTTTAAAATAGACTGCCTCTAGTACACCTGTGTAGCTGTAAATTCGCGCTTATTCCTTATTAATCTTCAAAAGGAGCACCAATTTTTGTTGGTTTCAAAAACCTTGTTGTATCAATTTTGTTTATTGGTCTTAGCATTAGATTCCACACTGTATTATGAATACATAGATATATTAGGCTGGGTCACGAAACCAAAAAATGATTTTTTCACCACACAGGAATAAAATTTGGATTATTTAATGATGGTTGGTAAAATAGTCCGTCTCTGAGTCAAGTCAACTGTGAACTAAACGCTCCTGAAAATACCATCACAAATCATGCTTTTTTGTGTAACTTTTATGTAGCATTTTTGTCCAAATTTTTTCTGAATTAAAAACTATTGAGAGCAATTTAAATTTGTACCATTTAGCATTACTCCTTTGTCGTATTATTGGACGTATACAATATTTTTTTGGTGGCTTTTCAAAGTGAAAACTCACATTTCTTGGGAATATTTTTTAAAAAGACAATACCTTTCGTGATAAGTAAATGATGAATTTCTGACGAAAACTGACGCCTGTTTTTATAAACATAATAATGGTTTGTCAGAATAAAAAATTTCAAACTTTTTTTTTAAACAAATAAGGAGAGCCTAAAGTTGGGATAAATGATACCCTACACCACTCACTGCGTATAAACCACGTTTTGATTACTAACCCAGGTTGTTTATGGGACGATTTTATGTAGTTCATATAAATTATACAGTATACCTTAAATTAATCTGTAGTCAAATTTAATGAAGATGGTGAAATTGATGAACATCTTTTGCATTATCTCATTATTTTCATCAACATCGTCTCTAATAAGATGAATCCTGAGTGATATGAACAAATCGGAAGGTGCATATGAGCGGTAACAATATATTTACGTAATGGTCCACTTATGTGGTTCATGGTAATATGAAGGTTTTACTGACAATTGTTGCATTTGAAAACAGGGACCCATATGATCTTATTTCCGGCAGGTATTCTGAGAGTATATATAAAATGATCTGGAAAAATTGATCAAGATCCGATGACAAATGCAGATTTTATATCGGTAATAGGATAAATCGAATGGACATTTCACGGTAGGTCTTCCGAATTGATATATATCATGATCTGAAAAATGTTATCAAGATCCGATGTAAGATGTTGTTTCTGGAGCGGTAATAGAGTAAAATAATTATATTTTGGTTATACTGTTTCTAATTAAAATACAAGTAAGGAAGGTTAAAGTCAGGCGTGGCCGACTATATGATACCCTACACTTAGTCATTATACCCTATGGTGTAGGATATAAAAAGGTCATTACATTTGAACCGGGTTATATACGATGCAGCTATAACAGGAGAATAACTACAAATTCAATACTTTTATCTGTATTTGTAAGAAAATTGGAACACAAACTATGATTGGGAGCTATATACAAATCTGAACCGATCTGACGCATGTTTAGCAAAGGTTTTCTAGTTGAAATATTAGACGCTTTCCCAAATTTTATGGAGTGTTAAATATGTGGTTTCTAGAGCGGAAAGAATCAAATCGGGAGCTATATATAATCGGAACCGATGTGACCCACTTTCGCTATAGTAATTTCTATTTGAAACATTAGCTGATATGCCGAATTGGAAGAAAATCTGTTCAAAAATGCTATTTCTAGAGCGGAAATAATCAATTCAGTAGCGAAATTTGTAGTGGAGCTATATATATATATATATATATATATTGGCAAATTTTAAGAAAATCGGTCAAAGTTTGTTGTTTCTAGAGCTGAAAGAGTCAAATCGGAGGAGACATTTGTATGGGAGCTATATATAAATCTGAACCGATCTATCCTCTCTTATCGGAGCAGTTTCTAGTTGAAATATACGTCGTCTTGCCAAATTGGAGGAAAATCTGTTAAAATATGTGGTTTCTAGAGCGGAAAAAGTAAAATCGGAAGCAAAATTTGTATGGGAGCTATATCTCAATCTGATTTAATTTGCTTCAAATTAAATAGCGTTCGTCCTTATCCCATAAAACTTCGTTGTACAAAGTTTCATTTAGTTCTAACAACAATTGCGACCTGGACTTTGATTACAAGAATAGATGGACAGACGGACGGACATTGCTAAATCGACTCAAAAAGTGATTCTAAGTCGATCGGTATAATAAACGATGGGTCTATCTCGTTTCCTTTTGGGTGTTACAAACAAATGCACAATGACATTATACCCTGTATGTAGGGTATAATAACATGATTTGCATAATTTGATTTAAACCATGGATTCTAGAGTGGTTAGAGCTGTAATAATAAAAAATGGCCAATTAGTAAGGGTGCTAAATTAAAAAGTAGGCCCTTATATATCACTTTCACAGTAGGAATTCTTATTTGAAATATAACATGATCAACAACACTTTATCAAGATCCCATGTAAGATGTGCGTTTTAGAGCGATAATTGTGTAAACTGGGGGCCCAGTTGTACGAGGGCTATACCAAAACATGGATATGGTATCATAGTTGAATTTCCTAGTATATGTTTCTAGTTTAAATGTAACATGGTGTGGGAAATTTGATTGTATGGGGGTTATAACGAGAAATGGGCCCATGTTTATGTTAGCTGTTTCTAGTTCGAATATAACAAGATCCTTACAATTTGATCAAGATCCAATATAAAATGTGTATCCTAGAGCAGTAATAAGATAAATTGGAGGGATATTTGTATGGAGGCTATATTTCTTCCAAATTCAATACCGATAAAAATTCAAATTCAATACCGATATAAAAAATTAATTCCCCAAAATGTCATGACTATCGGTCTACAATTGTACACAGACATCGTTAAATCGATTCAGCTGGTGATTCTAAGCCGATTCGGTGGTGGGTCTAGCTCTATTATTTCTTGGTGTTACAAACATTTAGCAGAAAACTACCCTATAATACCCTATTCCACGAAGTGGTGTAAGGGTATAATTACATAGGAAAATATGATTTTTTGCGGTATTTGCAGGAGCGTTTAGCTCACAGATGGCTAGAACTAGGAACGAAATATTTTGCAAGTCATCATTAAACAATCCATTCTTTATTTCCATGGGGTGAATTGAAATTATTTTTTTATTTTTATGGATCGCGACCCAATCTAACATACATATAGGTGTATAATAAAATTTATGTTGCAAAATAGTTGTCGCAAAGACATTGGAATTTCAAAGCTGTCACATTTTTTGCCTTCATACGTACATATGTCTGTATTTATAAACAAAATGTTTCGTATACATATACATATATAGATATCATGATAATGAAAGGTTATATCTCCATTTTTTGTGGAAAGTTATGTTGTTTACATAGCACAACTTCTTTGCACAAACGGACACATTTGATGATACAATGTGATGTTCGTTGGACAGAACGTGTATTTGATGTGTCTAAAGAAGCATTCAAGTGTCTATGCGTTGATTAGTGAAAAAAACAATAATAATTAAACATGTTGGCTTTTCTAAATACATTCAAATTGTTCCATGCCTAACAATTTTCGAAATTTATTAACTGTTTTCCTTCTCATGTTAATCAGCGATAAAAAAATCGATTTACGTCCTTTCTATATTATGCCATCGACATGTAACGTTTCTTTAACTAAAAACATTTCCCTGACACTGGTTCAATGATTGTCAGACAAGTTCAATGGAAAAATGCCGAAGTAATTGAATTTGGTCGCTTACAAAATACCGCCAGAGAGCAAGATGTGAAACATTTTAAAAAGTTTTAAAGAAAACTATAAGAAACTCCTAAAAGTTTTCAAACATTTATTATGTCCTTCTTGTGAATTAATTGCGATGCATAATAGAAATTAGTATGTCCTTTAAAGTATGTCATTGTTAATAGGACCCTAGAGCGTCAAGCAAGTACCAACTCTCTTAAAAAAGATGAAAATTGCATGCAACCAAAGGGCGCTTACCATTTGGAGTGATAGTGACTTTGAAGTCACGACTTACTTTAAGACTACTTCGTTACAAATAAAACTCCCGGACAGAGATGGGCATCTTGGTGGACGTAATTGCGCATCATTTTAAATTTCTTTCAAGCCAAAATAAACTCTTTGCATTGTTTCTGCAGCTTCTTATAAGGAGAGAGAGAGCGACTCGACTCGTAAGCAATTAATATGCATGCCGTAAATTTGCCTCGACTTGACATTTATGACTTTCCATTATATCATCACATCATCAGCAACAACAACATCAGCTGGCAGCCGGCAGCAGTGTTGCCTGAGATGTGTGCATTCATCGGACACAGCTTTAAACTGAAGCAACTGCAATAAGATGCCCGTCCGTGCAAGGAAGCATCATGTTCAATACAAATGGTTGGTTAATTGCAAAGTTTATTTTATGCTACGTCATTGTCATAAATAGAAGAAAGTAATTCACAGAAAAATGATATTTCCAAGAAATATGAATAGAACAATGATGCAAATGCAGCACAGTATTCGGTAATTTAATGTTTGACAAACATCATACATCACGAAGAGATTTAAATCGATATAATGATGCTTGCTGTGCTAGAAAAGTGCAAAAAATGAGGAGACTATTAAAACGGACTAGACCATTAGGTTACGTCAAAAAAACGTGAATGTCAAAATCATAGCTGAAAACACTGCTTCGGTAAGATTGTGTCTCAAAATTTAAGGAATCAATTTGTCATTGATTCATAGAGTACATAGTATAGGGTTATATAAAGTAAACTGGGTCGAGGCCAATACGTGCACCATAAAGGGTTTGCATTTTCCCGCACTTTTTATTTCCCGGGCAACGGGAATTATTTTTTAAATTTCCCGGGATCCCGGGACAGCACGGGAAATCGTCAATATATCGTTTACAATGAGTTAAGTATATTTTTTGCAATGAAACATTCACATTTTATTAAGGTGACATGTGTGCTATTTTTTGAACGAATACTCCGCACGTGAGCTGTGTAATGAAGCTACCTGGAAATCATGATAGTGGTAGTGTGCAGTCAAATAATAAATGTTCAAAATGGTCTTAAGCCAGGAGAGTTTCCCAGTTCAGTAAAATACAAATTTATTTCACAACGAACCTATTACAGAATTCAATTCAAACCTCTTTTCAAGTTTCAAAATTAACTAAATTTGCAAGTGTATATTTGATTTAAAAGCAGACAATGCATTTATGGCCTCATTAGATATTTCTTATAATATTGGAAAATTGTGGACGCTAAGGAGAACGATCGTTCACATTCAACAGATGTAGTCAGTAGAGCATTAAATAAAATGTTTATGTTGTGTGTTCTTTGTGCTGTTGCTTCGAAAACTATAAATTATTTTTTTAGACAGCTATCTTGACTTTTCAATATTGTTTAAAATATTAAAACAACGACTGACTTCATTTATTTTGGGCGTTGGGATACACGCCCAAAATCGGATTTTTAAATTTCCGGGTTTTTACATTTTTTCGTATGGAGTTTGACCCCGTAGCAAATTTTGGCTGCATATCCGAACGCATTTCTCATCGAACAGCAATATTTGACATACCTTCTTAAAATCGATATGAGCTAAATTATTGTACAATATTTTTATTGACGAAATGATGGAAAAAATATGCGAAGAAATATGTAAAATTGCTACTGAATTCCCGCGGTATTCCCGTACGAATTTCCCGGGATACGGGAAATGAAAAATATGCGAATTCCCGGGAATTTTGCAGGAAATCCCGGGATGCAAACCCTAGTAGGGGGTGAAATGTGGCAAAAAGGGATCAAAATGTTAGATATTAAACGACAACAGCTAGAAACACGAAATTCGGTGTGTACACTCCTCTAATTGAGTAGGTACATAATAACGAGGATGATTTTTCAAAACGTGCTATTTGCATAATCACAATTTTTCAGCTTCTTTTTCTAGCTTCTTTTGTTATTCTTACATAGTCATTTGGCAAATATATTGTCTGCTTTTTTAACTTCACCTCAATCTTAGCGTGTGCACTGTCGCACTCCATTTCAGTGTGCCCCTTCTCTATGTACTTCTGTTCAATTATCTTACTATTTTCGATAGCAAAAATGGACAATGCGTTTGATAAATAGTGGTTTCGATTCCGATAGCCACAACCATCGGAATATATTATGATCGGTAAGGTGTCTGATAAAAAATGGGGTTTTAAGTGATATATTATACATGAAATAAACGTGGACGCGGATAGATCTCCATTAGTTTCGTTCCACCAGTAATTTGTACATTGGTGTGTTGCGAGATTATAAATTGTGAAGTTGTGTACTTGAAGACGCTGTTTATAATAAATAGCGGATGCATTTATATCGGGACAAAGTTTTACAGCTTGTGCATCCATCGTAAACACGTAACATCGTCCTTCTTGAGCTGCGAGTTTGTCCCGTTGCTTTTCTAATTGAGCACGTTCTTTTTTAAATATGTGGGTGTTATATTCATCCGCTGCAACTGGTTTGGTTTTAAATCCAACACACGTATCACATTCATCTTTACGAGGCATATATAGAGCCAAATTTTGTTCAGCAAAAACATGTTTAAACGTAGAAATTGACACTGGACGAACTTGATTATCCAAACATTTAGATTTATAATCCTTATATATATAGGCTTTAGTTTTGAATGTTGTTGCGATATATATCTTACTACTGTCTTTGCGGCAAAAATGACTTTCCATTTTATCTAGGTTTTCGAAATATTCTCCTAAGTATCTTCTACAACCAGCATTTTTAGAATGAACTGTGTGCCGTTCATTTTGTTTGACATGAGGAGAAGAAACTGGTTTGTCATTGACCAACCAACGTCGTAGTATTCCTCTATTTATAGAAAGCGTTGAAAGAAACATAGATCTACACACTTGAAGCGATTCATGATTGTAAGGAAGTTTATATACAAAGGTTTTCTGTTTTTTAGAATTTTCCACTATGGTCCTTTTTGTAGGTATCTGTGATATGTAGGCCTTTAAAAACTCTCGCTTAGCTTCCCAAGACATGTTCCAAAACATTATTATTGTTTCTGGTCAATTCATCAAATTTTTGGCAGTACATTACCTTCCTTTTTATACAAATTGCCGATAAACACGTTGGTCCAATTTGTCTTGCCGCTTTTGGTACATTTTGTTTGACAGCTTTATCTACCGTCGAAAATCCCAAATATTGTTGACCCTTCATCCGCCTTATCTTATTTTTCTTTCGAATTTCTGCAAAGTAATGGGCTCGTTTTTTTCTACGGCAAGCGACTACATTGTTGTTGATTTGTTCATTCTCGGAATCTGGATAAAATGATTGTTTACAATTATAATTGTCACGAATTTTAAACAACAAACCTGATATGAGATCGTGCCCAACATCGTCTTCGTCGGATGAATCATAATCAATTGCAATACGTTCTTGGGAATTACAATACACGGATTTATGCTGCTCACTTTTTGAATAAATATTCATTTCAATCATAACAAATTTCAGTGTAATAATAAAAGATTTTTTTTTATGCAAATAGCACTTTTTGTATGCACAAATTAACGTATTGCAGATAGCACATTCACAAATTTTGCAATAAAATGATTGAAGAAATAATTTTTCACTTTAAAACAAGTAAGGAAAGGCTAAAGTCGGGCGGGGCCGACTATATAATACCCTACACCACTCCCTGCGTATTTACCTCGCTTTGACTACTAAACCCTGGTATTTCATGGGATCAATTTTATGTAGTTCATATAAATTTTACAGTATAAATTCATCTTTAGTCATATTTAACGAATATTGTAAATAATTGATCCAATTTTCCGGCAGACAAATACAAATTATACAGTAGTAATAGGATGAATCGGACCGACATTTGAAAGGAGGCCTACAACAACACCGGCTTAAAACATGGGCCTATATATTTCTCATTCACTGTAGGTATTCATAGTTGAAATATATCATGATCTCATGTAAGACGTAGTTTCTAGAGCTGTATTAGAGTAGAATGGGTTATTGGGTTATTCCAAAGTGTGGACACATATATTTAACTTTGTATTCTGAAATATAATATAATCTGCAAAATTTGAAAAAAAAAATCCGATGTAATATTTGGGTTCTTGAATGATAAAAATTAAAATGGGGCCATTTGTAAGCGCTCTACATTAAAAAGAGGTTCCATATAGATCACTTTCAAAGTAGGTATTCTTAGTTGAAATATGACATGATATGCAAAATTATATCGAGATCTAATGCACGATGTGGGTTCTAGAGATGTAATAGAGTGGAATGGGGGCCCAATTTGTATGGGGGTTATACCAAAATATGGACCCATATATTTGACTTCCATAATATGTCTTCTTAGTTGAAATATATGAATATATATGTCTATATCTAAATCTGAATCGATCTTACCCACTTTCACCATAGGTTTTTTAGTTGGATGATAAGATTTTGTGCCAATTTTAAAGAAAAACGGGTGCAATATGTGGATTTTAGAGCTGAAAAAGTCAAATCGGGAGCGACATTTGTATGGGGGCTATATCTAAATCTGAACCGATCTTACCCAATTTTTGCATACGTGTTTCTATTTGGAATATAAGATGTTCTGTCAAATTTAAAGAAAATCGGGTACAATATGTCGTTTCTAGAGCGGAAAATGTCAAATCGGGAGCGACATTTGTATGGGGGCTATATCTAAATCTGAACCGATCTTACCCAATTTTTGCATACGTGTTTCTAGTTGGATTATAAAATGTTCTGCCAAATTTAAAGAAAATCGGGTACAATATGTCGTTTCTAGAGCGGAAAATGTCAAAGCGGGAGCGACATTTGTATGAGGGCTATATCTAAATCTGAACCGATCTTACCCAATTTTTGCATACGTGTTTCTAGTTGGACTATAAGATGTTCTGCCAAATTTAAAGAAAATCGGGTACAATATGTCGTTTCTAGAGCGGAAAATGTCAAATCGGGAGCGACATTTGTATGGGGGCTATATCTAAATCTGAACCGATCTTACCCAATTTTTGCATACGTGTTTCTAGTTGGATTATAAGATGTTCTGCCAAATTTAAAGAAAATCGGGTACAATATGTCGTTTCTAGAGTGGAAAATGTCAAATCGGGAGCGACATTTGTATGGGGGCTATATCTAAATCTGAACCGATCTTACCCAATTTTTGCGCAGGTGTTTTTAGTTGGATTATAAGATGCTGTGCCAATTTTAAAGAAAATCGGGTACAATATGTGGTTTCTAAAGCGGAAAAAGTGAAATAGGGAGCGACATTTGTATGGGGGCTATATCTAAATCTGAACTGATCTTACCCAATTTTTGCATAGGTGTTTCTAGTTGCATTATAAGATGTTGTGCCAAATGTAAAGAAAATCGGGTACTATATGTGCTTTATAGGGCGGAAAAAGTCAAATCGGGAGCGACATTTGTATGGGGGCTATATCTAAATCTGAACCGATTTCCTCCAAATTTAATACCGATGGTCATGGGCCAGAAACAATAACTTCTGCCAAGTTTCATGACAATCGGACAACAATTGCGACCTGTAGATTGCGAACAAGCTTAGATGGACAGCAGACGGACAGACGGACGGACGGACGGACGGACGGACGGACGGACAGACAGACATCGTTAAATCGACTCAGCTGGTGATTCTAAGCCGATCGGTATACTTAAAGGTGGGTCTAGCTCGATTATTTCTTGGTGTTACAAACATTTGGGGCGAAACTAACTTATAATACCCTAGCCCACGAAGTGGTGTAGGCTATAATAAATATGACATATGACAACTAAATCAGCGAACACATTGCCATCAAAAACTCATTTTCGACAAAAGTGCAAATAGCACGTTTTGAAAAATCGCCCTTGATATACAAGTATTTTTTTCCAAATTCGTACTTTTAAGGGGTAAAATGGGAATAGAGGGATAAAAATGGTTGGTACCAACGGCTGCACCTAGAATAATGAAAGTCGGTGTGCACATTCCTCTGATTGCGTAGACACGTAAAATAAACGAATTTTTTGAAATTCGTACTTTTTGGGGTTAAAATGAAAAAGGGGATAAAAAAATACCAATCACATGACCGCAGCTAGAGTCATGCAATTCGAAGTATACATTCCTCTAATTGCGTAGACACTTAAAATAAACGGATTTTTACCAACTAAACGACTACAGCTAGAATGATGAAATTCTAATTGCGTAGAAACGTCAAAAAAAGAGATTTTAGATAGTAGTACTCTTAAGGGGGTAGAAATGGTACCAACCAAATGGCCGCAGCTGGAATCATGGAATTCGGTGTATACATTCCTCTGACTGAAGACGCGCAAAATAAAAAGTTTTTTCCAAATTCGTACTTTTTCTTTTACGGCAAAATCTGGTTGAATCGTGAAATTAGGTGAAGTTGGTACGGCTGATGATGGATTTTCAATATTTGTACTCTGGAAATAAAATAGAATGGCAATACAACCAACTGTAGCACCCATGTATTTTTTGAATTGACGTATTGGTAGCCTTGCCTTATAAGCGTGGTTTGAAATAAGTAAAATATTATATTTATTTATAATTATATTTTCCTGTAATATTACTGTACTTCTACCAAAATTGACATCCTCTGTGGAATGCAATCTATGGTGGAGGGTATATAAAATTCGGTCCGGCCGAACTTAGCGCCGATTTTACTTGTTTTGCTCTATGTACGTGAGATAATGGAGTTTCAAAATTGTTACTTTTGGAATTAAAATAGAATGAAAATACACCAACTGTAGCACCCACTACCTGCCAATATTTATGGTATTAAAGCTTTTTGAAAATTAAAATATAAGAATATTTATTTTTTGAATTGACTTGAAGTATTATTTCGATATGTAAACATATTGGTAGCCTTGCCTTATATGCGTGGTTTGAAATAATAAAACAAGTAAGGAAAGGCTAAAGTCGGGCGGGGCCGACTATATAATACCCTACACCACTCCCTGCGTATATACATCGCTTTTATTACTAAACCCAGGTGTTTCATGGGAGCAATTTTATGTTGTTCATATAAATTATACAGTATAAATTCATCTTTAGTCATATTTAACGAATATTGTAAATAATTTGATAATTGATCCAATTTTCCGGCAGACAAATACAAATAATACAGTAGTAATAGGATAAATCGGACCGACATTTGAAAGGAGGCCTATAACAACACCGGCTCAAAACATGGGCCTATATTTTTCTCATTCACAGTAGGTATTCATAGTTGAAATATATCATGATGCGATGTAAGACGTAGTTTGTAGAGCTGTATTAGAGTAGAATGAGTTATTGGGTTATTCCAAAATGTGGACACATATATTTGACTTTGTATTCTGAAATATAATATAATCTGCAAAATTTGAAAAAAAAAAATCCGATGTAAAATTTGCGTTCTTGAGGGGTAAAAATTAAAATGGGGCCATTTGCAAGTGCTCTACATTAAAAAGAGGTTCCATATAGATCACTTTCAAAGTAGGTATTCTTAGTTGAAATTTGACATGATATAAAAAATTATATCGAGATTTAATGCACGATGTGGGTTCTAGAGATGTAATAGAGTGGAATGGGGGCCCAATTTGTATGGGGGTTATACCAAAATATGGACCCATATATTTGACTTTCATAATATGTCTCCTTAGTTGAAATATATGAGGGCTATATCTAAATCTGAACCGATCTTACCCACTTTCACCATAGGTTTTTTAGATGGATTATAAGATGTTGTGCCAATTTAAAAAAAATCGGGTACAATATGTGGTTTCTAAAGCGGAGAAAGCGAAATCGGGAGCGACATTTGTATGGGGGCTATATCTAAATCTGAAGCGATCTTACCCAATTTTTGCATACGTGTTTCTAGTTGGATTATAAGATGTTCTGCAAAATTTAAAGAAAATCGGGAACAATATGTCGTTTCTAGAGCGGAAAATGTCAAATCGGGAGCGACATTTGTATGGGGGCTATATCTAAATCTGAACCGATCTTACCCAATTTTTGCATAGGTGTTTCTAGTTAGATTAAAAGATGTTCTGCAAAATTTAAAGAAAATCGGGTACAATATGTCGTTTCTAGAGCGGAAAATGTCAAATCGGGAGCGACATTTGTATGGGGGCTATATCTAAATCTGAAGCGATCTTACCCAATTTTTGCATACGTGTTTCTAGTTGGATTATAAGATGTTCTGCAATATTTAAAGAAAGTCGTTTCTAGAGCGGAAAATGTGAAATCGGGAGCGACATTTGTATGGGGGCTATATCTAAATCTGAACCGATCTTTCCCAATTTTTGCATACGTGTTTCTAGTTGGATTAAAAGATGTTCTGCAAAATTTAAAGAAAATCGGGTACAATATGTCGTTTCTAGAGCGGAAAATGTCAAATCGGGAGCAACATTTGTATGGGGACTATATCTAAATCTGAACCGATCTTACCCAATTTTTGCATACGTGTTTCTAGTTGGATTAAAAGATGTTCTGCAAAATTTAAAGAACATCGGGTACAATATGTCGTTTCTAGAGCGGAAAATGTCAAATCGGTAGTGACATTTGTATGGGGGCTATATCTAAATCTGAACCGATCTTACCAAATTTTTGCATAGGTGTTTCTAGTTAGATTAGAAGATGTTCTGCAAAATTTAAAGAAAATCGGGTACAATATGTCGTTTCTAGAGCGGAAAATGTCAAATCGGTAGTGACATTTGTATGGGGGCTATATCTAAATCTGAAGCGATCTTACCCAATTTTTGCATACGTGTTTCTAGTTGGATTATAAGATGTTCTGCAATATTTAAAGAAAGTCGTTTCTAGAGCGGAAAATGTGAAATCGGGAGCGACATTTGTATGGGGGCTATATCTAAATCTGAACCGATCTTACCCAATTTTTGCATACGTGTTTCTAGTTGGATTAAAAGATGTTCTGCAAAATTTAAAGAAAATCGGGTACAATATGTCGTTTCTAGAGCGGAAAATGTCAAATCGGGAGCAACATTTGTATGGGGACTATATCTAAATCTGAACCGATCTTACCCAATTTTTGCATACGTGTTTCTAGTTGGATTAAAAGATGTTCTGCAAAATTTAAAGAAAATCGGGTACAATATGTCGTTTCTAGAGCGGAAAATGTCAAATCGGTAGTGACATTTGTATGGGGGCTATATCTAAATCTGAACCGATCTTACCCAATTTTTGCGTAGGTGTTTCTAGTTGGATTATAAGATGTTCTGCAAAATTTAAAGAAAATCGGGTACAATATGTCGTTTCTAGAGCGGAAAATGTCAAATCGGGAGCGACATTTGTATGGGGGCTATATCTAAATCTGAACCGATCTTACCCAATTTCTGCATTGGTCTTTCTAGTTGGATTAAAAGATGTTGTGCCAAATTTAAAGAAAATCGGGTACAAGATGTGGTTTCTAGAGCGGAAAATGTCAAATCGGGAGCGACATTTGTATGGGGGCTATATCTAAATCTGAACCGATTTCCTCCAAATACAATACCGATGGTCCTTGGCCAGAAAAAATAATTTCTGCCAAGTTTCATGACAATCGGACAACAATTGCGACCTGTAGAGTGCGAACAAGCTTAGATGGACAGCAGACGGACGGACGGACGGACGGACGGACAGACGGACAGACAGACATCGTTAAATCGACTCAGCTGGTGATTCTAAGCCGATCGGTATACTTAAAGGTGGGTCTAGCTCGATTATTTCTTGGTGTTACAAACATTTGGCGCGAAACTAACTTATAATACCCTAGACCACGAAGTGGTGTAGGGTATAAATACTATATATATATATATATAATTATTTTTTATTCAATATTTGTTTTGGTTTGTCTAAATTAAAAAATATATATATTTTCCTGTAACATTACTGCACTTCTACGAAAATCTATAGCCTTTGTGGAATGCAATCCATGGTGGAGGGTATATAAAGTGCAGCCGGCCGAACTTAAAGCCCTTTTGACTTGTTTATTATACCCTACACCACTTAGTGGACTAGGGTATTATAAGTTAGTTTTCCGCCAAATGTTTGTAACACCAATAAATTGCTGTCCGATTATCATGAAATTTGGCAGAAGTTAGTTTTTTGGCCAAGGACGATTGGTATTGAATTTGGAGGAAATCGGTTCAGATTTAGATATAGCCCCCATACAAATGTCGCTCCCTCAAGTGTTGTTATAGCCCCCTCCAAATGTCCGCCCGATTCATCCTATTACCGCTGTATAATTTTTATTTGTCTTAGCATCTTGATCAATTTTTCCACATCATGTTATATTTACTTTACTCGGAATATCTGCTGGAGAATTGGATCAATTACTCTATTATTTTCCATATTAATTAAATTTGACTAAAGATGAATTTATAGTATAATTTATATGAACTACATAAAATTGCTCCCATGAAATACCTGGGTTTAGCAATCAAAGCGAGGTATATACGCAGGGAGTGGTGTAGGGAATTATATAGTCTGCCCTGCCCGACTTTAGCCTTTCCGTAATTGTTCTATACTATTTTTTTTACCCGGCGCTGCACGGGTTCATTCTTCCCTATTCGTATGTTTTTGAAATAAAATGAGTTTTAAAGTATAGTTTGTGTGGACAGTATCACGCCCCTCTGCCCAATCATGACCTAGAATAGCCAGAAACCATCCTTGTCCACTGGGTATGTGTCCACCGGTTTGGCGTCCTATACGGAACATACAAACGCACAGACGCACATTGATTTACATATATATTTATAGATATGGAATCGGAATCTTCGAAATCTTTTCTGAAAGAACAAGAGAAAAATTGGGGATTGGGAAAAATTTGGATTTTTAGAAGACCACATCGAAAAATGATTCCTTTGAATTATACTGTGTGTAATTATACCCTCAAAAAGTGACGACTGACTTAAGACCCTAAGTATATTTGTACCAAATCCGTTTCACGTCTTTTTAAGTTGTTTGAGCCATGTCCGTCCGTCTGGCTGGAAAGGAGCACGGAGTCCAACTATTTTAAAAATGTGGAAGCTGGGACTATGTGCCACGAAACTTCTAACAACTTCCACACAAATTATCCTACCCTATTTAAAATTTTATTTCTTATAACTTCCGTATATATGTTCTCTCGTAGTGATAGAATATATAGGTCAGTTTATCCGACTGAAGCTTACTTACTTGTGTTTTAAGTCATTGAAATATAACAACATTCAGAAACCACTACGTGATAAAAGACCAAAAAAGACCCGTGTCTCCCAGTTTTGCCCAAGGTCATGCACTGTTTCACGATCCCCCAAACGTTTTGGGGCCTCGGTTTAATTTTTGCAAAAAGAGTGATAATTTTCTCAGGTTCATATCTTGCAAACCTTTTGGAATTTTGATTGTAGCTCTTGTCATACAGAAAAAAATGTGAAAATATAAATACAAAGAACTTTATCTTCAAGGTCAAAATCTCAAATGTCGTCGAACAAATCTTATAGGCTTTAGTGTGTGTTGGTAGCGTCTACGTGCTGTTGATTAAGGATAATGTCACTCATACGCAATGTAGTCGGACTGACCATTAACAGAAACAGTCCTGCAATATATATTTTTCCTACCTAAACGGTGTTAAGAATCATTCCTAGGAAGTTCATATGTTCTAGAAAGTAGTTTACTGAGATCTTAGGTACATTTTTGTAGTTGATTGTTTCCTTGAATTTTTGAAGGGTTTTCTACCTATGGACCTGAACGGGGGAAAAGGTTAAAAAATCGATTTTTATCTTTTTTTTTGGGATTTTGTCATTGACATTGGGATTAAGTTTTTTTTTTGATTTTATTTGTTCTTTAGAACAAGAGCTATAGCTTTGCCTCAGAGAGTAAATCAAAATTCCGCACGGTTTGCAGTAAATCAAAATTCCACGCGGTCTGGAAAAGTGCTCACTTTTTGCAAAAACGACACCGAGGCCCCAAATCTTTGGTGCCCATTAAAAAGTTCATGACTTTGGGTAAAACTGGGAGACACGGGTCTTTCTTTTGGTCTTTTATCACGTAGTGGTGTCCGTATATGGTTACATTTTTTCATGTTGCACTCTGTTATGCATCGAAACTAATCCATCTCAGTCAATTAATTATAGTTCAAAGACTTGGTTAATATAAATTGTGGCTGATGATTATATTTTTCTTTATATATCACATAACTCTGCAACAATATTGATGTAGCCTTTCATATACTGATTCGAACTGCTGCTGGATTAAACAAATTCAAAATTTATTGAAAGAATATATAATTTCGATTGCCCGTCTATAGCATTTAAAATATTTAGAATACCAAACAGTATCAACAGAAACTTCCAAAATCAATCGGACCTTGGTTGGTTCAATCTATGATAAAAATAATACGAATATGTGTTGTAAGAAATAATTGGAATTTATATGGAATTTTATATTGGAATTTTATTTCGTTCGACCGCTATCGTGCTTTCAACAGACAAACGGACATGGCTAGATCGTCTTAGAATTTTACCACGACCCATAATATATATACTTTATGGGGTATCCGATGAATATTTCGAGGTGATACAGAGGGAATGACAAAGTGAATATACCCCCATCCTTAGGTGGAGGGTATAATGACTCAGCAAGGGCATAAGACGAGTCTAAATTATGTATCTTTCGCCTTTTGTTTTTAGAAGTGTATAACTTCTGATAGAAGTAATGCAATCGCACCGCTACAAATGTAATACTAACATCGCTACAAAACTTGACAATTTTTCTTGCAACTATATGTCTTAAACTAATTTAGTTACACAAATTTTCTGTGTGTATTCACAAGCATTATCACTGTGCATAATTTTACTTTTGCCAATCACTTCAAGACTTAACGTTATCGAGGGTCACCCAGGAGCCGTACCAAATTTGGCAAATCACCTAGAAAACACCTCTGCTCTAAGTAAATGAAATTTCGTCAGTATATCTATATCCGTTCAAAATTTTTAGAATTAATTAGATTAGATAAATAAAAACATATTTGGAAACACTGTGTACCGATATATTAGACTTCTTTGAATTTTAAAATTTTGCCTTGCCACCTTTTCCTTGCCTTTCAAGGTCTATAAATTAAAAGGGAAATAAGCAGGCGAATTTCCTCCACGCTAGTTAAAATATTCAAGACTACACCCATGTACGAATGCAATTGGACAATATCAACAAATATATTGCGATTTAAAGTGTAATCCTTGTACCACATTTAATTGTTTTTCCTCCCCCAGACCAAATGGCACGACAAACAACGTATGATTCATTTCCGCAATTAAACAACAAAGGTTGCACAGAGCCCACCGCCAACACACAGCCTCCACATGACAATGAATGGCCCCCACACATTATCCACATGTAGAAGGTCACAATAAAATCGCCACAATTATACTCACTTCTCATCCGGTTCTATGATGCACTTTACAAAATCCTCCAAATAGTCCTTGTTCTCAATAACGTTTTGTTGTGATTTGGCGGAAACTTTGCGGGAGTTTCTCCTCTTCGCATTGAGTTTTTTGCCATCGTTTAAACTTTGAGGCGAAAATTTATTTTTGAAATTATTTAAAGGACACCAAGGTGTGATGGCGACCGGCAGCATCCTTTGGCACACCCACGCACTGAGTTCATAACACAGGACCAATTAAATGTTATGATCATTGTTAGCCAAGCTAACACGAATGAGTGGCTCTTGGCCACATTTTAATGCAGTTTATATGTAACTGCAGCTAATCCCGGAAGTTTTTATTTACCAAAAGTTGTGAATGTTATTAGTGCAACGTTTTGAGAACTGAACTCTTCACTACTTTCAACTAGTTTATTTGAATATGATGAGATTTTCAACATGTTGTGGCACTGTTGTTGCATGGCGTTTACAGACCGACCGTGTGTGGTGGCAGACGAACTTGATTGTGGCTGTTGTTATTGTGTTGCCGACGAGAGCAGAGAGTGTTGAGAGTTGGTTGGTTGGTTAATAAAGACCGTGTTGATGGTGCTGGCGATGATGTGACAGACAATAGCATAAGTGGTGGCAAGGTGATGGTGTCGATGGTATCGTTAGCAATCATTGTTTGATAGTCTACCTACACTAACACTTGTAGAATGCGAGGGTCACTGCGACAGTTTATCGCACCTTTATCGCACCCGAATGGAACTCATAAATAATGTAAATTATTAATATATAAATATTATTACCGTTAATAAAAAAGCATTTAATAACTTCAAAACTTTATTTGCGTGTCTTATGATAAATTTGTCAACATACCCAGATGTTCTGAAACTCATTTACTTTTCACTTATATTTT
Source organism: Polietes domitor (assembly GCA_947397865.1). Taxonomy (NCBI): domain Eukaryota; kingdom Metazoa; phylum Arthropoda; class Insecta; order Diptera; family Muscidae; genus Polietes; species Polietes domitor. Next base: position 56,577,786 of record OX377619.1, on the reverse strand, counting down.
TGTGTTTGGGAAGGTTATTAAAATTCAAATAACATTTTAACGATATTATTATCAAATGAAAGGTACTTATCTCTGCTTTCAAATTTTCATACATGTTGCTAAGTCATAGCGACTTATAAAAAATATTCTTTTTAATTTAATATTAATTAAAAACCAGAAAACAACAGCTTCTTCTAACGTTAGGCAATTGTTTTAGGCGAAACATTGAATAAAGTCAATTGTTCGTTGTTTTTTACCTTATTGTCCTTCTGCACGTTGAAGGACACTTAAAGATTTTTTCCTTTTTGGACATTAATACTAATACCTTCCTCCATCTACTTTTTGCTAATCCAAACAGTCTTGCCAGATGTGGGTATTTCCCCCCAACCATGGAGATTTTTTGGTGGCCAAATTGATAAAAAAAAATGAGGATTTTTGTAGGGATTTTATAAAATAATTCGGGGATTTTGTTGGGATATTCGAAGTACTTTGAAAAATGTATATGTTTATTTGTATTTTAACTAGGAATGCAAATTTAATTACAAATGTATCATTGACATTTATTACTTGGCTGCTCACTACCTTTATGGTGATTTTGGTCGGTGATATAAAAACAAAAATGTGATCGACAAAAAAGAAGCATTGAAATGATTTTGTTATAAAGAATTTAATACTATCAATATAAAATAGAATTAGGTTTGGATTGTTTAATGATGTTTTGCAAAATATTTCGTTCCTAGATCACGCCGTCAGTGAGCTAAACGCTCCTGAAAATACCTCTAAAAATCATGTTTTTCCCATGTAATTTTTTCTTACGTTGCATATTTTTCCAATTTTTTTCTGAATTAATGGACCTTCGGAAGCACTTTAAATAAAAATGTTGATTCTTGTCTTATACTAACTTATAGGTCGAATAATTCGACCTTTATAGTATTTTTTGTGTTTTTTCATAGAGAAAACTGAAAAAATATTGGTATTTGGTGCTAGTATTTTATATTTTATAAATAGCGGATAGAAATTGACGCCGCAGTGCTCATTTTTGTAAAAATAGTTTGATAATGTTGGCTCTAAAAATCCATATCCTGTATAAAATTATTTTACAAACTTGGAGTCAGTGACGTCATTTTTTTCGATATTGATCATTTTGGCATCATTCGAAAGGTATTGATTTTCCTATTTGTTTTTCATAGCACCTCTTAGAAATATAAACTTCCAATAATACGACCAACGAATTATTCTAAGACAAGAATACAAAATTTTACTTAAAGTGCTTTCAAGGGTTTATTAATTCTGAAAAATAAATACACGGGAAAAACATGATTTTTAGAGGTGTTTTCAGGAGCGTTAAGCTCACAGATGGCTTGACCCAGTGACGAAATATTTTGCAGATCATCATTAAACAATCCAATCTTTATTTCTAGGAGGTGACCGTTGCAATTGTTTTCATGTAATATATATTATTGTTCTTTACACAAAATATTGTGTTCTCATTTTCTTTTCTAGGTATTTTTCCTATTTCAATTTTTTTATTTGCTCATTAAAACTACAAACGTACTTAAACTGAGTAAAAATTTTACATTCAATCGAATTCTTTATAATAAAACAAGTTTTTTCTAACTGGGTATTATTCATGATTTTAGGGACAAGGTTGATCAAAATCAGCAAATCATTCATAAATTGTTTTTGTTTTGATTACTGTGAAATGAAACAACTTTTTTGCATTTGGGGATAATTGAAGATTTTTCATGAAAATTCTGGGGGCAAGGCAAAAATTCATCTGGCAAGCCTGATTCCAAAACAGACAGAAACAATTTTTTTCATAATCGATACACCCTAATGCAGAAATAGCTAAAATATTTCGTGATTTTAGCAAGCCAGTTGCATTAGTTGATCATAACTCATATTCTATGGTATTCAAGATAATGATCTAGAATGATCTAGTTATTTGTCAAATGGAAGACAATTTGTCAAAATTTTACAGCACTGTCTGTAACTTGTGGATATTACTTCAGGGTAGTATCTATAGCCTGCTTCTGTTTGTTATTTATATCAATAATATAAATTATCTCCAGTTATGTTTGCAGATGATAGATCAGTATTCAGCCCTTATAAATATGAGTTTTAAGAGTGGAAATTGAAAAAGATTCAAATTTGCGAGGATAAATAGTCTTGTTATGACAAGACAAAATTGTCCAAATTTTGACCGTTGTCCATAACCAAGAATAATGATATCGGCATCTTTGGAGAGAATTTTATTAGGACAGATCATATAATAAAATACTTTGGAATAAAACCAGAAGGTAATTTGAAATGGGATGAACATATAAAATAGATTAAATATTTTTACAATTGGAGTACTATTTAAATTAAAGATGAAATTCGATATTAAGACAAATCTGATGATTTATCAATCGTCGGTCAATTGTTTCATTGAGCTTTTGGTAACGGAAGGTTCTCTGATTTTAAAGAAAGTTTGCAAATTGGTAGCCATTGCGGACCAACAATTAAAATGAAAATAATGCGGTCCTTATCGGGTTAAGAAATTCCAAAAATAGCAATTAGCGATCAGTCCCTTTCCAGCGAGCCCTAAAAAAACACAAATCGAACCAAAAATGTGTAGCGGATTTTATACAAATGCATTAAAAATTGCACTAAAATAGAATAAGCGATAAAGCCATTTTTTTATTACACATTAAACCTACCAAAGATTAATTTTCTTGGGAAACACTTTTTGAAGTCAGCTTAATATTAGTTGTTTTTATTATTTCTATCTTTCGTTTCGACTGTAATCACGTTTATAACTGTTGTAGAGCATGTACCAGGAACTACAACATCAAACTTATAGAGCTGCTTTATTCCACTATTATATGTTAATAAATTAAAAAAAATATATAGAATATACTTTTTTGATTATTTAAAAATAATAGAGAATTAGGAAAAAATATATTTCTTTTTATGATTTTAACTTTTAAATTAAACTAGCTTGAAATTCGCCACAAAATTAAATTGCTATCTCCCACCAGAAAATTTTTAAGATTTTTTTAAAATTGTCTTTTGGCAAAATTTCTTTTTTTCGACCCATCGTAGTGTCAACAATTTCATATTTTTCATTTTGAAAATCGGGAAATGCATTTCTATTTCCCTTACTCAGAAGTACAAATTTGCTAACTTTCAAAAAGCCAGTATTGGCATGAAACTCAATAATTATTTGTATAACATTATACCTCAAATAAATATTGTATTTACAAAATTTAGATTGATCGAATAATTCTTTTGGTCATTATTCCACTATTTGGAAATTCTTTGTTTTCTAATAAACGATTAATCGAATAATTTAAAAGCCCGTGGTATTGGATCCAGTACATACCATTCCATAATTTATATAGCGCCAATAAAAATGTCTCTACTGATTTGTCTCCTTAGCACAATATTGTTATTGAATTAAAAAGACAACAAATAATAGCCAAAGTGTTGTAAAACATAAATGAGCTTCTTTATACACTCCACGAGAGTATTATGTCTTTGTGCATTTGTTTGTAACACCCAAAATGAAACGAGATAGACTCATTGTTAAATATACCGATCGACTTAGAATCACTTTTTGAATCGATTTAGCAATGTCCGTCCGTCTGTCTGTCTGTCCTTCTGTCCGTCTCTCCGTCTATTGTTATAATCAAATTACAGGTCGCAATTATAGTCCGATCTTAACAAAAATAACAAATTAACACAAATAAGTTTTGTGGATCAAGAACGAAGGCTATTTAATTTGAGGCATATCGGTTCAGATTTAGATATAGCCCCCATACAAATGTCGCTCCCGATTTGCCTATTGCCGCTATACAAAACACATAGTGTACCCGATTTTCTTTAAATCTAGCACAACATCTTTTAATCCAACTATGAACACCTGTGCAGAAAGTGGGTCAGACCGGCTAAGCTTTAGATATAGCCCCCATACAAATGTCGCACCCGATTTGACATTTACATATCATTAAAACTAAAGGCTCATGGTTATTTCTCAAAACTTTCGGAGTGACACTCATTTTGCAAAGGTTTAACGACTACATATTTAAGTATTTTATATGCATTTTAGCATTGTTTTTTGTTATTAGATTCACTACTCTACAACAATATAGGTTTTAGTCATGCAAGTTAACCTCAGAAAAATAAAACAAAAAAGTCACAGGTTTGAGGACGTGTGACTAAGGCAACTATTACTTTAACCTGTACAACTATTATTGCGGTTTGCAGCAACCACTGGCATATTTAATGCATCACAGTAGTTTGGTCAACGTAGGTATTTCGAAACCTTAATCAAAAGTTAAAATTTCACTCAAAATAAAAAATAAAATTGTCGCCAATGTGTATATGAAAAAAAATTTGAAATATAATTTTAAGTTAAAAATATTGGACTTAGCCTGGACAATTCAATCCAGTTTAAGTTAAATTTGTGGTTATCGAGGCTAAGTCCAAAAAGGCAAAAAAAAAATTTTTTTTTATTTTTTTTTTATTTTGAGTAAACGTTAATTAACGTTTCTGTTATCCCGGCTTAAAGCCCTATTATTGGATCAAAGCTAATCAGCATCAAATTAAAAACATTTCGAGCTTCCTGGGCTTCTTCCGATAATTGGCCTTGAATAAAAAATATGTACTGTTGGAGGCATATAGTACGACGGATAATTTAATTCAGGGATTCTAGCTGTCTGTTATGCAAATTGCCGAAATCATATCATCAATCATTTCATGACCAAAAGAAACAACAATCATAATCATCATCAACAATTAACCCATTCCTCTCTGTAAATTGTTTTTGAATTAGTGCTATGCTTTCATCAAAAAAATTCCCACAGACTAGTCTAGCTTGTCATTTTTCGATTGGTAGTTTCTAAGACAATTCTAAGACAAAAACAAAATCGATAAACCTGATTTTTGATTAGCTTTCTTAAATATCATTATAGCAATGGCGGTGAAGCCTCTGCTGACGGCACTGCATACATAACACTTCTGTGTATATGTAGTTTCAGGGATAGTTCTAAATTATGTCTTACAACTACAAGTTTTTCATCGATTTTCTCGCTGCTTCTTTCGTGCTGTAGCTTTAAAGTAATTGCAGTTTCCTTGATGAACACAATTGCCAAAGGCTTGAATAATCTGTTAGAAGAAGGGCGTGGATTCTACCATACATGTAATTTTTCCCTGCGTGCCAACCTTAATGTCACAATTATCACAATCATTAGCTTCTTTGTCATGAAATGCTTGTTTATATGAGCTGTATAAATAAAAAAATATATTTGCTATGGAATACTTGTTTATATGAGCTATATTAATAAAAATATAAATAAAAACTATCACGAGCAAAACAAAACAGATTCCCAAAACGCCATCAACACAAAACATGTAAATAGAGCATTTTGTACATTTATTTTATCAAACAGGGCACCTCAAATTATTTGCAGGAATATTATCTAAGAACCACAAAATAGGAAATCTAGTCCTGTATGTCCATATAGTTGGACATTCAAAATATATTTCTGGAATAATAGTATAAAATATCAAATCACTTTTTTGCTGCAATTAGTTTATCAGAACAAAACTAAATAACTGAAGTTTATATTTGACCAGACATTTTTTTTAAAAATCACTTTGAAAATTTTGACTATGATAATCATATACTAACTTAAACAGAGCAGAAATTTTTCATTAGGTTCTCAGATTTTATAGAAGTTTTGTAAGTTTGTACTTCTGAATAAGGGGAATAGAAATGCATCTCCCAATGTAAATGTAAAATTGTATAAGGAAATGAATTTAATTAATTAATTTTAAAAAATTCGAAGCTTTTTATAGGTAGAAGATAGACGTATAGACTTATTGGCGAATTTGAAGCAAGTTGCTAGATTAATAAAAAATATCCAATCCCAAGAAATATTGTTATACACTCCACGAGAGAATTATGTCTTTTTGCGTTTGTCTGTAACACCCAAAAGGAAGCGAGATAGGCCCATTGTTAAGTATACCGATCACTTTTTGAATCGAATTAGCAATGTCCGTCCGTCTGTCTGTCCATCTATACTTATAATCAAAGTACAGATTGCAATTGTAGCCAGAACCAAACGAAAATTTGCAGAACGCAGTTTTCGGGATAAGGACGAACGCTATTTAATTTGAAGAAAATCGGTTCAGTTTTAGATATAGCCCCATACGAATAACATTGACTCTTTTCCGATTTGACTCTTTTCACGCTAGATACCACATATTTTACCAGAGTTTCTTCAAATTTGGCAAACTATCTTATATTTCCACTAGAAGCACCCATGTTGAAAATGGGTCAGATCGGTTCTGATTTATATATAGCACCCATACAATTTTCGCTCCCAATTTGACTTTTTATACCCTACACCACTTCGTGGGCTAGGGTATTATAAGTTAGTTTCGCCCCAAATGTTTGTAACACCAAGAAATAATCGAGCTAGACCCACCTTTAAGTATACCGATCGGCTTAGAATCACCAGCTGAGTCGATTTAACGATGTCTGTCTGTCCGTCTGCTGTCCATCTAAGCTTGTTCGCACTCTACAGGTCGCAATTGTTGTCCGATTGCCATGAAACTTGGCAGAAGTTATTTTTTCTGGCCAAGGACCATCGGTATTGACTTTGAAGGAAATCGGTTCAGATTTAGATATAGCCCCCATACTAATGTCGCTCCCGATTTTACTTTTTCCGCCCTATAAAGCACATATAGTACCCGATTTTCTTCAAAATTGGCTTAACACCTCATAATCGAACTAGAAACACCTACGCAAAAATTGGGTAAGATCGGTTCAGATTTAGATATAGCCCCCATACAAATGTCGCTCCCGATTTGACATTTTCCACTCTAGAAACCACGTCTTGTACCCGATTTTCTTTAAATTTGGCACAACATCTTATAATCCAACTAGAAACACCTATGAAAAAATTGGGTAAGATCGGTTCAGATTTAGATATAGCCCCCATACAAATGTCGCGCCCTATTTCACTTTTTCCGCTTTAGAAACCACATATTGTACCCGATTTTCTTTAAAATTAGCACAACATTTTATAATCGAACTACAAACACCTATGCTGAAAGTGGGTATGATCGGTTCAAATTTATATATAGCCCCCATGCAAATGTCGCTCCCGATTTGACTTTTTCCGCTCTAAAATCCACATATTGTACCCGATTTTCTTTAAAATTTGCACAACATTTTATAATCCAACTAAAAAACCTATGGTGAAAGTGGGTATGATCGGTTCAGATTTAGATATAGCCCTCATACAAATGTTGCTCCCGAATGTTTAACCGATTTTGGCCAAACTTTACATATTATATTTCACCCATAAGCATACATGGTTAAAGCGGGTCACATCGTTCCGATTTAGCATTTTTTGTCAAACACATACATTTACCGGATGCAAAAATCCTTCCCGGTTTTTTTAGCGAACTGAATTGTAATGAGAATTGTTTGGGAGATGCCCATATGTCCATACTTTAATATAACCCAAATGGGGCCCCATTCTGATCTATTACAACTCTAGAAACTACATCTTACATCGGATCTTCAAAATTTTGCAGTTCATGATATTTTTCAACTAGGAATACCTACAGTGAATGAGAAATATATAGGCCCATGAAATACCTGGGTTTAGTAATCAAAGCGAGGTACATATGCAGGGAGTGGTGTAGGGTATTATATAGTCGGCTCCGCCCGACTTTAGCCTTTCCTTACGTGTTTCGCTCTAGAAACCACGAATTTTCATAGAATTTCTTCAACTTGAGCATAACATACTTGAACTGGAAGAACCTATTGTGAAAGTGGGTCACATCATTCCATGTTTGGATATAGCACTTAAGGCAAATAGTTCAGTAAATAAGTTATTCAGTAGAACTAAGTCTAAGATAAAGAATGAGGACAAGTCTAATGTTGTTTATAAGATATCATGTAATGGAGACAAGTCCAACATATGCCAAAAGGTATATGTTGGCACTACCAAGACCAAACTTAAAACTAGACTTTCCTCACATAAATCTGACCAAAAAGCTACTGACAGGCCAATAGAGCAAAAAACTGCTCTTGCGGCCCACTGTACTTTGACAGGGCACACGCCGAATTTTAAAGACGTAAAAATACTTGCAGAAGAGAGAAACTATAAACGAAGATTTACTCTCGAAGTATTACACATTATTGACGTTCCCACAGATAAGAGAATAAATTACAAAACGGACACAGAAAACTGTGCGAAAGCTTATCGTCATATTGTACAAAAATACAGACGAAAACAAACCATGACTTTTAGTTGACAATAACTTGTGCAGACGAACAGGACGACGCTAATATTTTTAATGTAATTATTTGTAAAATTGTTTCGTGATTTTTATAGTTTACATTTGTTATAATTTAAATATGTTTTTGTTTAGTGTTTTTACCCCTGATGATGGTTGACGAAGGCAACCGAAATATTGGGAAAAATAAAATAAAATAAAACAAACAACACCAGTTTTTCGTATGGCCTCAAGCTGAACAAATACAAAAGAGAATTATTAAAACAAAAGGTCAACAATACACAAAATCAATTACAAATTATTTTTGATTTTACAAATATTTTACTCTACACCTTTTCAAGATTATATTCGGAACATATAAATTCATAATGGGTAATGTAAATTTATAATGGGAACATGTTAATTCATAATAAGAAATATAAATTCATAATGAGTATTGTTAATTTATATTGACTAAATATGAATTCGTAATGAGAAAATATAAAATCATATTGAGAAAATTTAAATTTATAATGATAACATTGATAAAATATGTGTTTCTGCGAAAATATCCATAGAAAAACGTACATACATAGCTTCGATTATAAATTTTACAGTTCCTGATTATGAATTTATATTTTATGAATATATATTACTGAATACGAATTTATATTTTCTCATTTTCAATTTGGATTTTCTCATTTTGTATTTATATATCTCATTATCAATTTGTATGTTCTTATTATGAATTCATATTTCTCAATATGAATTTACATTTCATATTACGAATTTACAGTGCTGATTGTGAATTGTCATGCTCCTATTATGAATTTACATGTCCTGTTATAAATTTACATTTCTCATCATGAACTTACATATTCTGATTATAAATTACATTATCTCATTATAAACTTGAAAAGGTGTCAGAATTGGACATTTATATCGCAGGTAGAAGTGACTGACACCTACACTAGATTCAAAATTGAAAACGATTAAGGAAACAAATAACTCATATGACGGAGAATGTTATGACACATTTAATTTAGAATATTCATTCGTCTGGAGACGAAAGTATTTTATAAAAACAGGGGGAATATTCTAAACTGTAAAAACAATAGAAACATAAGAAAATAATATTAATTTAATAAATTCATAAAAAAATAAAAATACACCGTCGAAAGTTTCCAGACGAACAATTTTTATTGTATTCCTATTTTTAGACCATTCCTTTCTGGCTACATATGTAAAGTAAATTGTTCTTGAAGAATATGTTCACCTCGATTCTTCTAGGAAAACAAGAAAATTTACATGATATTTTCGGCATGATATTTTTATTTCACAATAAAGATCCTGCAAATAGCCTCACAAAAAGTTGCTATTCCCCTAGCTGGGTTTCGCATAAAATGACTATTTAGCGAATTTAAAAAGTTTAGCTTGTAGTAATATAATATAAACAAATTCTCAACAATGTCAAATTGTCAGTAATGTAAATACATATATGAATTTGAAATACATCTAAAAATTCCAATTTATATAGTAACATTAAATTATTGGTCAACATAATAAATAAATTATTTTTTTAATATTTACCGTATTCCCGGGAAATTGAAAAAATTTTCCCGGGAATTCACGAAAAGAATTGGACTATTCGGGAATTCCCGGACCCCAAACCCTATACATAACATAGTTATAGTGCCAATATAGGAAATGACTGCCGGCAAAATCTTGTTTTTAGCAGATTTTATTTCGAAATGTATTTACACATAAATATGCAAAATTAGTGACTCCTCATATTATGTTTTAATGAGTTGAACAATTACTCGATTAATCGGTTAACTCGGTTAATAACTCTTGAGGCCTTTATTCGATTAATTGGAAATTCTTGTTTTCGAATAAACGATTAATCGAATATTTAAAAAGTCCGAATAATTGGATACCCCAGTCAAAGACCAACGCTTTTTAATTTGTAGTAAAGGTTAATTTGTAGGTTCAGATTTAAACATAGCCAGTTCCTTTCACATGGAATTAGTCCAACCACTCCAGTTAATTTTCTTCATATTGGTGAAGTGCATATATCTGTATCTTCATCATCAATATTTTATTTGTCATTCGGATTGGCAACTTCCATGTTTTTCGGTTAAATTTTAAACGGGGAAAATTTTTGTATATATGGAATGACTCATGTATATATACGTCTTTCAAATGGCTAGAAATACTACTGTTTCTAGTGACAGATTCTGCCTTTGAGTTATTTTTGTCATTCCGTTTGTAACACATTGAAATATCGACCTGATACCCTATAAAGTATATATATTATTGATCGTCATAAAATTCTAAGACGATCTAGCCATGACCGGCCGCCCGTCTGTCAGTCTGTTGAAAGCACGCTAGCATCTAAACGAAAGTAGCTAGAACGTTCAAATTTTCCATAAATGCGTCTTATAGTCGTAGATCGGTTTGGATTGAAACGGGGCGAAATCGGACCAAAGGGAAAACATTTTCCCTCACAAGGACTAAAAATACCCATAATGTAGCATGTTTTTTGAATATATCTGTTTCTATTTGCTTGATATTTGGTATGCGCATTCCACTTATAGCAAAAACGTGCACCATAAAGTGATTCTTATTTCTAGGGGGTGAAATGGGCCAAAAAAGCGATAAAAATGGTACATATTACACGATAACTGCTAGAAACACGAAATTCGGTGTGTAGATTCCTTTAATTGAGTAGATACATAATATAAAAGTATTTTTTCCAAATTCGTACTTTTAAGGGGTAAATTTGGAATAGCGGGATAAAAATGGTACCAACGAAACTGCTCTACCTAGAATAATGAAATTCGGTGCATACATTCCTCTGATGGCATAGACAAGTAAAATACACGGATTTTTCAAAATTTGTACTTTTTGGGGTTAAAATGAAAAAAGGGGATAAAAATAGTACCAATCAAATGACCGCAGCTAGAGTCATGAAATTCGGAGTATACATTCCATTGACTACGTAGACATGAAAAAAAAAAGGTTTTTTTCATACTTTCAAGGGATACAATGGGTACGGAGAGATAAAAATGGTACCAATCAAACGGCTACACCTAGAATAATGAAATTCGGTGTATACATTCCTCTGATTGCGTAGACACTTAAAATAAACAGATTTTTCGAAATTCGTACTTTTCGTACTTAAAATGAAAAAAGGGGATAAAAATAGTACCAATCAAATGACCGCAGCTAGAGTGATGAAGTTCGGAGTATACATTCCAGGTTATTTTGCACTATGTACGTCTGATAATGGATTTTCAAAATTTGTATTTTTGGAATTAAAATAGGATGGAAATACAACCAACTGTAGCACCCACTATCTACCAATATTTATGGTATTTAAGCTTTAAGAATATTTATTTTTTAAATTGACGTATTGGTAGCCTTGCCTTATAAGCGTGAATTGAAATAATAAGTATTTTATATTTATTTATAAAATTATTTTTTCAATATTTGTATTTGTTTTGGTTTGGCTATATTAAAAAATTTATATTTTCCTGTAATATTACTGCACTTCTACGAAAACCGACAACCTCTGTGGAATGCAATCCATGATGGAGGGTATATAAAGTTAGGCCCGGCCAAACTTAACGCCGTTTTTACTTGTTTATCTTCGAACGTAACCAAATGTCCACCGAACATATTTTCGTTAAGAAGTGGCTCCTTCTTCCATTCTTTGGGCTCAACTCTTTCGGACATGGTCCCCATGAATATGACCATATGTTGCAAACGTTATGGCAAATTGAAGATACCCCCTTAAACGGATGAAGAGTAAAATAAAACAATTTAATAAAAAAAAGAAAACATATCCTGTGTCATCCAAACACTTGGGTTCGGACGTTTTCATCTGTACCTACAGTACTATACTCGTGCGATTTTTTTGTTCCATCTGTACCGGTTGGATTTTAGGTGTAGAAAAGTTACAAAGTATGGGACTTGCTGCCTGCCACACACGTGCTTGTTAACGTTTCAAATTTCTCTGATAAGTTTTTACGGTCGTTTAGGGAGGTAACATTGCACTCAGTTCAATGAAGGCTTTGTTATAGTTTCAAATTACTGTGTTCTAACGCTGAAGATAACAAGAGTCCCACGTAAATTACTTCCTGTTTCCGGGGTGCCTACTACAGCTGCCATATAAAGCAGGGGGATGATATGATTACATGTGATGGGTGGGGAGGAGGTGTATGTGGAAAAGTGAAGAAGTGAAAATATTGATGCGTTTAATAAACGAATGAGGGTAGCGAATTTCTCACATGCCAATCATTACTCTATTATCGGTAATACGTCAATTATATAAATCAGTGTAAGCTATTGCATGGCGATTAGGTTGAAGTTTGATATGTCGAGATTACATTGTGGAAACTATGCCCTATGGACATAAGAGTGAGGAGGGGAGTGGGCATAGCGTTAAGTTAGTAAAGCGTCTCTACATTCAATGTTTTGTCTAATCGAAGGGTAAGGCATAGTAACAGAAATACCTTACCACCTTAATACATTATATCTGACGAATGGGATAGATACGAATTGGGAATAATGTGGGAAATTTCTTAAGGCTAATATAAATATAGCTCTATTAGAAACGGACAAAGAAAACATAACAGTTTCTATGGAAAGAGAAGATTATTAAGAACGTATAAGCAGGGTTGCTAATGACATACAAAGACCCACCAAACCCAAACTCTTTCCAAAAAAGAAATAATCAAAGAAAGGAATTTACGGCTTGTGGAAAATTCATAAGTATGACTACACTGCGCTATAAAAAAGCATGAAGTAGAAAACTCTGGGAAGAGATATTATTTTTCTTGTTGGTATTGTCGAGTGGAACAAGGGTCTGTATTTGAAATTTCCCAGACACTTCCCAGACAAATTTTAAGAAATCTCTGTGCATCTATTCACCAAATACATTTTCTTTATCAATTTTTAGCCATGCGTTTTGCCTTTTGTTCGGCTTGAGGTCAGTTTTTTCCAAATAATAAAACAAAAATTACTATTTTATTATTTTTTGTTTTTTATTTCCCAATATTTCGACCAACTATATCCTTGTATAATTACTCTCTTCCGCTAAAATTTGTCAAGGTACAGTGGGCTGCAAGGGCTGTTATTTTGGACAATGGGTTTGTCAAGAGATTTGTGTTCGGTTTTATGCGATGAAAGTCTGGTTTTCAATTTATTTTTCGTAGTGCCGACATATACTTTCTGGCATATGTCGGACTTGTCACCATTGCATTTTATTTTGTACACGACGTTTGGATTCTCCTCTTTCTTGATCTTCGATTTCATCCATCTAAATAATTGTTTGACGGTCCTGTGTGTTTTATAAGCCAACTCAAATTTTGAACCATTCGGATAGTCCTGGAATGTACGTCGTGGATTTATCAATTTTACTTGGTCTTTCGTCATTTTTGTTAATTTTTTAGCCATTTTACAAATTTGGTAATTGACTGAATTATTGCATTTTTTTATAAATACAAAATTTTTGCAAAAACATATTTTTGCCATTCCAGTTCACATCTCTCATTATTTTAGGAATTGAAGTCCAATAAAAATACATAAAATTCATCAAAACTGATAAAAAAAAAGTAATAAAGGGGTTGAGTTCGGACGGGCCGAACTTGATATACCCTCCACCATGGATTGCATTCCACAGATGCTGTCGATATGCAGCGTGAAAAATGTCAAATCGGGAGTGAAATTCGTATGGGGGCTATATCTAAATCTGAATCGATTTTCTTCAAATTAAATACCGTTCGTCCTTATCCCGAAAACTTCGTTGTGCAAAGTTTCGTTTGGTTCTGGCTACAATTGCCACCTGTATCTCGATTACAAAAATAGATGGACAGACAGACGGACGGACGGACAGACAGACAGATGGACATTGCTAAATCGATTCAAAAAGTGATTCTAAGTCGATCGGTGTAATTAACAATGGGTCTATCTCGCTTCCTTTTGGGTGTTACAAACAAATGCACAAACACATAATACTCTCGTGGAGTGTATAAATATTGAAAAATATATAAATAAATATAAAATTTGTATTATTGTAAACCACAATTATATATTGAAATAATACTTCAAGTCAGTTCAAAAAGTAAATATAAGACAGCAATCTTCAAAAAGCTTAAATACCCTAATATTGGGGGATAGTGGGTGCATTTCCCGCTTTAGCCGTTTAAAATCATATTTTAATTCAAAAAGTACAGATTTTGAAAAATCCATTATCTCTTACGTACATAGTGCAAGATAATCTAACTTCATGATCATACCCATTCTTGCCGAATTCCATGATTCTAGCTGCTGTCATTGGGATGTTACCATTTTTATACCCTTTTTCCCATTTTACTATAGGTACCAATTTATAGAGAGAGATCTACACACCATTTTTGGTACCATTTTTATCCCTCTTTTCACATTGCATCTCTTGAATGGGCTGTCCAAAATCGAAACCGGTTAACCGGTTTCCCTACCTACAACCGTCGGCCGGTTTTTGTAAAATTACCATTTTCGGTTAAACGAGAAAAACGGATTTATCGTGTCGGTTAACCGGTTTTTGGTAAATAAGAAAACATTGTGTTAGCAAGTAAAAAACTGTCAAATGACTCAGCATCACTCATAGCAGCTGAAGTAATACAAACTTTTTTATTCAACAATTTAAAGGCACATACGCCCTGGATTTGTGCCAAAGGCTGATGGCGATACTGGAAGAAAGAAGAGTAAAAATATTGAATACATTTTTGCAGTTTTTAAGTTCCGAAAAATTTCCGTTAAACGATGGTGTATTGAAACACTCATCAAAATCGGATACAAAGGAATTTGCAAATGAATTATACAAACATCTTTTCCCCGAAATTTCTGTAGAACCAGATTTAGACAATGGTTCAGATTCGGATGTAAGTTGTGACATCGAAGAGTCTTGCAATTTAATGTTGGATTTAAGCCAAAAAATAAACCACATCCAAAACCACAAAATTGCTCGAAAAGGCGAAAGACAGGCGACTTTATATGACGATTTCGCATTTTTTGACAAAACAAAAAAAAACTGAAAAGCTAAGTTACTTATATGATGCCTTGATGCCTGTTAGCCCTACATTAACATTTAGCGAGCGTGTTTTTTCTACGTCAAACTTTATCAAAACAAAAATTCGCTTACAAAATTATCATTTGAATTGTATACTGGTATTGCGATATTATTATAATAAGGATTCTAAGTAAACTTTTTATTCAAGTTTTTGTAAATAAAAATATGAATTATTTTATAGAATTGACTTTATTTAAAAAATTAAATGAACTGTATTCACTTTCGTAATAAAAAAATTTTATTTAAATATTTTCGTTCTTTGATTTAAAAAAACCGGTTTAAACGGGTTTGTAAAAGAAAACTATAACCGAAAACCGGGTTTTAAAAATATTGAATTTTCGGTTAAACCGAAACCCGTATTTCTACAATAACCGGTTTTTTGGACACCCTCCATAAAAAGGTCAAGGAGTTGCTTAAGGACAAGTACGACTGAAATAAAAGTAACCAAATGGTTTGGTTGAACTTGGGTATTTGTAAAACGCCAAATGTGAAGTGCTATATATTGGAATTTCCAAAATGCCCCTTTGATACACTAAGGGTAATTTTAAAGGAATATTTTGACAAATATTTTACTTCTACCGACAGAGCAGATCAGTATCAAAACTATACCATGTTGAAGAAGTTATAGAAATTTTTGTCGAAAAATTAGCAAAAATTCTTAAACATTCCTTTATGAAGAAAAGTTGTTTTAACAGCATGAAGGAGCGTTTAAAACCAGACGATTTTTTAGTTGTTTTAGATTTCGCAAAAAACTACAGCTTTATCATACAGGACTAGATACAATCGCCAAAATACAGAAAAAAATAATGAAAAATAATGACAAACATTCAGGATATTCGAGGATTAAAATTATTTTTAATTTTTGGAATCCTTGAACATTTATCTTTTCATACCGATTCGAAAGAGGAGGTGTAAATCTTTCAGGTGATACAAATATCGTTAAAATCTGATGACGCGATCCAATGTTATGATTCTATAAAGAAGTTATCTCTTCAAAAAAAACTCCGGCTGTAAAATTTAAACAAGCACTATTTCGAGCTACGGTAAACGGTATATTACCCGCAACCACCAATTTTCATCAAAATCGAAGTAGGTAGAAATCCATGAGAGAGAACCGATTTGACTTTTTTTCACCATTCGCGTTCCTAGATTAAATATAAGATGTTTTGCCAATTTTGAAGACAATCTGATAAAATATGTGGTTGCTAGAGCGTAAAAACTCAAATTGAGATCGAAATTTGTATGGGGGCTATATCTAAATCTGAACCGATCTGACTTATTTTCGCCATGGCTGTTTCTAGTTGAAATATAAGATGTTTTGCCAATTTTGAAGGAAATCTGCTAAAAAAAATGTGATATCCAGAGAGAAAAGAGTCAAATCGGGATTGAAATTCGTATGGGGGCTATATCTAAATCTGAACCGATTTCTTTCAAATTAAATAGCGTTCGTCCTTATCCCGAAAAACTTCGTTGTGCAAAGTTTCGTTTGGTTCTGGGTACAATTGAGACCTGAACTTTGATTACAAGAATAGATGGACAGACAGACGCTCAGACGGACATAGCTAAATCGATTCAAAAAGTGATTCTAAGTCGATCAGTATACTTAACAAAGGAATGCCCAATGACATGATACCCTAGTGGAGGGTATAATAAAAATTAGTTTTACTTTAAAGAATTCGACCGAAACCAAAACAATTTATGAATGATTTGCTGATTCATCAACAATCTTGGAATATTTTGACCACCCTATATCGTGAAAAAGCTTTTTATTTAAAATTGCAGTAATTTCGCTGAAGACAAAGAAACAGAGCTCGTCTTATATTTTACGTCTTTAATTTAATTTCAGTTTTTTTTGGTAGCATTATAAATTTGCATTCAAATACACAAACCCCTGTCCTCATTTCATATTTTTTATCCTTTTGACCATTATAAAATCCCCATGGTTGGGAACAAATCCCCACATCTGACATGCCTGGTTATCGAGGTTATCGAGTATATAAAGTCAACGCAAAATATTTTTTTGAAAATTTGTTTTGCAACGTTTAGAAAGTATTTTTTAATTTGAGTAAAAAATTAACTCTTTAATGCAGTTAATCAATTAACTTTTTATATACCATAACTGATACATAATCATATTTTGTGATTACAAGAATAGGTGGACCGATGGACAGAAGGACAGACGAACAAGCAGACATTGCTAAAGATAACCTAAGTTCGTGATTCTCAGAGTTTTTGAACTGTCGTACGGTGTTGTCGTTTAAGACCGGCCAACGCGCCCTCTAGTCATCCTTGCAAAATATAACACAAGTACCAGAATGTGAAGACCAATATCAAAAACACTACACGATTCAAATCAAATTATAAAAGGCCACCTACAAATTTCACTATTATGATCGGACCGAATCTTATATACTCTATACCGCGGAATGCAGTATATGTATATTTGCGCGTCCACGCTGTTAGAGCGGCTATACAGCTACATCCGTTTGTATGGTGCCATTTGTATCCCCTTTCGGTACTTTCACCCTAAAAAGTACTAATATCCAAAAATTCTTTAATTTGATTTTAACTTCAGCCTATGGTCATACAATTTTTCCCCTTTTTACCCCATAAAAGTAAAAAACTTTCAAAGTTGTGACTAACCTTAGCAAATTGCTGATAAATTATTTCTCTGCTTTATTTCATGTTTATGCTACTTGGTGCCAACGGTGAGGCATAACAAAACAAAAAGAACTAGCCGACTTGTGTCCGCGGGTTTCTCATTATAAGTGGATAAGTCGTCATTATAATTCACAACAAAGGAATTTATAAATTTTAAAAGAGATGTGTACTACTTTGAAAACATCTACGAAGTTTATTATCTGACATTAAAAACGGTGGCTAATTTTCGCATCATCAACTTGAGCATTACAATTCATATAACAACAGTTGAAGGCAGCCAATAGTCGTTTGTTCTTTTGCTTGCATTATCACTTTATAACGACTTCTCGAGCAGTGCTATCACTAGCTACCCGTATTGTATTCCAAAACTAAATTTACCCCGCCATACTGTACCACTAATAAACTGTATAAACTTATACAAAGTTATACAGACGCAATGTGAATTGAAGGAAATTCGAATAAACTAACCCACGGAACACAAACGAAAGAAAGAACGTTAACATAAAAGGCTATCAAGTGATACTTGTTGCGCTTTTGCAACTATTACTATAACAACCAACAGAAAGAAAACTCAAAAGGTATTGAAAATGCACTTCTCTTGTCATTCAAACAAAAAACAAAACAAACTTCACTCACTGTTCTATTGCGAAGCAAAAAGTTTGTTAAAAGTATCAATGGAATGAAGACAAATGTCAAATATTATCGGATTAGTCGACAGAGCAGTGTACCCTTTTCAACATTAATTTTTTATTTTGTACCCTTCACTAGAGTATTGGCTGTAAGTGCATTTGTTTGTAACATCCCACCGTTAAATAAAAAAATAAATCGATCGGTGTACGATTTTTTATTTATTTGGCAATAAATTTTTCTAGATTATTTACAAATAAATTCGAAAATTAAGTGTAACAAGGCTACTGAAGGCATAAGCGTTTCAAATGAATTACATACATAGATATCTCTTATATGAAGTTTAATAGATTTTAAAGCTGTTGGGGTAAATTATTATATTTAATACCACCCACATAATAAATACGTTGTTTTGTCCTTTCTAACCTATATAGAATAACTCTTTAGTCCTGTTCTCAGTATTGAAGTGCGGTTGGTTCTGAGACAAATATATGGTCATAACCAATACTATGAATACATTTAAAAACAACCATTACGACTTGGTACTCATGAAATCCATATATTGGCAGTATAATCTTTCCCACATCCCTATACAATGACATCGTCATATAAGTGGTAAATTGTACGTCTTATTGTAGGTAGGTATAGGCAACAGCCTATTGGATTCCACTGTGTGCACGTGTACGTGAGTAAAAGACTAAAAAATACCCGTGTCTCCCAGTTTTGCCCAAAGTCATGCACTTTATTATAGGTCCCCAAAGATTTGGGGCCTCTGTGTCATTTTTTTGCGAAAAAGTGATCATTTTCTCATGCTCTTGCAAACCGATTGGAATTTTGATTTCCTCTCTGAGGCAAAGTTGTAGCTCTTGTCATAAAGAACAAAAATTGAAAACAAATAAAATAAAAAACCTAATCTTCAAACCAAAACCGCAAGTGTCGTCGTAGTGTGTGTAGATAGCGTATACGTGCTGTTGATTAAGGATAATATCACTCATACGCACTGTAGTCAGACTGACTATTAACAGACTAATTTTTTACTTCTAGGAAAAATGGGGAGAAAGGAGATGAAAAGGTACCAACCACACGACTGCAATCTGAATCATGAAATTCGATTTAAACATTTCTATGACGTCGTAGGCGCACAAAATAAAAGGCTTTCTCCAAATTCGTACTTTTAGGGAAACAATGGTGTAAAAGAGTTAAAGCTTTTATTTTTCTTTTCATTCTAGATACCACATATTTTAACAGATTTTCTTCAAAATTGGCGAAACATCTTATATTTCAACTAGAAACGCCTGTGTTGAAAATGAGTTAGATCGGTTCAGATTTATATGTTGCTCCCATATAAATTTAGCTCCTTATTTCACTTTTTCCTCTCTAGAAACCACATATTTCAACAGATCTTCTTCAAATTTGGCAACATATCTTATATTTCAACTAGAAATACCTATTGTGAAAATGGGTTAAATCGGTTAAGATTTATATATGGAAAAATCTACAAAATAGTCCGATTTCAATTTTGAAAAATTAAAAATTTCAAATTAGAGACACACGTTTTATTTTAGCGTCAACTTGTTAAAAATACATTAAATATAAATAATGTGCTCGCGTGCATCATTTTTTTCAAGTGCTGAAGAAGTTATAATCGAAAAATCCCTTTTGATTCTATTGCAAGTTAAGCTTGAAAACCCTATGAAAATCAACAAAATTTAACCTAAAATGGCTCTCGATACCAAAATAATAATTCGATATATTTAGCACTTACACACATTATTAGTAGTACTCATATTTACCGATCACACAGGGTTGCCACTAGTTATTTTTCAAACTGCGGATGTGCTCTTCAAAAAATATGAAATTTCATGATCTGCACGCATCGACCTGATGATGTTTGTACTGTCATAATTTCTTTGTTGCTGAAGGCACACTAAATTGTTTGGTCGCCTTTTGTTAGTATCTTTGTCGTTTATAATCCAATATTAAAAAATTTGCAATTACGTTCACGCTGAAAGCGCAAAAAAGAAAATTGTATTAATTTTCGTTTTATGCAAAAACAGAGTGACAGATTTTGAAGAGCTACCATTTATTCCTCAGTGATGACACATGCTTTTTTCAAAATATAGACGATTTTTCAACATCATTACTATCATCCACAAAAAGATTAGAATGATTTTCTTTTATGCTGAAAAAGTTATAGCCAAAAGAGTTGAACAACTTTCGAAAGTTACAAGCAAAATTAGGGTAAATTAGGGTAGACCTTAGCTCAGTAGACTACATTAACAGCATAATTTTAAAACTTTAGGATGTTGGCGAGGTTAAACTCGTCGTTTTGAAAATTATGACACTTTCTGAAATATTATATATTGCTCTTAAAGTGGTTAGAAGCCTGAGTGACATGGAATTGTACTATACCTTAGATTTGCCCATATAGCTCCCACACAAATTTAGCCCCCAATTTTACTTTTTCCGACATAGAAACCACATATTGTATCAGATTGGCTTCAGATTTGGCAAAAAAACTTATACTTAAACTATGAACACCTATGGTGAAAATAGATCAGACCGGTTCAGATTTATATATAAAGGGTGATTTTTTAAGAGCTTGATAACTTTTTTTTTAAAAAAAACGCATAAAATTTGCAAAATCTCATCGGTTCTTTATTTGAAACGTTAAATTGGTCCATGACATTTACTTTTTGAAGATAATTTCATTTAAATGTTGACCGCGGCTGCGTCTTAGGTGGTCCATTCGGAAAGTCCAATTTTGGGCAACTTTTTCGAGCATTTCGGCCGGAATAGCCCGAATTTCTTCGGAAATGTTGTCTTCCAAAGCTGGAATAGTTGCTGGCTTATTTCTGTAGACTTTAGACTTGACGTAGCCCCACAAAAAATAGTCTAAAGGCGTCAAATCGCATGATCTTGGTGGCCAACTTACCGGTCCATTTCTTGAGATGAATTGTTCTCCGAAGTTTTCCCTCAAAATGGCCATAGAATCGCGAGCTGTGTGGCATGTAGCGCCATCTTGTTGAAACCACATGTCAACCAAGTTCAGTTCTTCCATTTTTGGCAACAAAAAGTTTGTTAGCATCGAACGATAGCGATCGCCATTCACCGTAACGTTGCGTCCAACAGCATCTTTGAAAAAATACGGTCCAATGATTCCACCAGCGTACAAACCACACCAAACAGTGCATTTTTCGGGATGCATGGGCAGTTCTTGAACGGCTTCTGGTTGCTCTTCACTCCAAATGCGGCAATTTTGTTTATTTACGTAGCCATTCAACCAGAAATGAGCCTCATCGCTGAACAAAATTTGTCGATAAAAAATTTCGAACCGAACACTGATTTTGGTAATAAAATTCAATGATTTGCAAGCGTTGCTCGTTAGTAAGTCTATTCATGATGAAATGTCAAAGCATACTGAGCATCTTTCTCTTTGACACCATGTCTGAAATCCCACGTGATCTGTCAAATACTAATGCATGAAAATCCTAACCTCAAAAAAATCACTCTTTAGATCAGATATATAGATAAATCCTCTTCAAATTAGGCGAAATATCTTATATTTATTAGCCCATGATTAGGAAACATACAAAAATTCTTCCCGTTTTCACTTTTTTACCGAGTTGAAATGTAGTCGGATAGATATTTAATACTAAATTAAATTAGTATTTATACACTCCACTCGCATTTGTTTGTAACACCCAAAAGGAAGCGAGACAGACCTATTGTTACTAATACCGATCGACTTATAATCACTTTTTGAATCGATTTAACAATGTTCGTCCGTCAGTCCGTCCATCTATTGCAATCAAAGTACACGTCGCAATTGTAGCCACAACCAAACGTAACTTTGTACAAAGATTTTTTTCGGAATAAGGACGAACGCTATTTAATTTGAAGAAAAACGGTTCAGATTTAGATATAGCTCCAAGTCAAGTTTCGCTCTCGATTTGACTTTTTTGCTCTGGAATCCACATATTTTAACAGATCTTCTTCAATTTTGCAAAATATCTTATGTTTCCGAAACTCCCACGGTGAAAAAGTGTCAGCTCGGTTTAGATTTATATGTAGCTCCCATACAAATTTCGCTTACGGCTTGACTTTTCCGCCCCAGAAACCACGTATTTTCACCGAATTTTTTTATTGAAAATAACACGTTATACTTGAACTAGAAGAACATATTGTGTAAGTGTTTCACTATGTTTCCAAGTTTGGATATAGTCCCGATACAAATATTCTTCTCGATTTGACAAGTTGGGTTTAGTTATATTAGCCTATGATTAGGAATCATACAAAAATCCTTCCCGTTTTCAATTTTTTACCGAATGTATTCGGATAGAAAGTGGAGTGTATCATATAATCGGCCCCGCCTGACTTTAGCCTTTCCTTACTTGTTTATAATAAATTTGTTTGACAAATATCCCAATTGACAAAAAATCACAATTTCCTAATATGTTAATATGTGAAAAACCTCCATGGTGGAGGGTAAATGAGATTCGACCCGGCCGAAGTTTTTATTTGAGTTATTGTTATAGCAGCTTAGTTATTCACAGCCCTAATATTTGTTTCTGGTGTAATTAGTTATAAGAGCTAACAATCAATCAAAAAAATGAATGAAATATTTGTATGTGAAATTCGCAGCATTTGTAGTCGTCATAAGTATATTAAAATAAATATATAGACGGGTGTTATCAGATTTATATTTCCAAAATGAGAGTAGAAATATTAAAGCTACCTTCGCCGAAAAGTGTAATTTTAGTAAACCAATTTATTAAAAGAAAGTATCCATAATTTTTTATTGTCATTTTCGATTTTATTAAAATACATCTGAAAATGATATACATGCCTTTCGGAAAAACTTTTCTTGAATAGAGTTATCATCAACAACGGAAGACCTTCGAAATGTTTCTATATCTCAGAAACTATTTGCGATCCTACACTGAAAATTAGAGAGTGTGTGCAGTATACATGTAGCTATAGGCCCAGGAAAAATACAAAAAAAATCAATACATTTCGGCATGAAAAGAGAATAATAAAAATATAAAAGCATATGAGTACTTCTACATTTTTGAAGATATTTCGGAAACTATCTAAGAAACCACTATAAATTTACAGAGTATCTAAAATACAGATGTATATATTCGCTAAGAAGACATCAAAAAGGCAATTTCTTAAAAAAATTTACAAAATTATATCGAAAAATCTTTTGAAAAGTCAATTGATTTTTTGAGCTAAAACCAAAAAAAATAATTGTTTCAATATGTTTTACAGAATAAAAATTATGACCGGTTGAGTTAGTCCTTTTTTGCAAAATGTGAAAAACTGTAACATTACATGGTTGAAACAGTTTTCAAGATTTAAAAAAAAAGTTTTACATAATATCTTACCAAACGTATTCACTAAATTTCAACAAAACTGTAATACCGGCAAAAATTTATCGTTCATATTATGTTGGTAGATTGGTATGATTTCATTACATACTGTACATCAAAGTTGGGACATTCGAGTAAACTATTCCTATACAATTCTATAATTTTCGCATTTATTTACAGAGTGGCAGAGAGTGACGTACAGTCGATGCGTTCTTAACTTGCTTGTCGCTTGCCGCTATTTGTTTTAAGATTGCATTTCACCTTTCACTTGACATCCTGGAAATCCAACAAATTGTTAAAGACAATATTATTTTTTCTGGAATTCGAACAACTTTTTCCCTGGAAGTGGCAATATCTTCGTTGACGCCATATGGTGGTGTTTTTTTTTTTTTTTTTGTTGTCAGAGAAAACTTTTGTGTCAATAGCGTGGCTCGGTCTTTGTGGTGTCGCAAGTGGGAATTTGTGGTGCTAATGTACTCCGTTCAGTGTTAGCATCATCTGTGACTCTGGCTATTGCTGGCTGTGTGCGACAATTCTCACAAAAAGGACAAACCCCGAGGAGTTGAGTGAACTCTTT
The DNA here is from genome assembly GCA_947397865.1 of Polietes domitor. Classification (NCBI taxonomy): domain Eukaryota; kingdom Metazoa; phylum Arthropoda; class Insecta; order Diptera; family Muscidae; genus Polietes; species Polietes domitor. Next base: position 56,553,173 of record OX377619.1, on the reverse strand, counting down.
AAGTAAATATTTGACTGTTGCTGCACTATTTCGCTTACGTACGGACGGAGCAACACTCGCAACGATAAAAATCAATTTCATCTGGCTACAAATAAAATAGTGCTGCAATTGTACGTGTTATTTATAGTGTATTCACCTCTGGGTATTGCAACACAATGGCAAAGTAATTGCAAGACAAGAGTGTTCTATGTAAATATCTTACAGAGATTTAGAATAAAAGAAAGCTCTGTTTGTTATGCGAGCGGTCATTCAAAGTTTATATACATTTTATGTGACGTTTTATGTCATACAATTGTATGAGGATGCACTAAGTGCTACATGTACTTGTATGTGTGTGAAAAAACCTATCAATATTCAGGGACCTTAAGAATTTGCCATAACGTCATAAAGAGTTATTTAGAAGGCTCACAAATAACAAGAATTTTGATGACAAAAATGTCAGACTAACAAACAACATAATCGCTAATTTTTTATTTTAGATGTGGAACAAGTAAGGAAAGGCTAAAGTCGGGCGGGCCGACTATATATTACCCACTCCCTGCGTATATACCTCGCTTTGATTACTAAACCCATGTATTTCATGGGAGCAATTTTATGTATAAATTCATCTACTATAAATTCATCTTTAGTCAAATTTAATGAATATGGTAAATAATAAAGTAATTTATCCAATTTTCCAGCAGATGTCCCGAGTAAAGTAAATATAACATGATATGGAAAAATTTATCAAGATCCAATGATAAATACAGATTATACAGCGGTAATAGGATGAATCGGACGGACATCTGAAGGGGGCCTATAACAACACTTGAGGCCTGTGCCAAAACATGCGCCTATATATTTCTTATTCACGGTAGGTATTCCTAGTTGAAACATATAATGATATGCAAATTTTGCTGAAGATCCGATGTAAGATGTAGTTTCTAGAGTTGTAATAGAGCAGAATGGGGCCCCATTTGGGTTATACCAAAGTATGGAAATATAGTCATCTCCTAAACAAGTAAGGAAAGGCTAAAGACGGACGTATCTGTCTACTTCTATCTCATTACAATTCAATTCAGTAAAAAAGTGAAATCGGGAAGGATTTTTGAATCCTGTAAATGTATGTGTTTGACAAAAAATGTTAAATCGGAAAGGACATTTGGGGGTATATTGAAACCTGGAACGACGTGACCGCCTTCAAAACTTTGGCCGAAATCGGTTAAACATTCGGGAGCAACATTTGTATTGGGGCTATATCTACATCTGAACCGATCTTACGCACGTTCAGCACATATGTTTCTAGTTCGATTATAAAATGTTGTGCCAATTTTAAAGAAAATCGGGCACAATATGTGGATTCTAGAGTGGAAAAAGTCAAATCGAGAGCGACGTTTGTATGGGGGCTATATCTAAATCTGAACCGATCTTACCCACTTTCAGCATATATGTTTCTAGTTCGATTATAAAATGTTGTGCCAATTTTAAAGAAAATCGGGTACAATATGTGGTTTTTAGGGCGGAAAAAGTCAAATCGGGAGCGACATTTGTATGGGGACTATATCTAAATCTGAACCGATCTTACCCACTTTCAGCATATATGTTTCTAGTTCGATTATAAAATGTTGTGCCAATTTTAAAGCAAATCGGGTACAATATGTGGATTCTAGAGTGGAAAAAGTCAAATCGGGAGCGACGTTTGTATGGGGACTTTATCTAAATCTGAACCGATCTTACCCACTTTCAGCATATATGTTTCTAGTTCGATTATAAAATGTTGTGCCAAATTTAAAGAAAATTGGTTACAATATGTGGTTTCTAGAGAGGAAAATGTCAAATCGTGAGTGACATTTGTATGGGGGCTATATCTAAATCTGAACCGATTTGGCTCAAATTAAATAGCGTTCGTCCCTGATCCACAAAACTTACTTGTGCCAATTTTTGTTAAGATCGGACTATAATTGCGACCTGTAATTTGCTTACAACAATAGATGGACAGACGGACATTGCTAAATCGACTCAGAAAGTGAGACTAAGTCGATCGGTATACTTAACAATGGGTCTATCTCTATCCTTTTGTGTGTTACAAAAAATACATAATACTCTCGTGGAGTGTATAAAAATCATTTTTTACACTTTGTCGACAACTACAATATAAATATTTTTATCACAACAAGTTTTCAAAAAAAATATTTTTTGTTGACATTTTTAACACCTAGTCTCAATAACCATAAATTCGATTTAAACTGGATGATTACACAGTACAACACAAAAAATATATGGCCCTTGGTGTCATTTGTGCAAAAAGTGAACATTTTCTTATGCTAATATCTTGGAATTTTGATTTAATCTCGAAGCAAAAAAAAACGATATTTTTCACATTAACTTGTTCAGGTCCATAGGTAGCAAACCGTTCAAACTTTATGGAAGCAATCAACTACAAAAATGTACCTAAGATCTCAATAAACATTTTTCTGGAACATATGAACTTCCTAGGAATGATTCTTAACACCGTTTTGGTAGGAAAAATATATCTTGCAGGTCTATTTCTGTTAATGGTCAGTCCTACTACAGTGCGTATGAGTGATATTATCGTTAAACAACAGCACGTATACGCTACCTACACACACTACAGCCTATAAGATTTGTTCGACGACATTTGCGATTTTGACATTGAAGATGGAGGTTTTGTTCTTTATGACAAGAGCTAAAGGGTGATTTTTTAAAAGCTATAGGAAAGTTTTTCAAAAAAAAAACACATAAAATTCAGAAAAATGCATGAAATCTTTATTTGAATCGATAGTATGGTCCATATAATTTAATGTTTGAAGATTATTTCATGCAAATGTTGACCTTGACTGTACCTCAAATGGTCCATCCGCTTAGTCCAATTTTGGCATTTCCACGTTTTTGAGTAACAGAGGCCCAATTGCTGCGAACGGCGACGAATCGATAATTGATGGTCATCATTAACACTGGCCGATACAGCTGCGATATTTTCTTCAGTTCGCACTCTACGTAAGCGTGGTGGTGGTTTAATGTCCAACAATGTAAATTTGGTGCGAAATTTAGTCACAATAGCCCGAATAGCCGCTTCAGTGGGTCGATTAAACTGACCATAAAATGGAAGCGCGCGATGAACTTTCTTAACAGAGCACGTATTTTGATAATAGAATTCAATAATTTGCAAGCGTTGTTCGTTTGTAAGACGATTCATGGTTAAATTATAGACCAAATTGAAGATGTTTGACAGTGAAACAAAACACGAAACGTGCGTCAACTGTTTAAACCAGTGTTGCCAAAAAGATAATAGCTAAAAAATCACCCTTTGCAACTTTGCCTCAGAGAGTAAATCAAAATAACAACCGGTTTGCAAGATATGAGCCTGAGAAAATGATTTTTGCAAAAATTACACCGAGACCCCAAATCTTTGAAGGCCCATTAAAGTTTGTGTTGCGGGAATTCCCGAACCGTTTTTCCCGGGAAAAATTATAAATTTCCCGGGAATACGGGAAATATTAAAAAATATTGATTATTTGGGTACTAATTTAATAGAAATGTAGATATATTTCAAATTCATATATTTACATTTCTGACTAATAATGATTCACTAAGTCGTTATTTTAACGAAACCCAGTCAGGGGAATACAAGCTTTTTGTGAGGATATTTGCAGGATCTTTATTGTGAAACAAAAATATCGTACTGATAATATTATGACCGACATAGTGTCAATCTGGTTTAACATTACATTTCTTGATGAACATCTTCCCAAAGAAGAATTTACCAGTAAGAAAGAAGTGGTGTAAAAATAGCAACTAAACTAAATTGGTTCATCTGGAAACTTTCAATAGAAATCTAATTGGAATAAAAATATATCCTACGGTATATTTAAATCACCCTTTGTAAGAACTAATGAATGGACTATTTCATTGTTTTTATGAATTTATTTAATTATTATTATTTTTTATAATGTTTCTAGCGCTTTTACAGATTAGAATATTTTCCTCCTATTTCTGTTAAAAAATTCGTCTCTACATATTTTCCAAATGTAGTTCAGAATAGATCAATTCAATTGAAAGTCAGAATTACACTTGGAAATGGTGTAGATGAATGAATCTTCAAAATAATATTCTCAGTCATAAGAGTTCTTTAATTCCACTTTTTTTAAACATTTGTGATTTTAAAGTCCAATTTTTTGATGCCTTCAATTCTGATGATTAGACTAGAGTAAAATATTGGTAAAATAAAAAGTAATATGTAAAACATTTTGACAAAAACATTATTTTTAATTTTTAAATATTGGACATATCTAAAATAAATTAAAATATAAACATAAATTCTCGGGAATTCCCTTTTCATTTCCGTTTTCCCGCGAAATGAAAAAAGCCCGGGAAACCCCAAACCCTAGGGCCCATATAAAAAAGTGCATGACTTAAGGTAATGGTACAACCCTCATAGTAGTAATTTATATGTCAGCAGGAAAAATGTTATAAAATATTATTAACTGTTATAGGTCAGCAGGAAAAATACATTATGAAATTAGGGCACATGGCGTCATGATATTGTAATGACGCAGAAAGTTGATGGTATCCTTACTTGTTTTTTAATTTGATTTCATAAAAGCGTCGAAATTGCTGTTGGCGACAATATTAAAGAATATTTTTTTATATTTTGGGTGAAATTTTTAATTTTTATTTATAGAAGCTTAGTTATCCAGTCTTAAATAGTTTCTGGTTAATTAGTTGGCTCTTATTTTAAATCAAAAACGCCAATTGTTTTTTTTTCATTAGAAGACAAACTATTAAAGAATAAAACAAAATATTTTCCCTTTTTCTATTTTCTATGGTTTTTTCGTGCCAAAATTAAAAAAAAAATAAATTTTCGTTAATTATTTGAAGATTGAAAACTGAAAAATAATGTAACTTCCCAAAAGGTTTGGACTTTCACGCCGTTTAATTTGCTGCGTCTAATCAAATGAATGTGTGTTCTTGATATGAGAAAACAATTATTTATATATTTAGTTTGCGTACCTTTACCTTTCCTACTTTATAATTTTAAAATATAAGAAGCCTATTTTGTGAAGCCTAAGAGTACTGTACAAACGTTCAAATACTTAGTTTGTGTGTGTCTGCTACCGGGTACACAGCCGTTAGCTTTGTTACATTCATTCCTTCGAAAACTAGTATTATCGGAGTCTACTTGTGGGCGTTAATTAAAATCGTTTGGCTTTATTTGTTCAGACAACCCACCACTGTCTACGTATTTATTTCATTTTTTGAACACATTTTCTCCGTTAAATACTTGTGCTTCGCAATACGAAAACTTGCACATGGAAAGCTCAGGTAGGAAAGCTCTATATATATATTGAGGTTTTCGTCCATGATAACTCTGTAAAAGCTAATTTGAAGCAGAATAGTTACACGGACAAAAATAATGTATCGCATTATATTTAAATAACAATGAGACTTATGATGGAGTGCATTCCTAGAGATTTGTACAATTGGTCTGAAAGAAAAAATGTAACGCAACGTAGGAGTAACTTACCATCTCGATTATATAAATCTCGTCCGCGTATCTGCCTGATATTCACAATAATATTCGAAAGTAGCTTAGAGATTCATGCATATTTTAAGATGTCTGCAGATATCGAAGCTGATATGTCCTACGAAGTTATTTTTATACCATCCACCACAGAATGGGTATATACTAACTTTGTCATTCCGTTTGTAGCACGTTGAAATATCGACCTGTGACCATATAAAGTATATATATTCTTGATCGTCATAAAATGCTAAGACGATCTAGCCATGTCCGTCCGTCCGTCTGTCCGCCTGTTTAAATCATATATATATATCGGCCATGTCCGTCCATCCGTCCGTCTGTTTAAAGCACGTCAGCATCTAGACGGAATGAGCTAGGACCTTCAAAATGTATAAGAATAGGTATAACTTTGTAGATTGGTTGGGGAGAAATCGATCAAGAGGGAAACAATTTTCCATTAACAAGGACAGGAAATACAAACAATAACACCTAATATTTTGATTATTTAAGAATATTCTACAACAATAGCTAGTTCTTCGCACCTTTGGCGAAATTTTGTGAGTACATTCTCCTAGCAGTATAGACGTGCAATATAAAACACATTTTAAAAAATTTTACTTTTCTGGGGAAACGGGGAAATGGAGGAGAAAGGTACCGATCAAACGGCTGAAGCTAGAATAATGAATAGATTCGAAAAATAAAACAATTTTTCCATATTTGTGCTCAGAATGGGATAAAATTGTATACATCTGGAATCAAAAAATTTGAAGAAAATCGTTTCAGATTTAGATATAGCTCCCATGCATATTTTTACAGCTTTTCTTAAAATTTGGCAAAACAACTTATGTTTCAACAAGAAATATCTTTGGTAAAAATGTGCCAGATCGGTTCAGATATATATATATATAGTTCCAATACAAGTTTCGCCACCGAATGGATTATTTCCGATCTAGAAATAATATATTTCAACAGATTTTCTTCTATTTCGGCACATCAGCTAATATTCGAAATAGAAACATCTGTGGCGAAAGTGGGTCACATCGGTTCAGATTTATATATAGCTTCCATATAAATGACTCCACGATTTGATTCTTTCCGCTCCCATTCAAAGTTTGTGTTCAAATTTTCTTACAAATACATACAGAAGTATGAAATTTGTAGAATATTCTCAACTTATAGCTGTGTCGTATATCACCCAACAACCTTTTTTACCCTACACCACAGGTATAATGACTGAGTGTAGGTTATCATACAGTCGGCCACACCTTCCTTACTACTTTTAGAGAAAACGAGGTAAAAGGGATACAATTTACCAATCATAGCGGTGCAAAGCATGTGGCTGTGGAGTTGAAAATGGGCGAAATCAGTTCAAAGGGAAGTCTTTCTTCATCAAGAAGGAATGAAAATACCGCCAATAATCTCCATATTTAGCTTATATAAGCATTTTGAAAATTGCTGACTTTTAACATTTTAACTCAGGAGCGAAATTTATATGGGAGATATATATAAATCTGAAACGATCCATACATTAAATTTTTTTAGTTGCAAATTTGAACCAAATCAAGTAAAATATGTGTTTTGTGTGTTATTTTTGACAGTTATTATTTTCTTTCATTTAATAACAATCTCACAATTTTACACTGGTCCCAAATCCATTTTTTATGTGCTGAAATAAAGTGGCAATTGTAGGAGTTTGCCGAAAAATGCTGACTAGTTATTAATTCCACCATAAACTACAACCTCAGACGAACACTTTCACATTTACACTTTAAGTAAAGTTGAGTCATACATATAACTTTAGGTCCACTACATTTATAGATTATACTTACAAGACCAAAATAATAATAAAATGTTAAATATAATTTTTCAACTACTAACTCTTGCCGTCAATTTTCATAATTTAGTCACTTTATTATTTTCTTTTTAAGTCTTGATTTTAATTAATTTGTAAAACTGCTTTATATCAAAATTAATCCCACTTTTTTGAACCGCAAAGTTTAAGTACCATTCAGGTTTTTGGTGTTGCCACCTAATTTTCTCCAGTATATTTTCTTTATTGATTGGAGTGTTGCCATAAAGAAAATATATACACATTTACCACTTTCCAATATTATTTTTTTTGAATTTCTGCAAAAAAAATGGATTTTGGATCATAGTGCATTGTATGGTTCGCGTACGAAAGTACGTAACTAAATTATTAAAATATCTTATAAAAAAAAATATCTTAATTGTCAATTTGCCGCCTCGTAGCTGTGATTTGAGCCATTTGGATTTTTTTCTGTGGGAAGTCATTAAGGACAAATGTCACGCAAACCATCCAGGGACAATTGAAGCGTTGAAACATGAAATTGAAAAGATATAGCCCCCATACAAATTTCGCATCCGATTTGACATTTTCCGCTCTAGAAACCACATATTGTACCCGATATTCTTTAAATTTGGCACAACATCTTATAATCCAACTAGAAACACCTATGCAGAAATTCGGTAAGATCGGTTCAGATTTAGATATAGCCCCCATACAAATGTCGCTCCTGATTTGACTTTTGCCGCTTTAGAAACCACATATTGTACTCGATTTTCCTTAAATTTGGCACAACAGCTTATAATCCAAGTAAAGAAACCTATCGTGAAAGTGGGTAAGATCGGTTCAGATTTAGATATAGCGCAAATACAAATGTTGCTTCCAAATGTTTAACCGATTTTGGCCAAACTATACATATTATATTTCACCTATTTCGTTCCAGATTTCAATATACCCCCATATAAAAGTCCTTTCCGATTTAACATTTTTTGTCAAACACATACATTTACAGGATACAAAAATCCTTCCCGTTTTCACTTTTTCACCGAATTAAATTGTATTCGAATTGAAAGTGGAGAGTATCATAGAGTCGGCCCCGCCCAACTTCAGCCTTTCCTTACTTGTTTTTTATAGCCGTTTCTAATTTATAAGTGTAAATGGCTCACCCTGTATATATGAAATTTTTGAAACAGTAGCAGCCTTCAAATATTTCTTCTTATTTAAAACTAAGAACCTAAACACGCACAAACAAACAATACAGCTAATATCAATCGTCGGACATATTGAACATATTTTAACAATTTAAATTTTTTATGAAACTGAATTTTGTTGAACGTAAACAAAAATGACAACTTTAGACGCCAGACGATTGTGTTTGTTCGACAAGAAAATTAAGTTCGTCAAACGCCAATCGACATGGTTGTGTTCGGCCTCTAATACGTATTTATGCCTAATTAAATAATATGACTATGCTTACGTGCACTTTATCAGATCAGCATAGTCCGATGGCGACAGAGCATATTCCGTATCCAGCTCTTTAAGGCACAACTTCTGTTTACCTCGCCGTTTGCCTCGACCTCTGGTATTGATGGCTTTTATCCTTGTTTCACCGCTGTTTGGTATGGCTTTTTTCGGATGCTTTCCTTTTCGACTTTTATCGCCAGCAGCTCCTGCACCACCGCCACCGGCCACACCAGCACTACCCAGACGTACAGCTCCACTCCCACCGCCATTTCCAACATGTGGCGCTGATGCATTGACATTACCGGATGCCACAGCATACCTGCCACCTCCAGTTGATGATGACGACAACGCCGCCGCCGCCGAGGTTTTGGTGCTTGTTGACTCGTCAACGTTGGGACTAACATTCTTCTCAACGAAACTGTCGCGGCGCCACGAGGGTGTCAATGCCAGTGCCGAATTGTTGTTGGTGTCATTGTAACCCTCATAGTTGTACCGCTTGCGCAGGGTAATGCTCGAAAGGAATTCCAATGTCTGCCAGACGTTCATGTGGTTCGGTTCAAAGAAATGTTCATCCTCAACTGACCAGGCATTGCGAATGATACGCTTGGCAAGCATCATGGTGACGGTGGCACACTTTTTCTCTGTGAGCTCCGGTGATGTCGCAACATCGCCGCCCTGCGATGTGGAAAACGTGGCCGGGGCTGTTGGGAGTGCATTTGCGCTTGCATTTGGATTTCCCGGTGGTGCATCGGATGCCGCGTTTACGGGCGACGACGGCAGGTGGCCGAAGGAACCTTGCGAGGCAGTTGCACTGAATGTTCGCATTTTTCGATTTTGCACAGGTTGCAATTACGTTACGTTGCCTGGTAAGCAGCAGTGTACCGTCTGTAAAATTGTTTTTCTTTTTATTTATCGTTTTTTGTTGTTGTTGTTTCGATTTTCTAATTTGAAACACGTCAAAGTTATTATTAAATGCAAATTTCACACAAACTCTGATCGAAAACTAAAACATGCGAATTGAAAAAAAGAGCGTTCCTCCAAAGTTTCAGTCGTTCATTTGCCCCCGTTCGATTGCCGCGCAGCGATAATTCGCGTTACTTTCGTTTTCATTCCACTTAAATTGCTGCTTTTTTCACTTGCGTTTCGTGCCTTTAGAGCAGCAGCAGACTGTTTGGGGAAAAGTCGGTGTTGCAAGTAAAGTGTCTGTTTGTGTTATGACAGCTCATATTTCATACGTGCAACACTTTTGTAACACTTCTAGTCGAGTTGAACTCAATGCCAAGTCACACTTGTTTTTATTACCTCGTGCGCGCCCATCCGGTTGCCCCGCCGCCACAACGTTACTGTTGCATAGCAGCCTAGTTTTCTTCGTCGAGTGATTGTTCTTCCCCCTTTCCTGCATGGCTTTCAACGTCTGAGTATTTTGTTTGTGTTCGCAAAAGGGCTTTTATTTCCTTCAATTTATATGCCATCAATTCATAATTTTAGTTTTTGTTGTTCGTTTTTTGTTTTCAATGTCTTCGGTTCTATTGCTGTTTGCAACGTGTGCCATCAAATCGCCTTTTATTTGATTTGAATACCCCTACACAGCACACACACAGGCAGTTGTGCTTGATGAACGAGTTTGTAACCTGCAGGAGATTGTGGCTAAAAAGTTTAGCAACTAATCTTTATCTTTATTAAATGTCTAAGGACCAGTTTCAAGAAGGCAATTCGTGTGAGACGAACGAATAGCCTAAAATAAAGGCTTTATATGTCAAGTTCCGTAAGACCAAGGAGTTAGTCATTAAAAAAATGCAAGAGGAACATAATTTCAGAACAGCGATAAACTGTAATTCAGTTTTATTCTATTTGTTTTCTTCCGTCGAATTTGTATTCTGAAAGTGGGACCATCGGAAAAAGAACGATGCAAGTTTGAATATAAAATTAAAGCGGTAAATAAGGCAGGCATGGGTAAATCTTAGAGAATATGTTTATGGAATAAAATGGGACAAAAAAGTGAATGGGGGACAAAAAAGGCAAAAAACAGGCAAAATGGATAAAATCGGTACAAATTAATAACACTATGTAAAAAATTGTTTGTCGAACGGCTATGTATAACATTTTCCAATGTATTTTGGGATTCTAAAGTCGAAAACGACATTAAAAATTTTTTGATGGAAAATTTAGAAAAAAAAACAATAAAATTCCAATTAGTTACAGTGGTTTTGGAACACTCCCAAAAATGAGAAAAAAATATCTTTTGATGGTACGAAAAAAATTAAAACTTATTAGTATTTAATATTTAAGCCTTTTAGTGTTCTAAAGCGCTTAAAGAGCACTACATTTTAAAAATATAGTTATTTAGTTACCATAGTAGGGTTTGTATGGAGTTTAACTGAAAATTATAGCCATAGAAATAACTTTAACAGTAGGTGTTCTTAGATGAAATATATACGATCTGTAAATTTTATCAAGATCCAAAGTAAGGTGTAGGTCCTCCTACGGTAATGATTTGGAAAATGTTATCAAGACACGATGTAAAATGAGCATTTTAAGAGAAGTAATAGTGCAAATCGGAGGTATATTTGTACGAGGTCTATATCAAAATATAGTTCACATCAGCTGTTTCTAATTCAAATATAACGTGATCCTGAAAACTTTATCAATATCCAATCTAAAAGGTGTAGTCTAGAGCACTAATTGGGTAAATTTGAGGAATATTTGTATGAACCTGAACCGATTTCCGCAAAGTTCATTAGCGACCGTATATTAACAAAACAAGTAAAACCCCTATGTATTGCATTCCACAAAGGATGGCGATTTTCGTAGAAGTGCAGTAATAATACAGGAAAATATTTTTTTAATATAGCCAAACCAAAACAAATATTGAAAAAATATAAATTTTATAAATAAATATAATATTTTTTATTATTGCAAACCACGCTTACAAAGCAAATCTGCCAATACCTTTACACTATATACATCGAAATAATACTTCAATTCAAACATGTATGGAAAGGCTAAAGTCGGGCGGGGCCAACTATATGATACACTCCACTTTCTATGTGAATACAATTCAACTAGGTAAAAATGAGAAAACGGAAAGAATTTTTGTATGTTTCCTAATCATAGGCTAATATGACCAGGACCAATTTGTCAAATCGAAAAGAATATTTGTATCGTGGATTATCCAAACATGGAATAAAGTGACTAACTTTCTCAATAGGTGATTCCAATTCAAATATAACGTGTTATGCTCACTTTCGGTGAACATTCGTGTTTTCTGGGGCGGAAAATTTCTATCCCTGGGCGAAATTTGTATGTGGTTTCGAGAGCGAAAAAAGTCAGATCGGTAGCGAAATTTGTATGGGAGCTATATATAAATCTGAACCCATCTAACACATTTTTACCACAAGTGTTTCTAGTTGAAATATAAGATATTTTGCAAAATTTGAAGAGGATCTGTTAAAATATGTGGTTTCTAGAGAAGAAAAAGTCAAATCGGGAGCGAAATTCGTATGAGAGCTATATGTAAATCTGAACCGATGTGACCCATTTTCACCATGGGTGTTTCTAGTTGAAATATATGATATTTTGCAAGATTTGAAGAAGATATGTTAAAATATGTGGTTTCTAGAGAAGAAAAAGTCAAATCGGGAGCGAAATTTTAATGGGAGCTATATGCAAATTTGAACCGATTTAACCTATTTTTACCACAGGTATTTCTAGTCGAAATATAAGATGTTTTGATGTTCTAATGCGGAAAAAGTGAAATCGTGAGCGACATTTGTATGGGGGCTATATCTAATTCTGAACCGATCTTACCAACTTTCAGCATAGGTGTTTCTAGTTCGATTATAAAATGTTGCGCCAATTTTAAAGAAAATCGGGTACAAATCGGGTGGTTTCTGAAGCGGAAAAGGTGAAATCAGGAGCGACATTTGTATGGAGGCTATATCTAAATCTGAACCGATTTCCTCCAAATTCAATATCAATCGTCCTTGCACAAAAAAAGTAACTCCTGCAAAATTTCATGACAATCGGACCACAATTGCGACCTGTCGAGTGCGAACAAGCTTAGATGGCCAGCAGACGGACGGACGGACAGACAGACATCATTAAATCGATTCAGCTGGTGATTCTAAGTCGATCCGTATACTTAAAGGTGGGTGTAGCTCAATTATTATTAATTTTTACGGCAAAAATGGGAAAATGTATGAAACTGGCAGCGAGCAAATCGCTAGAAACATGAAGATAAGATATCTTGCGCTGTGTACGTAAGAGATAATGGATTTTCAATATTGCTTTTTTGAAGAGTGCTGCCTTATATATACTCTTAGAACTGACATGAAGTATTATTTCGCTGTAAACACATTGGTATCCTTGCCTTATAAGCGTTGTTAAAAATAATTAAAATTTTTTATTTATTTATAATTATACACTCCACGAGAGTATTGTCTTTGTGCATTTGTATGTAACACCCAAACGAATCGAGATAGACCCATTGTTAATTATACCGATCGACTTAGAATCACTTTTTGAGTCGATTTAGCAATGTCCGTCCTTCTGTCCATCTATTCTTGTAATCAAAGTATAGGTCGCAATTGCAGCCAGAACCAAACGAAACTTTGCACAACATAGGTTTTTGGGATAAGGACGAACGCTATTTAATTTGAAGAAAATCGGTTCAGATTAAGATATAGCCCCCATATGAATTTCACTCCCGATTTGACTATTTTCACGCTAGATACCACATATTATAACAGATTTTCTTCAAATTTGGTAAATTATCTTATATTTCCACTAGAAACACCCATGGAAAAAATTGGTCAGATCGGTTCAGATTTATATATAGCTCCCATACAAATTTCGATCCCAAATTGACTTTTTCCGCTCTAAAAACCACATATTTCATTACATTGTATTTAAATTTGGTAAAACATCTTATATTTAAGCTAGGAACACCTGTGGTGAAAAAAGGTCAGATCGGTTTGGATTTATATATAGCTGCCATACAAATTTCGCTTTGACTTTTTCCGCTCTAGAAACCACATATTTTATCAGATTGTTTTCAAATTTTGCAAAATATCTTATATTTCCACTAGAAACACCCATGGTGAAAATTGGTCAGATCGGTTCCGATTTATATATAGTTCCCACACAAATGTCCCCTCTTATTTAACTCTTTCCGCTCTATAAACCACATATTTAACACATTTCCATCAAATGTGGGATTTCACCTATGCTAAAAATAGGTCAGATCGGTTCAGATCTATATATAGCACCCATTCAAAGGTTGTGTTAAAATTTTCTTACAAATACAGATAGAAGTATTAAATTTGTTATATGATATAGCTTATAGCTGTATATGATAGTATATGACTCGGTGCGAATGTAACGACATTTTTATACCCTAAACCACAGGGTTTAATGACTAAGTGTAGGGTATCATATCGTCGGCCACACCCGACTTCAAACTTCTTTACTTCTTTTATTTGTTCTAGTTTGGCCATATTTAAGAAATGTAACATTTTCCTGTAATGTTACTGCACTTCTACAAAAATAGACAGCATCTGTGAAATGTATATAATGTTGAAGGGTATATAAGGCCGACCCTAATGCCCTTTTTACTTATTTATTTTTATTATGCTTAAAATGTAATAATCTGTCCTAGGTTCGCAAAAACAATTGGTACAAAGTTTTGTTGGGATTGGACAATAATTGCGATTTATACATCGATTTATTTTCAAGGAAAATTATTTCACTAAACTTTACACAAATTGTGTTTCATTTATTTTACTAATTATGGAATAAATATTGCAAACAAATAAACGTTACATGACACGAAGGCTTCCCCGAATTAATCACTGACTGGCATATACACAATAAAATAAATCTATCTTTCTTTTAGATCAGGATAGGAAAAATGGATACCGAACAAATGGCTGCAGCTAGAATCATGAACTTCGTTGTACAAACGGAATTTTTTCAAAACTCATAAATTTTGGGAAATATTATAGTTTTCCTAATATGTTACTGCAATTCTATGTAAGTTGGCAGCGTTAAACAACTCATATAGAGCGCCATCGTATTCGCCTATTACCTTGTGCTTTATCGTTTCTCCGTCATTGTTTGTACATTGATTTTTTTGTTTGCCGTAAAATTAAGTTTGATTTGATTGAGTGTCACTTTATCGAGGAGCAGGTGGTGTTGGCATGGTGTTAAAAGGCGTTTATTTTGTTTGCTACTGAAGGTGTAAATAAGCGGGTTGTTTTCCCATTTCTGCCTCGATTCTGTCTGCACAAAACGTTTTGTTTTTTGGCTCAGAGAATTGAAATTTTAAAAACATTAGCATTACGAACCATTAGTCCCTTATACAGTTCAATAAACAAACAAATGTCATAGCCTTCACCATTGTCATTTCCATGAAAGCACTATAATTTTAAAAATCATAAAAAAATTCGATTACAATCTAATCATGTCCATCCGTTTTTTTGTTCTTCTCTGAGATGCACGCTAGCCTATTCTAAAGCTATATATATTTGTGTTCCCTTGTTTAGAATCAAATCTATAAAATCTCAAAACCACTTACCAGTTTGCCAATTTAAACAGAAAAATAAAATACTTCCAATCTCCTTCACCACTTCAACTGCAAGGCAACCCTCATTTTCAACTGATGCAATTCATTATCGAATTTACATCAATTCATTACGACGATTATTTAATATGGCGCAAAGACATAAAAATATCTCGCGATAGATCGAGAACAACAAAAGAAATATAAATTGGAAAAACATGCCACCACGACGATCGTAATTTATAATAATTGAATTGTTGCTTTATCTTAAAACCAATTTGCACTTTGTGGCCAATATCGGTGGTAGTGTTGCCACACATGACATGGGCGTGTTTTAAATACTAATTGTCGACATGTGTTTGAGTTCAGAACTGAATTCGAATGTGAACTCGATTTTTCCAACCATAATTTAATTCTATTGCGTAGCCGGGTAATAGCAAATAATGATAATAGTAGTAATAATAATGGTACTAACAATGCTTATAATATTAATAAATTGTTATAGAAAAAGCTGGAGATTAAGACTGGAAAACAAACAGAAATTTGCATACACATGTACGCCGCCAGACACCCACCAGGTGTTTGGTTGCCACCCTACAAACTTCTGCATAAGCTGACATGCCTTCAAAGTCGTTGCAAATGCAAGCGACACATAAATTAACTTTTGATTTAAATGGAGTGAAAGTAAAACAGAGCTCATATGCCCATAAACATATTTGTGGTGTAAAATAAACGCATATACTTGGGTACAAATTATACTGGAAATTATAAACCACAAACAACGAATGTACCGATTTAATATACAAAATAAATTTAATGTTAAATCTCACACTTTTCCGAAGTAAGGGTTACCATCCCAGCAAAAAATGTATAGATTTTGGAGGCAGTGCACCCGTTGTAGAGCTTCAGAGTTAAACATATCAAATCAAACTGATATTCTAAACCACGGAGTCCTAGATATGATTACCATAAACATGAGCGCCTTAATAAGAAAGTGCTACACGAAAAAATATAACAATATACGGACACCACTACGTGAAAAAATAAAAAAAAGACCGGTGTCTTTTTTTGGCCAAAGTCATGCACTTTTTTATGAGCCCCCAAAGATTTGGGTCATCGGTGTAATTTTTGCAAAAAGTGATTATACTCTCAGGCTCATATCTTGCAAACCGTTTGGAATTTTGATTTACTCTCTGAGGCAAACTTAATCTTCAAGTTCAAAATCGCAAAAAAACTTAAAAAAATCGATTTTTAACCGTTTTCCGTTCAAAATTCAAGGGCACAATCAACTATAAAAATGTACCTAAGATCTCAATAAACAACTTTCTAGAACATATGAACTTCCTAGGAATGATTCTTAACACCGTTTAGGGAAGAAAAATATATTTGCAGGACTGTTTCTGTTGATGGTCAGTCCGACTACAGTGCGTATTAGTGATATTATCCTTAATCAACAGCACGTATACGCTACCTACACACGCTACAGCCTATAAGATTTGTTCGACGACATTTTCGATTTTGACCTTGATGGGGGAATACTAACTTTGTCATTCCGTTTGTAACAAATTAAAATGCCGACCTGAGACTCTATAAAGTATATGAGTCAATTCATGTCAAACGGTACGGTTTTTGACCTCGATAGGTGCGATTGTTTTAAAAGTTTGTGTATGTATTTTTCACTAGTTATGACCAATTTAACAGAGAAACAAGTAAGGAAAGGCTTGGTTACTTGGATTACTAAACCCAGATATTTCATGGGAGCAATTTTATGTAGTTCATATAAATTATACAGTTACTATAAATTCATCTTTAGTCATATTTAACGAATATGGTTAATAATATGGTAATTGATCCAATTATCCGACAGACAAATACAAATTATACAGTAGTAATAGGATGAATCGGACCGACATTTCAAAAGGGGGCCTATAACAACATTTTGGGCCTGGTCCAAAACATGGGCCTATATATTTCTCATTCACTGTAGGTATTCCTAGTTGAAGCATGTAATGATCTGCAAATTTGATGAAGGTCCGATGTAAGATGTAGTTTCTAGAGCTGTAATAGATCAGAATGGGGCCCCATTTGGGTTATACCAAAGTATGGACATATGGGCATCTCCCAAACAATTCTCATTACAATTCAATTCGCTAAAAAAGTGAAACCGGGAAGGATTTTTGCATCCGGTAAATGTATGTGTTTGACAAAAAATGTTAAATCGGAACGATGTGACCCGCTTTCACCATGTATGTTTATTGGTGAACTATAATATGTAAAGTTTGGCCAAAATCGGTTAAACATTCGGGAGCAACATTTGAATGAGGGCAATATCTAAATCTGAACCGATCTTACCCACTTTCACCATAGGTTTTTTAGTTGGATTATAAAATGTTGTGCCAATCTGATCTGAACCGATCATACCAAATTTGTGCATAGGTGTTTCTGGTTGGATTATAAGATGTAGTGCTAAATTTAAAGAAAATCGGGTACAAGATGTGGTTTCTAGAGTGGAAAATGTCAGATCGGGAGCGACATTTGTATGGGGCTATATCTAAATCTGAACCGATCTTACCCAACTTGTGCGTAGGTACTTCTAGTTGGATTAAAAGATGTTGTGCCAAATTTAAAGAAAATCGGGTACAAGATGTGGTTTCTAGAGTGGAAAATGTCAAATCGGGAGCGACATTTGTATGGGGGCTATATCTAAATCTGAACCAATTTCCTCCAAATTCAATAGCGATTGTCCTTGGCCAGAAAAGGGTATAAAATAGGGTATAAAAATACAACAGTAAGAGCTCGATTTGCGCAACCCCCGATTATTGCAACTCCCCGATTACCGCAACCGTGAATTATTTTACATTACGGTCTTTATAAGTGCAATTTTTTTAAGAAAGGTCATAATAAATGCAACTTTTTCTTTTAATGCACTGAAATTAGGTATTTTGTTTACTGTTTCTTAGTAGTGTTTTTGTTTGGACTAACAATTAAACAAAAAGTTGAAATGTTGAAAAATCTTAAGAATATAGAATCAGTCAAAATGATTTGCTTAGCTTATAATGTTAATAAAGTTACAGTTTGCAGAATAAGAAAGAAAGCAGCTGCATAAATTTAGTAGTGACACAGAGTTAGGAAATGGAAACGATTAACACTGAAAACTTCTAAATTTAACATTTATTCGTTAGGGTTTCATATTTTCATCAGTCTAAAGGCCTTCCCAAAAAGGCATTGCTATTTATTGACAATGCACTGTGTCACCCAAAAGAAAAAGCTAAAGAACTTTATTCGAACAGCGGTTACCTTTTTAGCTAACGCATGGGGCAAGGCATCGGACACTGCTATTAAAAACTGTTGGAACGTTCTTATGTCCAATTATGACCAATGGACAAGTGAAAATGATTTGCCTTTATCTACCATAAGTAATCAGTTAGTTGATGATCAGTCAGCACAAATTTTTTCGATTTCAAATTTACTGAGTGATATTTCACCAGATATAAACGTTTCTCTGAAGAAATTGACGAATGGATCAACGAAGGATATCAAGATGTTTATGGAGAAACTGAAGATGTTAAGATTGCAGATGACGAAATTACAGCTCATGTGAAAGCTGAGAAACGCAAAAATAAAAGCACTTGATATAAGTATTGAGCGGCCCCTATGAAATATATTTCCTATGAAAAAATGTTTGCTATTCAATAATAGGGAAAAAGTTCGAAACTGCTAAAGTTCAAATGTGTTTTTTTTTTTGATAAACTAATATTTTACACTTCTGTGGAAAAAATTAGTCTACATTAAAAATCGCCTTATTATTTAAAAATTAGTCTTAAAGTTTAAGTAAATTAAATGTTCTCTTACAGAAATAAATATACTTATGTTTAAAAATCACTATAATTGTTTCTTTTGTAGTGTTTTTGTTAAATAAATGGATTTTTACTTTCTGCTGTTCATAATTAAAAAAACTTGGACTGTATTCCTATATTTAAACCTATAAAATGGGTATCGGTAAGTGCAACAATCTCAATTTGTAACCTAATTTTTTGGACTGTTCATTGTTTTTATACCTTGTGTTTATGAACTAATGAAAAAATTATAATTTTGATAATTTTTCACTGTAATTCTGGTTGATTTTGTAAAAAAAATCAAAATATTAAAAGCCATCATTTCACCACTTTCAAACTCACACAGCCTCTTAAAAATGACCTAAGCACACTACTTTAAAATTTCAAGAAAGTGGATTGGTGTAATCATTTCAAAAATTAAAATAAAAGAATTAAAATTGCAAAAACTTTGCTAACACACCACTTCAATATTTTAAAAGTAATTGAAATTA
Source organism: Polietes domitor (assembly GCA_947397865.1). Classification (NCBI taxonomy): domain Eukaryota; kingdom Metazoa; phylum Arthropoda; class Insecta; order Diptera; family Muscidae; genus Polietes; species Polietes domitor. The sequence continues at coordinate 56,533,498 of OX377619.1, read as the reverse complement.
CCTTCAAAACAAGGTATAACAGATTAAAAGCGGTTAAGTATTTCAGGAGTTACAGGCGATTGAAAGAACACACATAGAATTTTTTCCAGTTTGTCTATGTACAAACTGGAAACAATTATTTTTTTTTAGTTTTTTCGTTTGAATTTTTTGGTCTGTAATCAGTTTTCGATTTGAACTGGGATATTGTCCTGGCTCAAAACCATTTTGCATCTATATTTAATAGAATGCAAATTTATTTACAAATGGCATGGTGACATTTATTACTAGGCTGCAGACTACCACGATCATGATTTCGACCATGTCAAAAGTCTTTTCACGTGGCTTTTTTTGATGGTGCAATCTCACGCTACAAAAAAATTAATAAAATTAAATTTTTCCATAACCAATTTTTTCTTGGATTTTTCATTGTTTTTATACTTTGTGTTTATGAACTAATGAAAAAATTATAATATTGACGATTTTTCATTGTAATTCTGGATGATTTGTAAAAAATAGAAGCCATCATTTCACCACTTTCGAGCTACACAGTCGCTTAAAAATTGAACTAAGCACACTACTTTAAAATTTCAACAAAATGGATTAGTGTAATCATTCCGAAAATCAAAATAAAAGAATTAAAATTGCAAAAACTTTACAATGCATATAAATACATATTACATATTTAAAATGTAAATTAAAATCGGTAAAGTATTTCAGGAGTTACAGGCGATTGAATGAACACACCTTTTGAAAAAAGTTGTATTTTTGTCAATGTTAAATTGGTCATAACTCGCGAAAAAAAGTTATCAAAATTTTTTTCCAAAAATACGTATACAATATTTTATTGAGAAGAATACACACACAAACTTTCAAATTGATCGCAGCTATCGAGGTCAAAACCCGTACCGCTTGACATGGAATGACTCATATATATTCTTGATTGTCATAAAATTCTATGACGATATAGACATGTCTGTTGAAAGTACGTAAGCCTCTAAACGAAAGGAGCTAGGACGTCCAAATTTTCCATAAATGCGTCTTATAGTCGTAGATCGGTTGGGATTGAAATCGAAAATGGGCGAAATCGGCCTTAAGGGAAAAAATTTTCCCTTATAAGGACTACAAAAAACCCATTATAAACCCTAATATTTTAGGGTATTTAAACATATCTTTCCAGTATGTCTGCTTTTTTTATTCGTTGGGGGTGAAATGGGGGAAAGAAATAAAGATGGTACCTATCAAACGACCAAAGCTAGAAATACGCAATTCGGTGTTCTAAATTCCTCTACTTGAGTAAATACATAATATAAAAGTATTTTTCCAAATTCGTACTTTTATGGGGTAAAACGGGAATAGAGGGATAAAAATGGTACCAACCAAATGGCTGCAACTAAAATAATGAAATTCGGTTTATACATTCCTCTAATTGCGTAGACACGTCAAATAGACTGATTTTTTGAAATTCGTAATTTTTGGGGGTAAAATGTAGAAAAGGGATACAAATTGTACTAACCAAATGGTGGCAGCTAGAATTATAAATTCGGAGTATACATTTCTCTAATTACGTAGACATTGAAAAATAAAATGATCTTTCCAAATTCCTACTTTCAAGAGATACAATGGGTACTGAGGGATAAAAATAGTACCAACTAAACGACTAAAGCTAGAATGATGAAATTCGGTGTGTACATCCCTATAATTGTGTACACACGTAAAATAGAGAGATTTTAGAAAATCGTAATCTTAAGGGGGTAATAGGAAAAAGGGGAAAAGGTACCAACCAAATGACCGCAGCTCGAATGATGAAATTCGGTGTGTACATCCCTATAATTGTGTAGACACGTAAACTAAAGAGACTTTAGAAACTAGTACTCTTAAGGGGGTAAAATAGGAAAAAGGGGAACAATATGGTACCAACCAAATGACCGCAGCTAGAGTCATGTTGTCGGTGGTACATTCCTCTGACTGCATTGACACGCGAAATAAATAGATTTTTCCAAATTCGAAAGTTTTACTTTTACGGCAAAGATTGGTAGAATCATGAAGTGAGCTTATTTTGCTCTATGTACGCGAGATAATGCATTTTCAAAATTTGTACTTTTGGAATTAACAAAGGATGGGAATACAATGATCCAAACGGCTGTTGCTGAAAATACACCCAATGTTTAGGGTCTATAAGCTTTTGAAGATTGCTGCCTTATATTAACTTTTTGAATTGACTTGAAGTATCATTTCGATATGAATAGTATGAACATATTGGTAGGCTTACCTTATACGCGTGGTTTAAAATAATTAAAATTTTATATTTATTTATAAAATTATTTTTTTAATATTTTTATTTGATTTTGGTTTTGCTATATTCAAAAGTTTTAAACTTTCCTATAATGTTACTGCACTACGAAAATCAACAGCATCTGTGGAATGCAATTCATGGTGGAGGGTGTGTAAAGTTTGGCACGGCCGAACTTAGCGCCTTTTTTTGTTTGTTTTTATATGTTCGCAATTTATTTTTACGACAAGAGCTACAGCTTTGCCTCAGACAGTAAATTAAAATTACAAATTAAAGGTTTGCAAGATCTGAGCCTGAGAAAATTATGACTTTTTGGAAAAATGACACCGAGGTTTGTTATGGGCCCCAAATCTTTGGTGTGTTTGACTTTCTGCAAAACTGAGAGACACTGGTCTTCTCTTGGACTTTTATCACATAGTGGTGTCCGTATATGGTTACATTTCCATGACTTCAATAATTACATACAGAGTAATAAAACGTACAAAAATTTGAGAATTTGGAACCACCGAAAATGCTGAGCATATTCAAATGTCTTAAAGGTGTAACTTCAATCCCATTTGGCTTAATATCTTCAAATATTTGTCAATTGGTTTAGTTGACCTCCTTGAATCTAGGTCAAGACGGTGAAACACTCATATTTCATGCAGACAAAATGGGTTGACAGTTCAAATATGTGCTGAAACACGCAAATAGCGATTGTCTCGCCTGGCTTAAATTACAGACACTTTGTATGTACACACACACACGCCCATAGTAAATATATATCAACCTCTTGGCAACACTGTCTGCCATCCTTCACCTTCTAAACTTGTCCTAAATAAACAAAGTGCTTTGCTGTCTTTATTATCAAAACCAACAAAAGGAAAGACATTAACAGGCAATCGCCTCACAGACATTCAGTCATCAGTTACTTTCAATGTAACCAACCAAAATCCATAACATTTTCAATAAATCTGTCTAATCGAAGAACTAAGGAAGTCATTGTTGTACTCACGCAACCACCACATCCGGTTCCTCCCACCATTTGCGTGAGGAGGGTTCAAGCAGCAAACGCACATGTCGCCAGCCTTTACTTTTTCTCACCTGAAATACGAAAACAGAGAATAGGAAGCTACTTTTCTGTTCGCATTCAAGACAATAGTTCGTACTTACTTTGTAACGCTTGGAGCTATTAGCACTAGGGCTTTTTTCCGAAAATACTAAACGCGCCATATATGGCTGTGAAAATGCTTGGAGAACTGCGACACGGTTGTATGAAAACTATAGGAACTTTCTTCCAAATCAATGAAAAATTACACAAATATTTGGATAAATAAATATATTGATTTTCGTTTTGTTTTGTGAGAAATGACACTGACAATGAAATTGAAGTCTTATCGATAGAGACAATTTAAATAAACGTTACTATACCCTACGTCAAGGTGTTATAAGAATATAATACAGGGTGGCTGATGAATACTGCTACCATGCTACTTAATGCTGTTGTTAAAGGACTTATTCTTTGCAGAACTGCATCGAAAGTGAATCCCTTTCAAGACTGTGTGGTTTCAACAGGATGATGCGACCTTGTCACATAGCCAGGTCCTGCTATGAGAGAGAATTGCTGTGAAAGTTCCCCAAGAAGGTGATTTCTAGACACTCGACATTTCGTTGGCCCCCAAAGTCTCGTGACCTCACTGCACCTATCTTTTTCAAAAAAATGGATGATTTAAAGCAATGCATTCGAACAACAATTGATACAATTCTTACTGCAACTCTGCAGGAGGTAATGAATAATGAATTTTGCACATACGTCACCGGCTATCTGTCATGTCATTTAAATTCTTTTATTATTAAACCCGTTAAAAAGGTTTAATAAAAATGTATCGGTTGTCAAATGAACAAAGTAAAAGTAATTTACATGAATTAAACAAAAAGTTATTTTAGTTTCTTAATGTAGTGTCATAATTTACAATTTAATAACTTCCCCAGGCCCATTGGGGCGAGTTGACATAAATGTATGACAAATAAGCAAGTATTTTTTTTATTATTTCTTGTTTATTTTTTTAAATTTTCAAATTCAGCTGGTCATAATTGGTACATGTACTTATTCGAAAGGTTAAAAATATGCAAAGTTGGAAACTTTTTTAACATTTTCTCAACAATTATCGTACTATTTTATTTTAATTTTACTTGTCTATGCGATTTGAAGTATGTAAAAGTGATGGATACGTCAATGGAAGATTGTGAACAGTTTTATATATCGAACATTTGTATTCCATGACATCAGCCTGCTAATGGATACGAATCGCCTTCTCATAACTGTTTTCTGCCAAAGAAAACACTAAACATTATTTCGCCTCCAGAATATGGTCGAAATTTCTTTAACTTCATCTTTTCAGCATTTGACACCAGCTTATTTATTTTCAAATATTCCAGAAGTACCTCAGCATCAAGTTTATCCTTGATTTTATTCAAGGAGTTTTCATGAAAAGTAATATTTTGTTTTAGCTGCGTGAAATCCATATTTTTTCATTTTTATTTTGAGAAAAATTTTTAGATTATTTACAAGTGACATTTGGCAAAAGTTATTTATATTCACCCATCTCGAAAGATAAAACTATCAACTCACGAGCTTATCAATTTTAGCATAAAATGTAAATGTTTTGAAAAACATTCGGCTTCGGCCTTAGCTTACGATTTTAGCCGAAGTTCGGCCCAAAAAACATCTTCGGTCAAACTCGATTCTAGAGCAGTAATAGTGTAAATTGTAGTGATATTTGTATGGATGCTATATCTAAATCTGAACCGAATTCCTCTACATACACTATCCAATAAATTAAAACTTTTTGACTGGACCAGAATTATTATTCTGAAACTTATAGTCCAGCTTTACTTTCAATCGCGTCTCAAAGTTTTCAATTTTGGTCGAAGGGAGCATTGTACATTAGAGTGGCTTCTTTTGTGAGGAAGGAAAAAATGTTGTTCCTCTTAATGGGTTAGGAATTTCTAAAAATTGCAATTGGTGATCAATACCTCTTCAACGATGCAATAAAAACGCAAATCGAACTAAAAATATGGAAGCTATTGCGGTTTTTATAAAAATGCATCAAAAATTGCACTAAAATAGTGTAAATCTGTCATTTATGCTGGGTCATATTGCAAGTTTTTCATATGGTTTGATAAGGCTCGGGTCGGATTTTAATTTCAAGCTGGTTTTTTCAAAATACCATTTTCACCGTGAATTGTATCCAAGAAAAACCTGATTTATAGAGGTTATTTTGAACGCGTCCAGGTCACGAACGGACAATGATTTTTATTTTGATCCCACTCTTTTGTTCATACTAAGAGAAAAAAGTGTTGTAAGTTAATATCTGAGATAATTCTTATTGTCACAACTTTATGAGGATCATTTTTAAGGAAGATTTTAATTTTCTAGCTCCTATCTTTATGAGCCAATTTGACCTTTTTCGAGAAAATCAAAAAAATCCTTTCAAAAAGGACATAAAATGATTAATATGTTCTACAAAAAAATTTGTCGGGAAATGTCAGTGGGGTTCATGAAGGCCCAAAAGTTGTAAATAAAGCTCTTCACATTTAAATAGCACAACTATAAGCCTACTTTTAAAACTAAATTACTAGGGTTAGAAAAGGTCCATGGTTTTGGAAGATCGATCTTTTTCAACCAAAAAAATGTGGGTATTTCGGTAGAGATAAACAAAAAATATAAATTGGATACAAAATTTTTATTTTCGCGGGAGATATGACTAAAATTATTTGTATGAATCTAACGTTTTTTTTTTAACTATTCAACCGTTGGACTATTATTTGTGGGGAGCTGAGGCAGCCATTTGAATGAAATTATTTTCCATTATTAACCGGAAGGATTGTACTTTCAAATAAAAAAAGAAATTTGAGAAAATATACAGTAGTTTTTTATAGCATTTCAAAAAAAAAAGTTATTTGACGGACCTTATATTTGTTTTGTAATTTTTTCTCGATCTATCCAACGAATCCGGCTGATTTGCATGTTGTAAAAATACAAAATTCGCGGTTGCAATTGCATTTATTTTAACTTTCTCTATCTAGATTTCTGAACCAATTATGTCACATATATTCCCTATTTAGTGAGCAATCATATGGCAAACAAATATTATGGTATTCTCGGTATGATAGAAAGTTACGCGCACTTTACTAAAGTCGCCTTTCACAATTTTTTACTTTACAACCACATTTATTAATTTAGTCAGCTTTTATGAAGCTTATTTTCATCTCGGTGGCTATGTCAATAAGCAAAATTGCCGCATATGGGGTTCAGAGAACCTATACATGGCTATATAGAAGCCAATGCATCCACAACGAGTCACTGTTTGGTGTGAATTTGGGCTGTACTGAAAAATTGGGTTAATCGGATGAGGATGATCGTGGTAGTCATATGAATGATAGTGTGTTCCATTATTAAACACACTATCAATAAAAACAGAAATTTGAAAAAATAATTAGTACTTTTTTATAGCCGATTCTAATTTAAAGTTTTAAATGGCCCACCCTATACATAGAAAACCTACTTGAAACCTCTCACAAATTACTATGAATTTTATATTCAAAGTTTAAGCTCAAGTCATCTCCCACATCACGTTCTTTTTTCAGGAGATCATCCCCATCTATACAACAAGTGGTCAAGTAATACTGGGACTGCTCTTGTGTTTATTACTTCGAAAACTTACTCAATTAATTTTGCCTCGCGTCAAGAACAAGACTTAATGGCTCTATTGCAACTGACAAAATGAAAATTACTCGTAATGAGTAAAGTGACTGGACATATGCAAATTTTGTGTGAACTTAATTGATTGGTATCAATTTCAAATAATAGAGAATTTATGATGAAATATTCAATTACTATTAAAATAACATTTAGTGCGGCCAGACGGCAATAAATAAATCTACTTAGGAAAGTGAAGTAAATGAATATTCAAATAATACAAATTATAAGAAAAGTGTGTAGTTAATATGAATGAATCGATCATACAGTGCTGCGGTAACGGCAGTAACTATGCGTTCAAATTGCTCTGTGTAGAGTGGGTTGTTCCTTCAAAATGACCGGTATTTGTAAAGGGTGCAGTTAAAAAAGGCCAGTAAAACAACTGGTCTCCACAACGGCTTATTGCGTAGCTTGTCACCGTACCGCGTTTCCGCATGTTTTATTTTCATATTTCATTTATGAAATGCAAATGATAAAAAGTGTAGCAAGAAAAAATCAACAAAACTAACACTACAGTCGCATATGGCTAACATGGATTCAAATCCTTTTATTTTGCTTACATGCGAAAAATAAAAGGAGTTTTCGAAATTAGTACCTTTAGGGGTAAAAGGGATGAAACTAGTACGCAGCAAACGATTGTAGCTAGAATTGTAAAATTAGGTTGTTACATTTAGGATAAAATTGTGTTAGAAATTGAAAGTCGTCTGTAGCTGAAACCTCGAAATTCGATATTAATACTTCTCTGACTTTGTTGAAGTTTGGAATTGCAAATGGGCAAAAAGTTCTTCCCTAACAAAAATATAATAATATCACTAATGTTACTACTCCCTAAACTCCCGGTAATACTTTTGAATGCACTACATGGTGGAGGGTATAAAATTCGGCCCGGCCGAATTTATTATTATTTACTACAAAAACATTAGAACGAGCGGAAACGAGTTCACATCAAAATCATTTTCATCGTTTTTTAGGGTCTACTGTACTACAAGAAATGAGTTTGTATATTACTTAAGAATGTTGGAAATATGTATGTGGCGTTTGGTGAGCTATTTCAATTTACGTCTGATCGATGTCTCCACATGTACGTCGTACATGTCGTAGATACAACCGAGGTGGATGGATGCTGAGGTTGATATTGACGTTGGTTGTACCAGAATAAATTCTGGAAACAATTAATTCAACCCATATTGGACATAAGCCAATGGATTACCGCAGTGATTGCTGTTGTACTTGTCCGGCCATAATAGTTTCCACTCCGCTGTCGGGTGTTGGTGGGGGTAAAAAAGAAAGAATTTAATTAAATATTCGCCATTAAAGAATTTTTATGGTATAAAAGGTTGAGGCACATATAGAGATGTCAGTAGAATTATTTCTAACGTTAAACCGTGTAAACACACAATAAACTTAACAAAACTCAAAATAGCAAACATGAAGGTGAGAATGTGTAAAAAGGAAACGATTGAAAGGACATTAAAGCATAACTGGAAAAAGTTAAAAAGGCTGAGTAAAACAAGTGAAAGTGTAAATAAAGTCATAGAGTGAATTATTATAAGAAAGAAAAAATACAATACATACACAAATTTACGTAGAAAGAGAGATTAATTAAAAATAAAAACATTCTAAGAAAAGGTGCTGCGAAGTCCCTGCATTTGCTATAGTAATCGATCTTACATATTATTTTACGATTATCAAGTTTACAAAATGTTACTTGGTTAGCTATTTGCAAATATAGGTTCATATCCTACAAACCCATGAAATCCACATCCTTATACAGGCGACAATTATGTATTAAAATATCCTTGTAAACTATATTTACAATTTGAACTAACAATTCAGAAGAATAGAAATTTCGAATTTTGTTCATATGAAATTAGTGATAAAAATATCTTATAAAAGATATTGACAAAAATTCTAACTACAACAACAACTAATAATCTCTACGCATATGTGATCGCAAAGTTCAGGCAATTATAAGCAAAAGTCAAATATTAATAAACTTATAAACTAAACAAACTAGATATTAATAAATAAATAAATAATAAACTTGCAAACTAGAAATATTTGTTAATGCTAAACTAACACAGATAGAAGTATGAAATTTGAAGTATTTTAAAAACATATTCTCCTTTTTAGGCTGACGATTATATAAAAGTATCGAAGGGTGCGAAAAGTATTTAAAACATTTTTTTTTTAATTTTATCCTTTGAAACTTTGTAGTCGTTTTAAGTGGCAACAGCATGAGAAAATGGAAAACGCCAACTAACTCAATGTTGCCTATAGTATCAGACGAATAATATGCGGTTCTAGTGACGGTCTTATCAAAACCCATTCTCCATGTTTATGACCTTTCTAATTCTAATTCTTCTTCTTAATTCGTTAAACGATTTTCTCGCTTCACTAAGAACTGTTCAGGGCCACGTTGCTTGGGGCCTTCGACGACGCCGCTCAACTTGCGGTTTTCATATTTTCGCTTTCTTATTTAGACCTTGATATTTTGCTGGTGGGTAGTTGTCCATAGGTATTCAGTAGATATGCTTCTGGGCCACCATTTTTTAATGAACGAACACTCAGGGATGCCATCTAAAATTTTAAATTAGAATCGGCTATAAAAATTTCTAGTTTCATTGGAAAGCTTGAACTTTGCCTTTTAATAATATAATTATTAATATTAAAGAATCGAACACAATATCGTTCATATGACTACCACGACAGGCTCGGCAGTACCTCATTCGATCAACTCAATTTTTCAGTACATTTTCGATTGTTCCGGCTCGAATCTCTTCAAGACAACTTCGATGTAATGTTTCATCGCTTCAATTGTCTCCGGATGGTTGGCGTAACATTTATGCTTAATGGCTCCCCACAGGAAATAATCAAAAGGGCTCAAATCACAGCTCCGCTCGGCGGCCAATTGACATCACACTTTTTGGCAGATTATTCGATTTTCAAAAACAGTGTGTAAAATATCGATGGTTGCGTTGGCTGTGTGACATGTGGCCCATCTTGTTGAAATCACATGTCGTCCATGTCATTCTCTTGAACTTTTGGAAAGAAAACTTCGTTGAGCATAGCATGGTAACGTTCACCGTTTCGAAAAAAAAAATGGTCCAATGATGCCGCCAGCCCAAAATCCACATCAAACAGTGACTCGTTTTGGATGCATTGGCTTATCAATTGTCACGTGTGGATTCTTCATTCATTCATATGCGGCAATTTTGCTTATTGACCGAGATGAAAATAAGCTTCATCTGAAAAAACGATTTTTCGATTAAATTCTTCATCTTCCCGCCAAACAATCTTCAGCCCATTGGGCGAAGCGAAAACGCATCGGATGGCCATGAGGCTTCAGTTTTTCAGTTGTTCGTGGCCTTTATTTTATGCAAAATTTATCTCCAAGAAGTGCGAGAAATATTCAGTTCCTTAGAACGATGACGAGTTGATATTGATGGATGTTCTTGGACATTCTCAGCCACAGCAGCAATGTTTTCGATGGAACGCACTGGACGAGAACGTACACGGGTTGGTTTGTCCAATAACGATCCCTATTCACGAACTCGCTTCACAAATTGACGCACAAACTGAACTGAAGGCCATTCTCTTCAACGTAAATTTCTCACTCACTACTTTGGAAGTAAGTTTTTAATATTTCCCAATTTTGTTCGAGCGTAGAGCGTCCCATTTTGCAAATGTCAAACATAAACCTGAAAATAAAAATAAAAGTGAATGTTGTTCTAATCGGAAGTTCAATTTTAAAATTTTAACTGGCCCACCCATTAAAAAATTTAGGTTATTACAAAAATCCAACATAAAAACTACACGAAAAAAACATTCTTTTTAGAGTGTTTCCATGACGAATCCGCCCAAATTATATTCCTGCCGGTTTATAAAAAAGAATGTAATAATGGCAGCGTGTTGCCAACATTCTGAAATGACTGAATTGAATATTGAAACTCGTTTTTTAAAACCTACCTGTAATTGGGTGTGGCAGTAGATTAATTATCTTACAATTTTGCTAGACAACTTCGGTAAGCACCTAAAGAACATGAACCAAATCTAAAGGCCTATCTGTTTCCAAATGCATTTTCCTTCTAAAAACCAACTACCATCCCACTGTAGGTAGGCTTGGCAGTAGGTTGAGAAAATAAATGTTTTAAAACAACTTTTGTAATCAGGTATTTTGCCCTCAAAAAACTAATACCATCCCACTGTAAATGGGCGAGGTAGTAGGTTGAGATATTTAGTTTTTTTCTTTTTTGTACGCAGCATAAGTATATGTACGAAATTTAAAGCTCTGCCTGTTTCCTAAAGTATTTTGCCTCAAAAAAACTACTACGATCCCACTGTAAGTGGCCGTGCCAACTCAAAATTTTTATAGACGACTTTGGTAAGCACCATAACTACATGTGCAAAATAAATATCTGTCATCAATAGCATTCGTGATGCTTAGATAATACACATCGGAAGGAAACTTTTGTAAAAAGAGTTTGAAAAGTTATTTTCTTCTTTTGCGTTAACTCGAATCGCCCTAACGTTCACCAAAATGAATTCATTGGCGTGACTTCTATTCCGATATATATATATTTATATATATATATATATATATAAATATATATATACATGTGCAAATTTCCAAAGGTGTCAAAAGTGCTGCCTCCAATTCTTTTTTGCCTCACAGTCACAGCTGAAAACTCTTTCGTATGTTGTCAAAATAAATATCTGTCATCAATAGCATTCGTGATGCTTAGATAATACACATCGGAAGGAAACTTTTGTAAAAAGAGTTTGAAAAGTTATGTTCTTCTTTTGCGTTAACCCGAATCGCCCTAACGTTCACCAAAATGAATTCATTGGCGTGATTTTTATTCCGATATATATATTTATATATATATATATAAATATATATATATATATATATTTTTATTTTTATACCCTACACCACTTCGTGGGCTAGGTTAGTTTCGCGCCAAATGTTTGTAGCACCAAGAAATAATCGAGCTAGACCCACCTTTAAGTATACCGATCGGCTTAGAATCACCAGCTGAGTCGATTTACCGATGTCTGTCTGTCCGTCCGTCTGTCCGTCTGCTGACCATCTAAGCTTGTTCGCACTCTACAGGTCGCAATTGTTGTCCGATTGTCATGAAACTTGGCAGAAGTAATTTTTTCTGCCAAGGACCATTGGTATTGAATTTGGGTAAGATCGGTTCAGATTTATATATAGCCCCCATACAAATGTCGCTCCCGATTTGACATTTTCCGCTCTAGAAACCACATCTTGCACCCGATTTTCTTTAAATTTGGCACAACATCTTATAATCCAACTAGAAACACCTATGCAGAAAATGGGTAAGATCGGTTCAGATTTAGATATAGCCCCCATACAAATATCGCTCCCGATTTGACATTTTCCGCTCTAGAAACCACTTCTTGCACCCGATTTTCTTTAAATTTGGCACAACATCTTATAATCCAACTAAAAACACCTATGCAGAAATTGGGTAAGATCGGTTCAGATTTAGATATAGCCCCCATACAAATGTCGCTCTCGATTTGACATTTTCCGCTCTAGAAACCACATCTTGTACACGATTTCCTTTAAAATTGGCACAACAAATATCGAAAAATACGTTTATTTTAGATGTCTACGCAATAAGAGGAATGTATACACCGAATTTCATTATTCTAGGTGTAGCCGTTTGGTTGGTGCCATTTTTATCTCTCCGTACACATTGTATCCCATGAAAGAACGAATTTGGAAAACAACCTTTAATTTTTCATGTCTACGAAGTCAAAGGAATTTCATGACTCTAGCTGCGGTCATTTTGTTGGTACTATTTTTATCCCCTTTTTCCATTTGACCCCAAAAACTACGAATTTTGAAAAATTCGTGTATTTTATGTGTCTATGCAATCAGAGGAATGTGTACACCGATTCATTATTCTAGGGGCAACCGTTTGGTTGGTACCATTTCTATCCCTCTATTCCCATGTTACCATTTAAAAGTACGAATTTGGAAAAAAATAATTTCATATTGTGTATCTACTCAACTAGAGGAATGTACACACCGAATTTCGTGTTCCTAGATGTGGTCGTTTGATATGTACCATTTTTATCCCTTTTTGCCCCATTTCACTCCCTACGAATAAAAATCACTTTATGGTGCACGTTTTTGCTGTAGGTAAATGCGCAAACCAAATATCAAGCAAATGTAAACAGAAATATTCAAAAAACATGCTTAAATATGCTAAAATATTGGGGATTATTATGGGTATTTTTAGTCCTTGTGAGGGAAAAATGTTTGCCTTTGGGCCGATTTCGCCCCGTTTCAAGCCCAACCGATCTACGACTATAAGACGGATTTATGGAAAATTTGAACGTTCTAGCTCTTTTGGTTTAGATGCTTGCGTGCTTTCAACAGACGGATAGACGGACGGACATGGCTAGATCGTCTTACAATTTTATGACGATCAAGAATATATATACTTTATAGGGTCTCAGGTCGATATTTCAAGGTGTTACAAACGGAATGACAAAGTTAGTATACCCCCATCCTGGAGGTGGATGGGGGTATACTAACTAAATAAATGACCAATGGTCACTGCAGTTATGCCCTCAGAAAAGCATACTCGATTTATTCCTTGTAAAATTTCTTTCTCCGTTTACACGAATGATATGAGTAAATTGGAAAAAATCGTTAATTTATTTTTAATATTATTCTTCCGTTTTGTTTATTTCACAGTTCGCCGTTGTCGCAGTCTTACTTGCTTTGGCTTTGGGTGCTAACTCCTCAGTCGTTCCTGTTGTGGTCGGTGGTGCCGTTCCTGGCACAGTTGTCGTTGGACCTAGTGGCGCTGTTGTTGCCGCTCCTGGTTCAGTTGCTGTTCATGCTGCTGCCGTTCCAGTCGGTTCTGTTGTTGTTGGCCCAGGTCCAGTCCAAGTTGTTACCGGACCCGTTCCCGCTGTCGTAGCCCCCGTTGTCGTTGGCGGTGGCACCTATGTCGCTAAGACCCGCGGCGCCGTTCATGTTGCTCCTTTGCCCGGTCACGCTCAATCAGCTGTATCAGCTAACTTGGAACCTGCCCCCGGTACTTTGTAAATAGTTTTCAATCGAACAACATCCCGATAAAATATGCATCATTGAATTTGCTACGTACGTTGGTCTAATGATTTATGCTGCAGCAACGGTTGTCTGCAGCTCATCCGGATACATGTGGACTTCATTCACCACTTTAGTTTAATTTAAGAAAAAGAAAAATCACACACAAAAGTTGCTAAAAAAATTCTAATTTATGCTAATCTTTTTGTTTTGGCAAATTTTTTCTCTCTTTCGCTTTTTCACTTCCTTACTTCTACCTTTTCTTCTGCATTTTTCTTTTATTTTATTAGTCATTCACTCTCTACATACACAATCTTGTCTTTTCCATGTGATATTTTTATTGTACTACATGTCGTGTAATCACAAGTCTAAGTCATTACCACCTGCCATATCCTTCCTTCGCCTCTTCTAGAACTGCCTTCTATAGACTTTATCCTATCTAAACAGTCACCAGCCTTAGTCACTTATTTTGTGTATTTGAATTTTTGACTCAATAAATCACAGAAAAGAAGCAATAGTTTTGTTGTAAAGCAACTGAAATTGTTCAAAAGAGAAAATAATAAAAGCAAATTGAAAAAGTAAACAAAAATTGCATGTGTAACTTAATGATCTAAAAGTGTTGAATTAATCAGCGCCCAGATTACAAGATAAAACGTTCGTACAACAAACAAGCGACATAAAGGGATTTTCTGAAATTTACACTTTTAAGAAAAAACAAGTAAGGAAAGGCTAAAGTCGGGCGGGGCCGACTATATAATACCCTACACCACTCCCTGCGTATGTACCTCGCTTTGATTACTAAACCCATTTATTTCATGGGAGCAATTTTATGTAGTTCATATAAATTATACTATAAATTAATCTTTAGTCATATTTAACGTATATGGTTAATAATATGGTAATTGATCCAATTATCCGACAGACAAATACAAATTATACAGTAGTAATAGGATGAATCGGACCGACATTTCAAAAGGGGGCCTATAACTACATTTTGGGCCTGGTCCAAAACATGGGCCTATATATTTCTCATTCACGGTAGGTATTCCTATTTGAAAAATATAATGATCTGCAAAATTTGATGAAGATCCGATGTAAGATGTAGTTTCTAGAGCTGTAATAAATCTCCCCCCATTTGGGTTATACCAAAGTATGCTCATATGGGCATCTCCCAAACAAGTAAGGAAATGGTAAAGACGGACGGACTTTCTATTTCATTACATTTCAATTCGGTAAAAAAGTGAAATCGGGAAGGATTTTTGCATCCTGTAAATGTATGTGTTTGACAAAAAATGTTAAATCGGAAAGGACATTTGTATGGGGGTATATTGAAACCTGGAACGATGTGACCCGCTTTCACCATGTATGTTTATTGGTGAAATATAATATGTAAAGTTTGGCCAAAATCGGTTAAACATTCGGGAGCAACATTTGTATGAGGGCAATATATAAATCTGAACCGATCTTACCCACTTTCACCATAGGTTGGATTATTAGATGTTGTGCCAATTTTAAAGAAAAACGGGTACAATATGTGGATTTTAGAGCGGAAAAAGTCAAATCGGGAGCGACATTTGTATGTGGGCTATACCTAAATCTGTACCGATCATACCCACTTTCAGCATAGGTGTTTTTAGTTGGATTATAAGATGTTGTGCCAATTTTAAAGAAAATCGGGTGCAAGATGTGGTTTCTAGAGCGGAGGGAGTGACATTTGTATCGGGGCTATATCTAAATCTGAACCGATCTTACCCAGTTTCAGCAAAGGTGTTTCTAGTTCGATTATAAAATGTTGTGGCAAATTTAAAGAAAATCGGGTACAATATGTCTTTTCAAGAGCGGAAAATGTCAAATCGGGACCGACATTTGTATGGGGGCTATATCTAAATCTGAACCGATCTTACCCAATTTTTGCATACGTGTTTCTAGTTCGATTATAAGATGTTCTGCAAAATTTAAAGAAAATCGGGTACAATATGTCTTTTCTAGAGCGGAAAATGTCAAATCGGGAGCGACATTTGTGTGGGGCTATATCTAAATCTGAACCGATCTTACCCAATTTTTGCATACGTGTTTCTAGTTCGATTATAAGATGTTGTGCAAAATTTAAAGAAAATCGGGTACAATATGTCGTTTCTAGAGCGGAAAATGTCAAATCGGGAGCGACATTTGTATGGGGGCTATATCTAAATCTGAACCGATCTTACCCAATTTTTGCATACGTGTTTCTAGTTCGATTATAAGATGTTCTGCAAAATTTAAAGAAAATCGGGTACAATATGTCTTTTCTAGAGCGGAAAATGTCAAAACGGGAGCGACATTTGTATGGGGGCTATATATAAATCTGAACCGATCTTACCCAATTTTTGCATAGGTGTTTCTAGGTGGATTATAAGATGTTGTGCCAATTTTAAAGAAATTCGGGTAAAATATGTTGTTTCTAAAGCGGAAAAAGTGAAATAGGGAGCAAAATTTGTATGGGGACTATATCTAAATCTGAACCGATTTCCTCCAAATTCAATACCGATGGTCGTTGGCCAGAAAAAATAATTTCTGCCAAGTTTCATGACAATCGGACAACAATTGCGACCTGTAGATTGCGAACAAGCTTAGATGGACAGCAGACGGACAGACGGACGGACGGACAGACAGACATCGTTAAATCGACTCAGCTGGTGATTCTAAGCCGATCGGTATACTTAAAGGTGGGTCTAGCTCGATTCTTTCTTGGTGTTACAAACATTTGGCGCGAAACTAACTTATAATACCCTACACCTCGAAGTGGTGTAGGGTATAAAAACGGGACAGAGAGAGATATAAATGGTACCTTTGGTACCATGAATCGTGAAATTCGTTGAGTATACTCCTCTGACTACGTAGACGAGCAACATTAATGATTTTTAAAAATTTTTACTTTTGAGGAAAAACAAGACAAAAGGGGATAAAAATAGTACCAAAGTACAATCGTGAAATTTCGTGTGTACACTCATCCTGACACATAGATGCTCATCTTAAACGAATTTTTAAAAATGTTTACTTTTAAGGTAAGGCAAAAAGGGATAAAAACAGAACCTACCAAATTATTGCAGATATAATCGTGAAATTCCGTGTCTGAATAGGTAGACTGTAATATAAATGAATTTTTCGAAATTTATACATTATAGGCGGAGCGGGACAACTTTTTAAAATTCGTACTTTTAAGGAAAAATCGGGACAAAAAGTGATAAAAAAAGTACAAAATAAAGAATTACAGTTACAATGGAATTTATCTAAATATGTAGACGCGCAATAAAAATGGATTTTTACGATTTTTTTACTTTTAAGTGAGAGCGGGACAGAAATTTATATAAATGGTACGAAACAAAGTATTATAGCAATAATCGTGAATGTGGGTATATATAAACACACCTCTGACTACGTAGACGCGCAACATTATTGGACTTTTTAGAATTTGTACTTTTCAAGGTGCATAATTGATCAAAACATATCTACCATCTATCTTCAACCCTTAAGGCGGACACTTACATTTTTATACCCTCCATCTCCAGGACGCGGTTATACTAACTTTGTCATTCCGTTTGTAACACGATCTAGCCATGACCGTCCGTCCGTCCGTCCGTCTTTTGAAAGTTCAAATTTTCCATAAATGCGTCTTATAGTCGTAGATCGGTTGGGATTGAATCTGGACGAAATCTGCCCAAAGGGAAAAAATTTTCCCTCGCAAAGACTAAAAATACCCATAATAATCCTTAATATTTGAGAGAATTTCAGCGTGTTTTTCAATCTATCTAACTTGATATTGGGTATGCGCATTCCCCCCATAACAAAAACGTGAACAATAAAGTGATTCTTATTCGTAGGGCACGAAATGGTACCTACCAAACGACAACAGCTAGAAACACAAATTTGGTGTGTACATTCCTCTAATTGAGTAGATACATAATATAAAAGTATTTTTTCCAAATTCGTACTTTTAAGGGGTAAAATGGGAATAGAGGGATAAAAATGATACCAACCAAACGGCTGCATCTAGATAATGAAATTCGGTGTATACATTCATCTGATTGCATAGACACGTAAAATAAACGGATTTTTCGAAATTCGTACTTTTTGTGGTTAAAATGAAAAAAGGGGATAAAAATAGTACCCACCAAATGACAGAAGCTAGAGTCGTGAATTTCTGTGTATACATTCCGCTGACTGTGTAGACACGAAAAATAAAAGATTTTTTTAAATTCGTACTTTCAAGGGATATAATGGGTACAGAGGAATAAAATAGTACCAACTAAACGGCTACAGATAGAATGGCTACAGAATGAATTCGGTGTGTACATTCCTTCAATTGCGTAGGCACGTAAAATAAAGGGATTTTATAAAGTCGTACTCATAATGGGGTAAAATTGGAAAAAGGGGTTAAAAATGGTACCAACCAAATGGCCGCAGCTAGAATCATGGAATTTGTCTATATTTTCCTCTGACTGCACAGACACGCAATATAAAAATTTTTTTCCAAATTCGTACTTTTTACTTTTACGGCAAAAATTGGTTAAATCACGAAGTTAGGTTATTTTGCACCATGTACGTGAGATTAAAATTTGTGAGTGGATTCAAATTTGTACTTAAAATAGAATGGAAATACAAGCAACTGTAGCACCCACTATCTACCAATATTTTGGAATTTAAGCTTTTTTGCAAATATAAATATATGTAAGAATATTTAGTTATTTGAATTGACTTGAAGTATTATTTCGATATATATAGTCTAAACGTATTGGTAGCCTTGCCTTATAAGCGTGGTTTGAAGTAATAAAAATGTTACATTTATTTATAAAATTATTTTGTCAATATTTGTATTTGTTTTGGTTTGCCTATATTAAAAAAATTTATTTTCCTGTAATATTACTGCACTTCCACGAAAATCCAATCCATGGTGGAGGGTATATACACGTGGAGGGTGGATACGTGAATAAGCAAAGTTGCCGCATCAGATAACCCACACATGACTATTGGGAGACCAATGCATCCACAACGAGTCACTGTTCGATGTGGATTTGGGGGTGTAGTGATCGGTATGGGTTGATCGGATGAGGTACTGCCGAGCCAGTCGTGGTAGTCATATAAATGATATTGTGTTCTATTACAATGTGTGTAATTATTTAAGTCATGGAAATATAACCATATACGGACACCACTGCGTGACAAAAAGACCAGTTTTGCCCAAAAGTCATGCATTTTTTATGGGCTCCCAAAGATTTGGGGCCTCGGTGTAAGAAAAGGTGATTGCAAAGTTGTAACTCTTGTCTTAAAGAACAAAGATTGTGAACATAAAAAATAAAAAACTTCATCTTCAAAATCGTTTTTAACCTTTTTCACTTGTTCAGGTCCATAGGTAGCAAAGCGTTCAAACTTTATGGAAACAATCAACTGCAGAAATTTACCTAAGATCTCAATAAACATCTTTTTAGAACATGTGAACTTCCTAGGAATGATTCTTAAAACCCTTTAGGTAGGAAAAATATATCTTGCAGGACTGTTTCTGTTAATGGTCAGTCCGACTACAGTGCGTATGAGTGATACTATCATTAAACAACAGCACGTATACGCTACCTACACACACTACAGCCTATAAGATTTGTTCGACGACATTTGCGATTTTGGCCCATTTTTACCGTTTTTGTTCAAATTTGGCACAACACCTTATATTTCAGCATAAATCAGCTGTGATGAAAGTGGGTCAGATCGGTTCAGATTTATATATAGCTTCTACTGTATGTCGATCCCGATTTTACGTTTTCCGCTCTCGAAACCATATATTTCGACAGTTTTTCTTCAAATTTGGCACAACACCTTATATTTAAACTAAAAACATCTCTCATCATATCGGTTCAGATTTATATATAGCTCCTATACAAATATAACTTCCCATTTGACTTTTTCTGATCTAAAAACTACATAAATTTACCGATTTTGCTCAAATTTGGCATTACCTTACCCTACATTACAACTTGAAACATCTATGGTGAAATCGATTCAGATTTGTTATAGCTCCCATACAAATTTCGATTTCTATTTGATTTATTCCGCTAAAGTTTGCCACTACACCTTACATTTTAACTAGAAAAACTTATAGTGAATTGGGTCAAATCGCTTCAGATTTATGTAAAGGTTACATACAAATGTCGCTGATTTTACTTTTTCTGCTCTAGAACACGCATATTTTAAAAGATTTTGTTCAGAACAGAGCTGGAAACATAAATTTTGAAAGAGGATATCATCGGTCCATGATATAGGACACTTTCCAAAATCCTCATCGAATTTAATTGCAATGGCGTAGAAAGTGAGAGTTGTCACATAGTCGGCTCCGCTCGACTCTAGCATTTCCGTACTTGTTTTTATACACCCCACGAGAGTATTATGTCTTTGTGCATTTGTTTGTAACACCCAAAAGGATACGTGTTAGACCCATCGTTTATAATACAGATCGATTTAGAATACTTTCTGAGTCGATTTAGCAATGTCCGTCTGTCCATCTATTATTGTAAGCAAATTACAAGTCGCACTTATAGTCCGATCTTAACAAAAATTGACACAAATAAGTTTTGTGCATCGGTTCAGATTTAGATATAGCCCCCATACTAATGTCGCTCCCGATTTGACTTTTCCGCTCTATAAAGCACATATAGTACCCGATTTTATTCAAATTTGGCTTAACACCTTATAATCTAACTAGAAATACATGTGGCGAAATCGGGTTAGATCGCTTCAGATTTAGATATAGCACCACTACAAATGTCGCTCCCGATTTGACTTTTTCCGCTTTAGAAACCACATATTGTACCCGATTTTCTTTAAATTTGGGACAACATCTTATAATTCAACTAAAAACACCCATGGTGAACGTGGGTAAGATCGATCGTAAGAGTAAAATCGATGTAGACATAAATTTTTTTATATATATACAAATGCTGCTCCCAAATGTTTAATCGTTTTTGGCCAAACTTTACATATTATATTTCATCTATAAACATACATGGTGAATGCGGGTCACATCATTCCATGTTTCAATATACCGCCATGCAGAAGTCATTTCCGATTTAAAATTTTTTGTCGAACACATACACTTACAGGATACAAAAATCATTCCCGATTTCACTTTTTTACAGAATTGAATTATAATAGGATATCAAGTGGAGTGTATCATATAGTCGGCTCCGTCCGACTTTAGCCTTTCCTTACTTGTTATTACTTTCATAAATAAACAATGTTTAGTTTTGCATAATTAAAAAAAATTAAACTTTTTTTTTAAATACAAATTTATTAAATAAATATTTTGTTCAGTTTCCTATTGCCAGTTCTAACGAACAAAATTTAGTTCTTTTTAGTTCGGTTAGGCTGCCGTATAAGCAACCAGAAGGTGCGCTGTTCTATTCCCGGGGATGGTACATTTTTTAAAACAGAAATGGAAACAAGTGAAAAAGTGGTTCCATTGCAACAATTTAAACAACTTTAAAGTCTTTCAAAAAAAGGACATCCCTCCTATGACAGCTCCATGTTACATTCATTTGTGAAGATCCCAATTCTCACTACTTCCGAATCACAAGATGAACATCTTTTTCACATATTCAGGTGCTCTCTTTTTGCTGGGATAGTAAACAAATATGAAAAAGCACTTCTATGTAAAGTCGATAACCTCTGCCGGTAATACTGAGGAATGTACTCCATAATTGATGGTACATACGATTAAGTCCGCCTTTTTACTTGTTAGTAAATGAATTATTTACTCTGATTTCGAAATAAGGAAACGTTACTAATACTTAGTTAATTGTACTAATCTTAAGGAAATTCTAATTAAAATGAAGTGTATATTTTGATCTAAATTGGAATATGGAATTTACTCAACTTTAGGAAGACCATTTCAGCAGTAACTTTAACTCCATCAAAAGGTCCAGTTAAGGGTTTTTTAATGCATATATCATTGGCCAACACGTGATGTGAGACACTAATAAAAACTCAATGACCAATATCTTATTTAGTTTTGGAATGAATTGGCGTTCCTTACAAACAACTCAGCTTAATAAAATGTGCTACTACAAATCATGTTCATGCCTCAATTGTTCTTTAAAAATTGTTTTTGTTTTACAACATTTTTCTCTATATATCAACATGTTGCAGTCCATTCGTTTCGAACATTTAATATTTGCAAGGTTAAATACATTTTTATCTCTTTCTACTCATTCAGTCACGTAATACGACCTTTCAGCAATAAGTCGCTTACCTTTATTACTCAGCCGAGTGAGTATGTGCAACTGGTATGACTTAGATTTACATCAACACCATAGATATGTATGTATATGTGGATTTATGTTACCGTTATTTATGATAAATTTACTTAATGCGAAACTTATTGTAACCGAGTAACAGCTTACTCGAGGCATGGAAGGAAAAAAATCTGAAATTAAATCTAATATGAAATTGTATGAATTATATAAATTTTATGTAAATTTGCTTTGTTACTATTCAATGGCGGACATGATTTACTACGAAACAGAAAAATCCACAACTAAGAGAAATCTGCAGAACAAAAACTCTACAGACAAGTTAAGTTAATAGGCAACGCTTAGCCACTTGAAAACTTAATAAATCAATGAAATTGTGATATAAATTATAAATAAAAAGCTTAAAAGAATTAAATATTCACAGAAGGAAACAATCATTATTGTCTGATGGATGATTGTCTTTTATTTATTTCTAAATATAGCTCATGGGGACCATATGGTGGACCTGGCTCAATTGTAATCACAATTAATTATTCACAAAACAAAGTGTTTGAGAAGGGCTTTTGCAATTGGCCCAACATATGGCTGAAGTCGGACGTGGAAAACATGTTTCTATTGAACGAACACACCCACTCACAAGTGCTGGATGTCAAATAAGATCAAATGTTTTTGAAAGTGTCTGAAAGTGTCAGTTGATTGAAAAAAAAAACCAGACGATGTGCTTGACAGTGGGACAAGATAAACAATAGGGGAGGGATAGAGCACGACTTTTCAATTGTGAACCCCTAATTTTATGAGATTCAGAAAAAAATTCCTGGGCCAAAATGTGTTCGGGTGAGTGTAAGTGGCCGCTCTTCGTGGCCAAAAGTGAAGGAAAAGGGGTAAAAACACACAAAAACTGTATAGCAGTCGACCCCAGAAGGGTTAAATGTAAGACAGACCTTCAATAATTTTCTCTCCCCCACATTTTTTTCGAACACTTGTACCACCTATCGCCACTCGTTAGGGGGGCTCCCATACAAAAATAATTATACCCTACACCACTTCGTGGACTAACACCAAGAAATAATTGAGCTAGACCCACCTTTAAGTATACGGATCGGCTTAGAATCACCAGCTGAATCGATTTAACGATGTATGTCTGTCCGTCCGTCCGTCTGCTGTCCATCTAAGTTTGTTCGCACTCTATAGGTCGCAATTGTGGCCCGATTGTCATGAAATTTGGCAAGAGTTACTTTTTTTGGCCAAGGACAATTGGTATTGAATTTGGAAAAAAATCGGTTCAGATTTAGATATAGCCTCCATACAAATATCCCTATAATTTACACCATTATTGCTCTAGAATACACATTTTTTTTGGATCATGACCCAATTTTCAGGATCGTGTTATATTTGAACTACAAATAGCTCACGGGAAAGTGGACTTCATGGGTCTATGTTTTGATAAAGCCCCCATACAAATGTACGTCCGATTTACAATATTACTGCACTAAAATGCACATTTGACATCGGATCTTGATCAAAATTTCCACACAATGTTACATTTATATTAGAAACACGTATTTTTAAAGCCAGCTATATAGGTCAATGTTTTGGTATAGCCCCCATACAAATGGACCCTCAGTTTACACTATTATCGCTTTAGAACCCACATCTTACATTGGATCTTTGGAAAATTTTGCAGATCATGTTATATTTCAATTTGAAAGCGATCTGCATGGGCCCTCTTTTTAATGTAGCGCCCTTACAAATATCCCCCCACTTTTAGTATTACCCCTCTAGGACCAACATTTGACGTCGGACGTTTATCAACATTTTTAGATTATATTATATTTCAACTATGAATACATAATGAAAGTTAAATATATGGGTCCATCTTTTGGTATAACCCCCATACAAATTGGGCCCCAATTTCTACACTATTACGGCACTAGAACCCACATCGTGCATTAGATCTAGATACAATTTTGCAGATCATGTTATATTTCAACTAAGAATACCTACTTTTAAAGTGATCTACATGGGCCTACTTTTTAATGTAGCGCCCTTACAAATGGCCCCCCATTTTTGGTATTACCCATCAACTAAGAATACCTACTTTTAAAGTGATCTACATGGGCCTACTTTTTAATGTAGCGCCCTTACAAATGGCCCCCCATTTTTGGTATTACCCATCTAGGACCAACATTTGACATCGGACGTTTTTTTTTAATTTTGCGGATCATGTACTATTTCAATACCTACTGTTAAAGTCAAATATATGTGTCCATATTTTGGCACAATCTCCGTACAAATGCGCCCCCCCATTTTACACTATTCCGCTCCAGAACCTCTATCTTACATCTGATCTTTATAAAATTATGAAGATCATGTCTCATTTCCACTAGGAATGCCTAAAGGGAACTATAATGGCCCATGTTATGGTACAACCCCCAAGTGTTTTTAAAGGCCCCCTACCAATGTTCGTCCAATTTATCCTATTACCGCTGTAAAATCTGCATTTGTCATCGGATCTTAGTCAAATTTTTCAGATCATATTATATTTACTTTCGGAATACCTACCCGAAATTTGAACTATATGGCTCAATGTTTCCAAATACAACTGTCCCACAAATATTCCAGATCATGGATTATTTCACATAGGAACACTTACTGATGAAGTGGACCATGGATCCCGATTTTATTCGTATTTTCTACATCACGTTATATTTCAGTTAGGAACACTTACAGCAAAGGTGGAGCATTACGCAAAGAAATTGGCACCTCTATCAGTTTTTGATTTGTTTACATAATACTTCGGATTCAACTTATTACAACCAATCAATTTTGCCATATTCGCTGAATTTGACTAAAGATGTATAATTTATTGCCCTCATAAACCAAACTGGGTGTTTACAAAGCCGGCCCCGCCCGACTTTAGTCTTTCATTGGCCCAAGGAGGCCGCTGGTGGAGTAAAAGGTATGACCGACCCGTAATATTTTTCAACCCCCGCATTTTCTCCGAAAATACTTTACTCCTATACCCTTAGGGTGGTCCCCATACGAATTTTTTATTTTTTATAATTTTTGTTATAACTGTAAGGCCCAGAACAGGCCGGGAGTTGCCCCTAGCTGGGTTAAATGTAAGACCGACCTGCATTAATTTTCCCTCCCTAACATTTTTTCCGAATAAACTTACCCCATACCCCACTCCTAAGTTGTGCTCCCATACAAAAACTAATTTTTATAAAATTTGCCCCAAGGAGGCTCCAAGGGGTATACAATGTACGACCAACACCCAATATCTTTTCAGCCCCAAGATTTTCTCAGTACATATCTACCCTCCAACTGCAACCCTTAAGGTGGCGCCCATACATTTGCATATTTTTTAACTTTTTTATGAAAGAAAGCGCCAAAACTGTCCCGCAGTAGACCCTAAAGGGGTGAAGTGTGAGACTGAACCCCATTATATTTTTAGTACAAATAGTACAAATTTCGAAAAAAATCCTTTATGAGAGTATCAAGAGAGTATTATGTCTTTGTGCATTTGTTTGTAACACCCAAAAGGTAGGGAGATAGACCCATTGTTAATTATACCGATCAACTTAGAATCGCTTTTTGAATCAATTTAGCAATGTCCGTCTGTCTGTCCATCTATTCTTGTAATCACGATACAGGTCGCAGTAGGCAAAAGCAAATGAAACTTTTCGGCGGACGGACGTTATTTAATTTGAAAAGAAATTCGGTTCAGATTTAGATATAGCCCCCATACGAATTTCACTCCCGATTTGACTCTTTTCACTCTAGATACCACATATTACAACAGAATTTCTTCAAAATTGGCAAAGCATCTTATATTGCAACTAGAAACACCTATGGTGAAAATGGGTCAGATCGGACCAGATTTTCATATAGCTCCCATACAAATTTCGCTCCCGGATAGACTTTTTCCCACCCCAGAAATTACGAATTTTCACCGAATTTCTTCAAAGTGAGCATAATACGTTAGAACTTATTGTGAAATTTAGTCACTTTATGTTTAGTCACATGTTTGGATATAGCCCCGATACAAATATTCTTTTCGATTTGACAAATTGGACCACCAATGGGATGTACACACCGAATTTCATGATTCTAGCTGTTGTCGTATCATTGGTACCATTTTTATCCCTTTTCGTCCCAAAAATCCCTCTATTTTACTTATATACGTAATTGAAGGGATGTACATTCCAAATTTTATGTTTCTAACTGTTGTCGTATCATTGGTACCATTTTGATCACTTATTCAAACTTTTTCCCCATTTCGTCCGCTTTTACTTTTTGTTGCTTTTAGACTACAAGAGGAATGTACGCATTATTTGCGAGTGCATATAAAACAAAAATTAAAAAAAAACAATTGCTTAAATAGTCTAAAGATTACAGGGTATTCTCAGTCCTTGTTAGTGAAAAAAATTTTCCTCTGGGCCGATTTCGCCCACTTTCAACCCCAACCGATCTGCAACCACAAGACACATTTAGGGAAAATTTGAACCTCAACAGACGGACGAACATGGCTATATCGTCTTAGAATTTTACCACGACACAGAAAATATATACTTTATGTGGTCTATGATGAATATTTCAAGGTGTTACAAACGCAATGGCAAAGTGAATATACACCCATCCTCAGGTGGAGGGTATAAAAAATTTATTTGAGTTTCGTAATGTAGCAACATTCATCAGCCACCATATATTAATATACAAATTTGATGATTTTCCTATGATGGTTTTCCTCTAATATACTCTTAATACTGTGGAATATATTTCATTCTGGAAGATAGTTATCGAACTTTTTACTTTTCTGTCTACCATCGAAGAAATTTCTATCGGTAATCCACATAATATTTCCTTCCAAATTACACATACCCATAAATCGGACTTTCGTCACACTGTTCAATTTATTTTGCCCTAATGCATATGCCAAGCGTCTATATTGTATCACATGCGACCGACCGACCGCACGTCCGCACTCATATCAACAGCACTAGGAGAGAGAGAAACACCATTAAGCCGGCCAATATTAGCTGACAGCCATCGGACAACACTTAAATGCCCCAATGGACAGGCGAGAATGATAAAACATGATGTCTAACAAATGCGAAAGACAGCCAGCCACCACGACAACAATAAAAGCTGGTTCCAAAACTTGGAAGTGGAAGAAAAACGTAGAAACAGGGCGCAATGTATGTAATTGAATACGCAGTAGCCAAGCCCAAAGGCATTGGAGCATAAATCTTGTTATGAATTCGCGCATGCGTCACACATTAAGCGCAGCGCCTCGATTTTGTTTTTGTTCTTACCCCAGCGCGTTGATGTGTTAACAACCGGTTGAATGTTGAGGTGGTTGAGGTGTAGTGTTGCATTCACTTTTGCTCTCAATTACGTTCACACGCGGAGATCATTTACGCAATAATGCGGTTACGATCTGTACGGAAATTTAAAATAATCGCACACATACGGATGGCACTCGTAGTATATGGTATCTGTGTGGAGATTTTCTTTGAAATATTTTTTCAATTTATGTTAGACGATATTTCGTTTATTTTCAAGCTGAGATTAATCTGAGATTACAGATTACATTGATTTTTTATCGATCTTTTTAGCCTTCATCGTGTTCAATCCGCATGTAATATAGGTACACAAAAAATATGCCATCCCATTTCAATGCCGCTGACTATTTTTCCGTGAATTTTTTTTTTAACAAAATTTGATCTTATGATGCCTTCATCCACACATATAAAACCAAGAGTGATGGCCGCTATAAACACTACAAATTGTGATGTACATGTTGATTGAAAAAAACTCTGCCTTGATCCGTTTGTGATGACCCTATACAACAAAAATGTTGGCGACGTACTGTGTATAACATTTTCTGATGTATTCTGGAGTTCTAAACTCAAAAAATATATCATAAACTTAGGGATACATATTTATATTTATACCCTCCACCACAGAATGGAGGAGTTTGTCATTCCGTTTGTAACACTTTGAAATATCGACCTGGGACCCTATATATACTTTATATTACTGATCGTCATAAAATTCTATGACGATCTAGTCATGTCCGTCCATCTGTTGAAACGCTAGTATCTAAACGAAATAAACTAGTCGAAGATCGGTTGCGACTTAACTAGTCGAAATCGGTCCAAAGGAGAAAAAATTCCCTCACAAGGACTGAGAATACTCCTAATAACCCTTAATATTTTGTGTATTTAAGCATGTCTTTTCAATATGTCTGCTTATGTTTACTTGATGTTCGGTATGCGCATTATCCTTATAGCAAACGACAACAGCTAGAGTCACGAAATAGAGAAAATACATAATATAAAGGTATTTCTTCAAAATTCGTACTTTTATAAGGTAAAATGGGAATAGAGGATTATAAATAGTACAAACCAAACGGTTGCACCTAGAATAATGAAATTCGGCAAATGTATTCTTATTGCGTAGAGACGTAGGAAAATGGATTTTTCAAAAATCGTACTTTTAGGGGGTAAAAATGTAAAAACTTCATGACTCTAGATGCGGCCATTTTTTGGTACAATTTGTATCCTCTTTTTACATTTTACCCCCTATTATGAGAATTTTAGAGAATTTTTTGAAGATTTCAGCCTTGTATTTCCTTTTATAGCATCTACGCACACCATGAAGTGATCCATACTTTCAGTGGGCAAAAGGATATAAAAAATGGTACCAATAAAACTATAATAGCTTGTAACGCGAAATACCTCGTATCGCATAAACAGGTAAAATAATGGTATTTTTCGAAATTCGTATTTTTAAAGGGTAATATGTGGAAAATGGAATAAAATGGGTAAGCTATGTTTTGTATTCGTACTACTAGGGTATACATGGACATAAAGGGATAAAATTAGTACAAGCCAATGGCTGCAGCTAGAATCATAAAATTTGATGTGAACATTCCTCTGACTACCTAGACGCGCCATTAAAAGGATATTTATACACTCACTCTACAGAGTACAAAGTTATATACCATTTGGGACATAAAAAAGGGACATAAGACCCTAAGTATGATTAGTCCAAATCAGTTTCACGATATTCTAAGTTATTTGAGCAAGGTCCGCCCGACCGTCTGGCTGCCTGGTGTACAAGAGAACTCTCGAAAAAAACTTCAGGAATTAATTCAAACTTTGCACATGGTAATATTTTCCCCAATCTTAGTTTATGTTCGAAGATGGTCGAATGGGCGAAGATGGGCGAATTACTAATGTAACTTCTAACTAATGTAACTTCCACATGTATCTTTGGAATCAGCTCTATTTTGGCATTTGATAAAGTTTTTATAATCACTTTAAGTAGTACCACCCAAACAAAGCACACTAAACTACGAAAATTTTAAGCTTTTATAACTTTTATACGGATGATCGGAATACTGTGAAATTTGATATTTGGCAATGCTTTTATATAGGTTACATTGGCGATATTGCCACAACCCTTCTGGTACCTCCCACACAAAGTGGCATAAACATTGGTTTTATTGCAACATATAACATCCATACGGGTAGTCAAAATCATTTGCAATTTGACATTTGAAAATGTTTTTACGCTTCAGCCACTCCCCTTTGTGTACCTCCCACACAATTGTATCGATCCTAGATAAAGTTAAATGCTTTATAATTTATTTACCGGTGCCTGAAATCCATTATGACTTCATATTTGATCATGTTTTTACAATTATTAACAAATGTGGAAGTTAGGTCCAATTGGTACAAACTTCTGGTACCTTCCACAAATATACTCCGGCGCCAAGCAAAAATTAAGTCCTTCCATACACATGTTCTCTGAGAGTGGCGTAAGTCGGTTTAGTCGACTGACGTCGTCTTATTTCATAAATAAAACGGTATGGACATGCTCTTACAGATCTTCTACGTAAAGTCGACAACCGCCATTCAGCCGGTAATGCACTCCGTGGTGGAGGGTATATAAGATTT
The DNA here is from genome assembly GCA_947397865.1 of Polietes domitor. Lineage (NCBI taxonomy): Eukaryota > Metazoa > Arthropoda > Insecta > Diptera > Muscidae > Polietes > Polietes domitor. Next base: position 56,503,146 of record OX377619.1, on the reverse strand, counting down.
GGTCCGACCCGGAATTTAACACATTTGTTAAAATATCAGTTATAAAGTTTATACATCAAAATGTAATTCCCTCACATTATTGGCAAAAGCTACCGCCAAATCAGGGACGTCTATATAAAAATATCTATATAAAAACATGGTCCTGTTGACCCATCGATTATCTTTCAATAAGATAATGACCCAATACATAAAGTTAACATTGTGTCGGTATGGTTTAAGGCCAAATATATAACTCTGCTACGACGGTCTATATTAACTTCAGATATAAATCCTATCGAAAAATCTCTGGGAATTATGGCCAATCGAATTTATGTCAAATGGGTGGCAATCTCCAATTTTAAAGACCTTCGAGCTGCGATAAATAAAACTTGGAGTGAAATACTCAATTCACATCTTACACTCTTATTTGACTCCTTGGTAAGACGGTCACGAAAGAAACAAGTAACGAAAGCCTAAAGTCGGGTTGAGTAGACTATATGATAATTTCCACTTTCTGCCCGATTACAATTAAATTCGGGGAAAAGCTGATACCCGAACGTTTTTTGTATTGGTACTATATATGTGGTCTTTAAGGCGGAAAAAGTCAAATCGAGGGCGAAATTTGTATGGGAGCTTTATCTAAATCTGAACCGATCTGACTGAATTTCACAATAGCTGTTTCCAGTTTAAATGTAAGGTGTTATGTGGTTTCTAGAGAGGAAAAAGTTAAATCGGGAGCGACATTTGTATGGGGCTATATCCAAATCTGAACCGATTTGCTTCGAATTAAATAGCGTTAGGTCATCAAAACTTACTTGTGTAAATTTTTGTTAAGATCGCACAACAATTGATTTCATAGATCGACGTACAAACGGACGGACAAAGAGAAGGACACATAGACAGACAATACTAAATCGACTCAGAAAGTGATTCTAAGCCGATTTGTATAAAAAACGATGGGTCTAACCCGTTTCCTTTTGGGTGTTATAAACAAATGCACAAAGACATAATACCCTGGTGGAGGGTATAAAAACTGGGTATGCAGTTTTGCTACTGGTAACCTCTTTTTTACACCCTCCAACTCCAGGATGGTAACTTTGTCATTCCGTTTATAACACCTTGAAATATCGACCTGAAACCCAGTAAAGTATATATATTCTTGATCGTCATAAAATTCTAAGATGATCTAGCCATGTCCGTCCGTCTGTTGAAAGCACGATAGCATCTAGACGAAAGGAGCTAGGACGTCAAAATTTTATAAAAATGCGTCTTATAGTCGTAGATCGGTTGGGATTGAAACTGATCGAAATTGGCCCAAAGGAAAAAAATTCCCTCACAAAGACTAAAAATACCCAAATATTCCCTAATATTTTAGAGTATTTAAGCACGTTTTTTTCAATATGTATATACTTACTTCTTATTGGATATGCGTATTCCCTCTATAACAAAAACGTGCAACACAAAGATATTTTTCATCGTAGGGGGGTGAAATGGGGGCAAAGAGGGATACAAATGGTTCCTTTTAAACAGCAACAGTTAGAAACAAGAAATTTGATGTGTACATTACTCTAATTGAGTAGCTACATAATATTTTTTTTTTCAAATTCGTACTTTTAGGGGATAAAATGGGAATAGAGGGATAAAAATGGTACAAACCAAACTGTTGCACCTAGAATAATGAAACTCGGTGTATACATTCCTCTGATTGCGTAGACACATAAAATAAACGGATTTATCGAAATTCGTACTTTTTGGCGTTAAAATGGAAAACGGGATACAAATAGTACCAACCAAATGACCGCAGTTAGAGTCATAAAATTCGGAATATACATTCCTCTGACTGCGTAGACACGAAAAATAAAAGGTTTCTTCCAAATTCGTTCTTTCGAGGGATACAATGGGTACAGAGGGATAAAAATAGTACCAACTAAACGACTTACAAGAATGATGAAATTCGGTATGTACAACCCTCTTATTGCGTAGACACGTAAAATAAAGAGATTTTGAAAGTCGTACTCTTAAGGGGGTAAACTAGAAAAAGGGGATAAAAATAGTAACAACCAAATGGCCGCAGCTAGAATCATAGAATTCGGTGTATACATTTCTCTGACTGCATAGACACGCAAAATAAAAAAGATTTTTCCAAATTCGTACTTTTTACTTTAACGACAAACTATGGTTGAATCATGAAGTTAGATTATTTTGCACTATGTACGTGAGATAATGGATTATCAAAATTTGTAATTTTAGAATTAAAATTGAATGGAAATACACCCAACTGTAGCACCCAATATCTCCCAATATTTATGGTATTTAAGCTTTTTGAAAAAATCCATATAAGAATATTTATTTTTTGAATTGACTTGAAGTATTATTTCGATATATATTGTCTAAAGGTATTGGTAGACTTGCCTTGTAAGCGTGGTTTGAAATAATAAAAATATTATATTTATTTATAAAATTATTTTTTCAATATTTGTATTTGTTTTGGTTTGGCTATATTAAAAAAAATTATATTTTCCTGTAATATTACTGCACTTCTACGAAAATCGACATCCTCTGTGGAATGCAATCCAAGGTGGAGGGCCGGTTCAGTTCTATATATATTTAGTATAGCTTCCACGATGTTATTTTTCAAACAAATCACAAAGAAATTATGAAAATTAATTTTTCTGTTTAGCGTACTGTGCGAGGTTCGCCTGTACACAATCATAAGTCAGTCGTCGGTGATTATGATTCAAGTTCAAACACACACAACACGTCACGCCGATTGAAACTGTTCGTCACATTCAAGTTCAAGTTTACGCACTGCAGAAATATACGCATTCGATTCCAAGCAACAAAGTCAGGCCGTCCCAGAAGTTCAATGTCCACAGCATCCGTTGCACTTTTGGTGTTTTAAGAGGGGCGGGACTGGCACAAACTGGTTGGCGTTAGGCCAATAACACGCACAATCCATTAAACTTGGCCAAATTCTATACGCAGCAGTGGAGAGGCGTGTGTACGTCACCCGAAGAGGAAATGACTGAAATATGTGGTTTGGGTGTTGCACTTTTAATCGTGGCATGGCGTGTGCGGCGTGTGTTCTGTGGACGTTGCTGCTCTAGTTTCGAATGTATTTTACGATTGCAGCCGCCTTGAATGTTGGTGTTGTTTTTTGCGTTGACTCGAGTTAATGCCAAAATTGATGGAGCTGCGTTTTTCGGTTTGTATTTCAAGTTGAATGCACTCAGTTGGCGTGGTGTGGCGTGGCGTTGGATTTGTATCAGTTTTGTTTTTTTGTTTGCGTGCCACAAAGTTGTATTCAGGTTGTTGTGTTGAATTTACAATTGTTTTGTTGTTGTTTACATTTTAACATCGTTGCTGTGTGCAGTCCTCGACAAGTCGCTGAGATGCCTGATGGCGATAATGTTGATGGTTATGATGACGTTGGCGGCGTTGTTGGTTCTGGTGTCGGTGCTGGCTGCTGATGGGCGTTGAATGTAACAAACGAAAAAAAAAACAAACACTTTTGTTCAATTAATCGGATCGAATTGTTTTGCGATAATTAATTCGAATGGCATTATTAAGAAACTATTAATTAGCTAGATCGAGTGGCTTTTAATTAAATTCATCGTAATTACGGCGATGGCCTTCATTCAGTTCAAAGAGAAGGAAAACTGTGAATTATTGAAATTTTAGCAACCGACTGTTGCGTGCAACTGATCTAGTTTTGTAGTGATTACCACATTGATGTGTGGAATTTGATCAGCCGCTGTTCTCTATTAGTTTGTCTGCCGGTTAGGGTTTCGTAAGAAAGAAGTTCACACCATGATTTATAAGATCTTCTCATGCATGTGGTATGTACACTAGAGCGTACCAGGTTACAAGTAAAAAAAAAAAGTTCGCCGTACACCTTCGAATATGAAGTATTATTGAAAGGTAGTTTCAAAAAATTTTTTTTTATTTTTTTATGCCGAACGTAGGGGTCGCGCTTTTACATTTTTCTATATAACTTCTGCATTTATAAACGGATTTTAAAGTGTGATACATCGATGTTTTTGTCCGATTTTTTTGTCTTTGAAGTCATTGAGCTCAAACATGATTCATGATTTTATGCGAGCTTTAATTTTCGATTATTAGAGTGGTACATTAGGGTAGTAGCAACTGAGAAATGATGGGTAAGTACCAGAAGGGGGTGCTTGAGCTCAATGACTTCAAAGACAAAAAAATCGGCCTCGTCGAGACAAAAACATCGATGTATCACACTTTAAAATCCGTTTATAAATACAAGTTATATAGAAAAATGTAAAAGCGCGACCCCTACGTTCGGCATAAAAAAATAAATTTTTTTTTTTGAAACTACCTTTCAATAATACTTCATATTCGAAGGTGTACGGCGAACTTTTTTTTTGAGGTACGCCCTAATGTACACTTTCGTGATAGGGCGATTAGCTAATTCGAAATCGAATTTCAGGAAATTCCAAAATATTTTTTGCGTTTGAGTAAGATATTGGAACTTAATAGTTTATACGCCTTTCTCATCTTGTCTAGTTAGATATAATAGATATAGATATGAAATTCCAAACAATCTGATAGCTTTACCTATTGTTTAGCTTTAACTTTAGGTTAACCAAGTAGTCAAGCTTCATTTATTATTTTTTAATATTGAAATATATCAGAATTCTTTCGTATTGCACTTGCTATTTAATTTGAAGCAAATCGGTTCAGGTTTAGATATAGCCCCCATACAAATTCGCTAACAATTTCACTTTTTCCGCTCTATAAATCACATAATGAATAGGATCCTACCATTTTGGTGGCAGCGCTGGTCTCCCCTAGGCGGAGTCTAGAGGAGACTATTTACTAAAACACAACAAATTAATTTTATAATATTTTATTTTAGCAAGTCTTGTTCCTCTATGAGAATTTTTTATACACTCTATGAGAGTAGTACGTCATTGTGCATTTGTTTGTAACACCCAATTTTTGAATCGATTTGCCATTTTCATATTTTTTTGCCCATTTTCATATTTTATTCTGATTTTAAAATAGATTTTAATACAATTTTTTAAATCGAAGAATTGTAAATATACTAGAATCAATATAAGAAAGACGCAAAAAATTAAATTCCAATTCGTTTTAGCTGTGACTATATAAAATGCATTTATAAGCAAATGAAGTTAAAATGTAATATTTGAGTCCTACAGTAAATTCACATTCGGCGGCACTTTTTTTCTTCATAAAAAATGCATATATGTTTCGTTATGAATTTAACATCGCTTGTTATAACCCAAAAAATTAAGGAAAGGTTAACGTTGAACGGGACCGACTATACGATACCCTCCACTTACTCTCCACCATTACAATTGAATTTGGCGAAAAAAGTGAAATCGGTATCGATTTTTATGGATACTATATCATGAACCGATACGGCCTACTTTTACAATGTATGATCCCAGCTGAAATATAACGTGTTCTGCCAATTAGATAAAAAAATTATGTGTCTGAGATAAAACAAGTTCAATGGGGAAGGACATTTGTATGATAGTTATATTTAAAACTGAAGGGATGTGTCCCACTTTCACCACAGGTGTATTTTTTTTAATATATTTTCCCCCAAATTTGAAGAAAATCGGTTTATATGTATGATTTATAGAGCAAGTAAAGTTAAATCGCAAGCGACATTTATATGAAGGCTATATCTAAATATGAACCGATCTGACTTACTTTCACCATAAACGTTTCTAGTGGAAACATAAGCTGTTGTGGCAAATTTAAAGAAAATCTGTAAAAATATATGGTCTCTAGAGCGGAAAAAGTCAAATCGAGAGCGAATTTGTATGGGAGCAATATACAAATCTGTACCAATCTGACTCACATTTACCATTTGCCAAATTTGAAGAAAATCGGTCTCTAGAGCGGAAAAAGTCAAATCGAGAGCGACATTTGTGTGAGGGCTGTATCTAAATCTAAACCGATTCTCTTTAAATTAAATAGTGTCCAAAAAACTTCAACCAATTTTTCCATGCTTTATATAAGGTTACTTTCTATATATGTTTGTGTGCCACAAAATTTGAAATCAATTTTTGAAAGCTTTTTTCTCAACCAATTTTGCTCAAATTTTGCACACTTAATCATTTTCGATGACAATACAAGGAAATGGAAAAATTTGACCAATTGGACAAAGGGGCGTGGCACCTCCCATACAAAGTTAAAACCTATTATTGAAAATTGTCAGTTCTATGACACCTAGAGTGCTGAAATTTTGTGTAAGTGCATCTAGCATCAATGTGCATAGCTGTGCCAAAAATGGGCGGTATTGGAAAAGTGGGCGTGGAACCTCCCATACGAAGTTAAAACCTATTATTGAATATTGTCAGTTCTATGACACCTAGAATGCTGAAATTTTGTGTAAGTGCATCTAGCATCAATTCGCATAGTTGTGCCAAAAATGGGCGGTATTGGAAAAGTGGGCGTGGCATCTCCCATACGAAGTTAAAACCTATTATTGAATATTGTCAGTTCTATGACACCTAGAGTGCTGAAATTTTGTGTAAGTGCATATACCATCAATGTGCATAGTTGTGCCAAAACGGGGCGGTATTGGAAAAGTGGGCGTGACACCTCCCATACGAAGTTAAAACCTATTATCGAATATTGTCAGTTCTATGACACCTAGAGTGCTGTAATTTTGTGTAAGTGCATCTAGCATCAATGTGCATAATTGTGCCAAAAATGGGCGGTATTGGAAAAGTGGGCGTGGAACCTCCCATACGAAGTTAAAACCTATTATTGAATATTGTCAGTTCTATGACACCTAGAGTGCTGAAATTTTGTGTAAGTGCATCTAGCATCAATTCGCATAATTGTGCCAAAAATGGGCGGTATTGGAAAAGTGGGCGTGGCATCTCCCATACGAAGTTAAAACCTATTATTGAATATTGTCAGTTCTATGACACCTAGAGTGCTGAAATTTTGTGTAAGTGCATCTAGCATCAATTCGCATAGTTGTGCCAAAAAGGGGCGGTATTGGAAAAGTGGGCGTGGCACCTCCCATACGAAGTTAAAACCTATTATTGAATATTGTCAGTTCTATGACACCTAGAGTGCTGAAATTTTGTGTAAGTGCATCTAGCATCAATTCGCATAGTTGTGCCAGAAATGGGCGGTATTGGAAAAGTGGGCGTGGCACCTCCCATACGAAGTTAAAACCTATTATTGAATATAGTCAGTTCTATGACACCTAGAGTGCTGTAATTTTGTGTAAGTGCATCTACCATCAATGTGCGTAGTTCTGCCAAAAATGGGCGGTATTGGAATAGTGGGCGTACCACCTCCCATACGAAGTTAAAACATATTATCGAATAGTGTCAGTTCTATGACACGTATAGTGCTCAAATTTTGTGTAAGTGCATCTAGCATCAATGTGCGTAGTTGCGCCTAAAATGGGCGATAATGCAAAAGTGGGCTTGGTACCTCCCATACAAACCACAAATTAAAAATCTATTATTTCTGCTCCTGATAACGCAGTAATTTTTCCTTCTACAAAAGATAACTAAAAAAGAATTTCTAGGCCCAATAGAATTCTGCTTGCATAAAGCATGGATTTGAAAAAAAAATTTTTTTTGATTTACTAGTTTAAGATCGGATAACAAGTGCGACCTGTACTTTGATTACAAGAATAGATGGGCGGACGTATGGACAGACTGACAGACATTGCTAAATAGACTAAGAAAGTGACTCCAAGCTATTATGACCATCCATCCCGCTTTTTAACGTCCAATCCCGCTTAAATTTGTCATCCCGCATTTTTGTTTAGACTACTTCTGATACGTTATATTTTCAAAACTACCGCTTAAACATTTATTGGTCCACAATTTCAAAAATTTCGCTTCTTCTACATTTCGGCTTTATTTTTATAGGATAAAGCAATGCTCTTAACAGTCATTTAAACTGTACGTTGATAAAATTTAATACTAGAGCTAGAATGCCAAAGTCCACATTTGTATTGAGATTATATTTAAATCTGAACCGATCTTACCCGCCTTGATTATAATTATTTCTAGTTAGATTATAAGATGTTTTACAGAATTAAAAGAAAATTGACATGCTATTCCTAGATGCTATTCCTGATCAGTTTTGACAAAACTAATAAATAAATAAAGTACAAAAAACCTAACCATAAAACTGCTAATCAGCAACATGAATCAATTAAGTACAATGAGGTTTACTATTGTAAATGGTTTACAACAAGGTACGGTGAAGTCACCCACTTTATTCAATTTGTTTATACATGATCTACTGAATAAAATTGAAAATATCATTGGCTTTGCTGATGATATTATTATTTATCATGCGGATGATAAAGTAAAAAAAATTAACAAAAAACTGCAGCATTACTTCAACGTTATAGAAAAGTATGCGTATGACTGGCAAATGAAAATCAATATTAGTAAATGCGAAACGATACTATTTCGTCCTGCAGTTGGAAAATGCAACTTCGATATAAAAACACACTGGAAAGAGTTCGGTATAAAATCGAATAGAAATGAGGCTATTCCAAACAAACAAATAGTTAAATATCTAGGAATTTACCTAGATAAATTTTTATACTTCAATCACCATATCAACTCTCAATTAATAAAGGCGAAAAACGCATTTTTATATACAAATCATTATTTTTTTCTCAACATATCAATATAAAGGTCAAACTCATTTTATATCAATCTTTAATACGACCAATCTTAACATATGGTTGCCAAATTTGGTTTAATATTTCACCATCCTATATGGAAAAAATACGTATTTTCGAAAGGAAATGTCTGAGAGCATGCACAGCACTTTATAGATCACCTAGTAGTAACTATACGAAATACATATCAAATAGGAAACTGTACAATATATCTAAAGTAGGTAGAATTGATAATTTCATTATCCATCTTATTAGGAACCATATAGTGAGAAGCATACAATGTACGGAATATAATTTAATTTTGGCTCCATATTATGCCAGTGCTGAATATATATCTAACTCCCTACAAAGGGGGTATGTTCCACCTGAGGCCTTTTTGTACCTAGATAGCAAAAGATTTATTCAGAACGAACATGGCGTTCCTATAATTTACCATATTTATAGGAGAGCCAATATTAAAGCTATACATTGTAATGAACTTAACATAGACAATACAAGATTTGATACAAACATTTATTCCGGAGATGTAAACATTCTTCCAAACATAAATAATAAAAAATATTGGTGGCTTACTGAATAACAAGATTTCCACACTTTTTTTATCCCCTTGACTGTAGCTTTGATCACATCCTTTCAATACAAAAGTAATGTTTTTTTTATCATTTTTTGTTACATGAATTATAATTATATGCGTATTTATTGTATAGCAAAATTGAATACTAAACTCTAAAAAAGATATATATCATAATAAGTATACTAGAGAGCCCGCTTATGAGACAGTGTATACAAAAACATTTATATTATATACTGGTTGTTTATTTATAGCTTAAGCTTATATATTTTGTACAAATAAACGATTAAAAAAAATAATTTAAGGAAAATCAAAATAAAATAAAAAATATTCTTTTTTTCTGTTCTGATTGAGCTCTGATGAGATGGGGTAGCGCCCATCGAAACTGCGCAGTCAACTTTTAGCTGCAACAATAAAGGTCTCACTTTGCCTTTTTTTGCTAATTTTTGGGTTCTGCTGAAGACTTCAGCACAACCTTTATTCTTAAACCAAAATAAATGACAAGACATACAAGATAACAGACCAACTATACATACAAACAACAATAAAAAATATTCTAATCACAACTATTTGAAAATATAGCACATTAAAATTGACTTTTTATTTATCACGATTTGCACGATCCCGCTTTTTTTCTACAAAATCATTTTTTTTTTACAAAATTCCCCCTTTTTGAATTCATACATCCCGCTTTTTGGTCAAATAGAGATGATCACGTTATTCTAAGCCGATCTGTATAATAATCGAATTAGTTGAAATTTGAACAGCACATTATAAATATGTATGGTGAAACTCGGCTGCTGTGGGGTCTTGTCGCTTAAGGTTTATATATAGCCCTCAATATAAGTTTTTCCGTTAAAAACAATATATATTTTCGATTTTGTTTAAATTTCTTTTTTTGCATTATTGCTCACCAATGTTATTGTGCGTACTTTGATATAGACCCCATATAAAAATCCATCCCACACTGGATTTCAAGACACTCGAAAACACCTTATAAGAAGTATTAAGTGACCAAAAACGCTCCGATATATTAGCTGAAACTTGACCAGTAAATTACGCAAAGTTATTGGAATCGATGTCAAAATATCATGAGGATGTTGCAGAGCATGTAGGCAGATGCATCAACTATATATAATATATATTTAAGCAGGATATCATTGCAGGTATTATGATTCACAAAACTAAGTTTATACGTTGTCCCTATTTCCTTTAGTTTTGTACATACGACGTATTCAATATTGAATCAATCAGTGTTTAAAATAAGCTGTGGTCGAATGTATTACTAGGACATACATTCGATCAAAGCTTATCAACCAGACATATTCTTTTTCCCCATGCTCTTTGAATATCGCTGAAGCGAAACTAAATGTTTAACAAATATTTATAGTCTTGATTGATTACCTGGTTCTTTTGTGCACAGACCTTTCTAAAGCTGAAACCTGTGATTTACATGCTTCACACCCGATTGATAAAATTTACTTTTATAGTTTTTCCTTCAGGCTAATCCCAGAACATACCATTCTCTCAGATTGTGACATGTATGCGATATGATTGATTAGCTTCAAAGACTCATGATATCTTCCATTAAAAATCACTGTGGATTATATGTTGAACATTTAATTAAATACGATTTTGGAAAGTTGTATTTATCCTTGTATCCTTTGCTACAACTACCTAATTGGCTGATGTAATACTTTGCATGGTCAGCTTAGGAAAATGTAACCGAAAAGTACGAAAAATGACAGCTCAAAACCAAAACTAGTTTTCTTTGATACGTAGTGAAATCTTATTCAAATATATTTGATCAAAACATGCAGCAAAATTAAAACATTTGCAGAAATTTGTGTATGCTTTATCGATGTTGGCATAAGTGGACACCAAGCCAATGGACGCATGGACGGACGGACGCTGGTGGACACCTATAAATATAATGCTTAACCTCGTTTCTGAAACAAAAGTCTAAGGAATTCCACTTTTTGTTGCTGTTGTTGTTGTTTTGTTACCAACAAGTTGAGGGTAATGTGGATGTGGACAACATTAAAGTGAACAATCAGAAAGACACACTGGCATTGCAACTTTGTAAGTGCTGGTACATAAATAAGTAGATACACTCAAAGATAAGTTGAAGGTGATTTACGAATATTTTATGTGTCAGAGTCGTCGTAGAAACAAATTTGTATGTGTCATGATAAGTTGTGAGGGCGTTTACCACCCAGGCAGCCCAGGCTGCTGTTGGATTAGTTGGGAAGGATCTCACCATCGGACAACGGGGGAATTTCGATTTTTTAAATACAATTTTTCATAGACCAAGCTCAATCAAACAATTCATAAAATACACTAATATGTAACATAATGATATACCATCCACCTCCAGGATTGGGATATACTAACTTTGTCATTCCATTTGTAACACCTTAAAATATATTCATGATCGTCATAAAATTCTAAGACGATCTAACGATGTTCGTCCGTCCGTCTGTTAAAAGCATGCTAGAATCTAAACGAAAGGAGCAAGGTCCAAATTTTGCTTGAATTCGTCTTATAATTGTAGATCGGTTGGGATTGCAAAATGTGCGAAATCCATTCAAAGGGAAATTTTTTCCCTCACAAGGACTGTAATATTTAGAGTATTTCATCATGTTTTTTTGAATATGTCTGCTTATATTTGCTTGATATTTGTAAAATAAAGGTATTTTTCTAAATTCGCACTATTAGGGAGTAAAATGGAAAAATTGTACCAACCAAATGGCCGCGGCTAGAGTCATGAAATTCGGAGTATACATTCCTCTGACTGCGTAGACACGAAAAATATTTTTTTCCAAATTCGTACTTTCAAGGGATACAGTGGGAACAGAGGGTTAACAATTGTACCAACTAAACGGCTACAGCTAGAACGATGAAATTTGGTGTGTTCATCCCTATAATTGCGTAGACACGCAAAATAAAGAGATTTTCGAAAGTCGTACTTTTGAGGGGGTAAAATGGGAAAAAGGGGATAAAAATGGTACCAACCAAAAGAACACAGCTATAATCGTGAAATTCGGTGTATACATTCCACGAAAAATATAAAGTTTTTTCCAAATTCGTACTTTCAAGGTATACAATGGGAACGGACGGATAAAATTTGTACCAACTAAACGGCTACAGCTAGAAGGATGAAATTCAGTGTGTTCATCCCTCCAATTGCGTAAACACGAAAAATAGAGAGATTTTTGAAATTGTACCAACCAGACGGACGCAGCTAGAATCATGGGTTTCGGTGTATACATTCACCTAACTGCATGGACTCGCAAAACATAAAGAGTTTTCCAAATTAGTACTTTTTTACTTTTACGGCAAATCCGAGTAACTTTTCCAAGCAAATCATGAAGTTAGGTTATATTGAACTATGTACGTGAGAGATAATTCATTTTCAAACTTCATACTATTTGAAATAAAATAGGTTTCCAACCAAACGACTGTAGCTAAAAATGCACCCACTGTCGCCCAATACATTGGGTATTTATCTTATTTATTTGAAGACTGAATTGATTTCGATATCATGAAGTTTCGTCTTGGATATATTAAAATATGTAACATTATAATTCCACAGCCTCTGTGGTATGCAATCCATGTTGGATGGAGGTTGTTTTTACTAGTTTTGAAGATTCTATAGATTTTGCAAGGACATAGGACACATCATATGTAAAATATTTGATTTCACATCGGATCTTGATCATATTTTCCATATCTTATCATATTTCAACCAGAAACACCTACTGTCAAAGACAACGATATGGGGCCATGTTTTCAAGTAGATGCCACACTTTTTTACGAAAAAAGAAGTAAGGAAAGGCTAAAGTCGGGCGGGGCCGACTCTATGATACACTCCACTTTCTATTCGAATACAATGTAACTCGGTAAAAAAAGTGAAAACGAGAAAAATTTTTGTATGTTTCCTAATCATAGGCTAATATTACCTGGTCCAATTTGTCAAATCGGAAATATTTATATCGGTGATACATCCAAACATGGAATATAGTGACTAACTTTCACAATAAGTTCATCCAGTTCAAATATATCGTGTTAAGCTCATTTTGTGAAAATTCGTGCTTTCTGGTGCGGAAAAAGTCTATCCGAAATTTGTATGGGAAATTTTTGGGCGAAATTTGTATGGGAGCTATGTGTAAATCTGAACCGATGACCCATTTTCACCATGGGTGTTTCCAGTTGAAATATGAGATATTTTGAAAGATTTGAAGAAGATCTTTTAAAATATGTGATTTATAGAATGGAAAAAGTGAAATCGGGAGTGAAATTTGTGTGGGAGCTATATACAAATCTGAACCGATCTGACCCATTTGCGCCATGGCTGTTTATAGAACAAATATAACATATTTCGCCTAATTTGATGAGGATCTGTTAAAATATGTTAGAAACCACAGAAAAAGTCAAATCGATAGCGAAATATTAATGGGAGCAATATAAATCTGAACCGATTTAATCCATTTTCAACACAGATGTTTCTATTAGAATTATAAGGTAATGCAAGGTAATTTGAAGCAAATCAAGTGAAATATGTGGTCTCTAGAGCAGAAAGAGTCAAATCGGTAGCGAAATTTGTATGGGAGCTATATATAAATCTGAACCGATCTAACACATTTTTACCACAGGTGTTTGTAGTTGAAATATAAGATGTTTTGCCAATTTTAAAGAAAATCTGTTGTAACATGTGGTATCTAGAGTGAAAAGAGTCAAATCGGGAGTGAAATTCGTATGGGGGCTATATCTAAATCTGAACCGATTTTCTTCAAATTAAATAGCGTTCGTCCTTGTGCCGTAAAAATTCGTTGTGCATGTGACATTGCTAAATCTATTCAAAAAGTGATTTTAAGTCGATCGGTATAATGAACAATGGGCCTTTTGGGTGCTACAATCAAATGCACAAAGACATAATACTCTCGTGGAGTGTATAAAAAAAAACATTTTTTCGCTTATGAACAAATACGTAAAAGCATAAAAACAAGAGATAATAATTTTTCTTTTATTTTAAATCAAAATATGAAAATGTAGGGAGATTTTGGCTAATTTCTAAAATATACTCGACTGTCCGATTGTCAATGTTAATATCTCAAAATAATACATGGGTCCTTGCCTAACTTCAATTATTTGCAGAGATCACAAATGATTATTAGATTAAAGGTTATAGAATTTTGGCGTTTGGTTTTGCGTTCAATCGAAAACATTGCTGCTGTGGCTGAGAATGTCCAAGAACATCCATCATCTCAACTCAACTCGTCATTGTTCTCAGGAACTGAACAATTCTCGCACTTCTTTAAGAATTATTTTGCATAAAGACCTCTGTTGAAAGCTTACAAAATTCAATTGATCCAACAACTGCAGCCTCATGACCATCCGCTGCGTTTTCGCTTCGCCCAATGGGCTGAAGATTGTTTGGCAGGATATGAAGAATTTTACCGAAAAATTGGCGCATATGGGGTTCAGAGATCCCACTCGTGACTCTTGAGAAGCTGGCGGCATCATAGGGTCATTTTTCTTCAAAAATTAAGAAAGGAGCCGCCATTACCGTCAAAGGTGAGTGTTTACCGTGTCATGCTCAACGAATTTTCGTTTCCAAAAATTCAAGAGAATGACATGGGCAACATTTGGTTTCAACAAGACGGGGCCACATGTCACACAGCCAACGCAACCATTCACGCAATGTTTTTAATCTGCCGAAATTGTAATGTCAATTGGCCGCCTGTGATTTGAGTCCTTTGGATTATTTTTTGTGTAGAGCCATTAAGGATAAATGTTACGCAAATCTTCCAGAGACAATTGATGCATTAAAACAAAGTTACCACTGAAAAGATTGGAGCCGGAACAATCGAAAATGTACTGAAATTTGGGTTGATCGGATGAGCCAGTCGTGGTAGTCGTATGAATGATTTTGTGTTCCATTATTAAATGACAAAGTTCAACTTTTTCAATAAAAGCAAAAATTTTAAAAAATAATCAGTATATTTTTATAGCCGATTCTTATTTTACTTCACTATGCTCAGTCTAAAAATCAATTTAAGATTATTATGATCAAGGTTTCAGTATTATTTGTCTAGAATTGGGACACGCCTAAAATTCATATTTCTATTTCTTCACGCATTTTTCCTCGAGCGTTGCCACCTCAAAATGCATGTCGAGGCACAGCATGGCTCTGGTGCATATGTACATAGTATTTAATAACTATATTCTGATTGTAATACCCGCTGAATATAAATAAACTTATATGCTGTACCTAACTGGCACTTGATAATCACAGTTCACAAATCTCAGGTCCACCGTGCAACGCCGAGCAGCATGTTGCATACCTCAAGTGGTCAAAGCGCAGCAGTGTAAACATGTTTCCTACCACTACCACCGCCACTAGACGCCTAAGTGGTATTCAATGTAATAGGCAGGCGCGCGCGGTTAACGGCCAACGTGTAGCTTGAAGTATGTTAAGGTAACGCCTTTCAGTCGATTTTGGATTTGTCCAAAGGAAAAAAGAATCCAAAGTGGCCGCTACCCTCCCCCCATTTTTGTCATGTATCCATTTGGCTGATAACATGTTCGCGTATTTAGTTCTATTATTATAGTTTCTGCATAATGCTGTGATAAATCAAAATGCAGCAGACAAGATCATTGCCATATCAATTAATGCATATTTGTAGAGGAAATGACATAAGTGAAGTGCATGTAGTTGTACGTTCGAATGTTCTGAGGGAGTTCATACACGCCGCAGCATTTGAATACAATGCATGAATGACCACCTCCGACCACAGACCAGCGACTGACCACAACAATGACGAAGGATCGATCGATGGGATTGGTTGCAAGCATCGCTCAACTAAAAGTGCTTTTGTTTTTGTTGTGCGGTACCATTTTAAAATTTTAAGGAGTGGTAGCCGCCATACGATATGAATGATTAATGCTATTGGGACATACTCGTAAAGTACTTACAACGAAACAATGTTTCTGTAATGAAGCGAATTGTTTCATGATCTGGGAACCTTTTTATGGTAATCGTGCCGATGATGGTAATAAATAATTTCCATTTAAATAAGCTTCAGATCTTCCAGTACCGCCCAGGGCACATTCTTTGAAAAGCCAAAGAAATATGAACATTTTCAATACATATTCTTAATTAAAACTAATAAATCAAAAAAAAATTTTTTTTCAAATCCATGCTTTATGCAAGCAGAATTCTATTGGGCCTAGAAATTCTTTTTTAGTTATCTTTTGTAGAAGGAAAAATTACTGCAAAATTTCAGTTTTTTATCTGCCATAGAACGGCATATATTCGAAAATGGGTTTTAACTTCGTATGGGAGGTGCCACGCCCACATTTCCATTACCGCCCATTTTTGTCACAACTACGCACATTAATGCTAGATGCACTTACACAAAATTACAGTAGGTGTAATTTTGGTTTTAACTTCATATGGGAGGTGCCACGCCCACTTTTGCATTACCGCCCATTTTAGGCGCAACTACGCACATTGATGCTAGATGCACTTACACAAAATTTGAGCACTATACGTGTCATAGAACTGACACTATTCGATAATATGTTTTAACTTCGTATGGGAGGTGGTACGCCCACTATTCCAATACCGCCCATTTTTGGCAGAACTACGCACATTGATGGTAGATGCACTTACACAAAATTTCAGCACTCTAGGTGTCATAGAACTGACAATATTCAATAATAGGTTTTAACTTCGTATGGGAGGTGCCACGCCCACTTTTCCAATACCGCCCATTTTTGGCACAACTATGCACATTGATGCTAGATACACTTACACAAAATTACAGCACTCTAGGTGTCATAGAACTGACTATATTCAATAATAGGTTTTAACTTCGTATGGGAGGTGCCACGCCCACTTTTCCAATACCGCCCATTTTTGGCACAACTATGCGAATTGATACTAGATGCACTTACACAAAATTTCAGCACTCTAGGTGTCATAGAACTGACAATATTCAATAATAGGTTTTAACTTCGTATGGGAGGTGCCACGCCCACTTTTCCAATACCGCCCCTTTTTGGCACAACTATGCGAATTGATGCTAGATGCACTTACACAAAATTTCAGCACTCTAGGTGTCATAGAACTGACAATATTCAATAATAGGTTTTAACTTCGTATGGGAGGTGCCACGCCCACTTTTCCAATACCGCCCCTTTTTGGCACATCTATGCGAATTGATGCTAGATGCACTTACACAAAATTTCAGCACTCTAGGTGTCATAGAACTGATAATATTCAATAATAGGTTTTAACTTCGTATGGGAGGTGCCACGCCCACTTTTCCAATACCGCCCCTTTTTGGCACAACTATGCGAATTGATGCTAGATGCACTTACACAAAATTTCAGCACTCTAGGTGTCATAGAACTGACAATATTCAATAATAGGTTTTAACTTCGTATGGGAGGTGCCACGCCCCTTTGTCCAATTGGTCAAATTTTTCCATTTCCTTGTATTGTCATCGAAAATGATTAAGTGTGCAAAATTTGAGCAAAATTGGTTGAGAAAAAAGCTTTCAAAAATTGATTTCAAATTTTGTGGCACACATATATAGAAAGTAACCTTATATAAAGCATGGAATAAGAAAAGAAATGAAAAGAATGCAAGTGAAGGGTGTTTCAAAATATGCATATACATCTAAAACGAAATCACCCAAAAATTACAAATCGCCAAAAAGAAATTTTATAGTAGGGTTATATATATATAGTTGCAACAAAATGATCGATTCAATTGACTTTTTATATGAATATTATAAATCTTTTTTATTTTGGTAACATATTAATTTATATCTATATCGGCTGTATTCAAAACAAGTAAAAACGGGGTTAAGTTCGGCCGGGCCGAACTTTATATACCCTCCACAATGAATTGCATTCCACAGAGGTTATTGGTTTTCGTAAAAGTGCAGTAATATTACAGGAAAATATAAATTTTTTAATATAGCCAAACCAAAACAAATACAAAAATTGAAAAAATAACTTTATAAATAAATATAATATTTTAATTATTTCAAACCATTATTTATTTCAAATCAAAAAATAAATATTCTTATATTTATATTTTCAAAAAGCTTAAATACCATAAATATTTGTAGATAGTGGTTGCTATATGGCTGTATTTCCATTCTATTTTAGTTCCAAAAGTACAAATTTTGAAAATCCATTATCAGTGCAAAATAAGCTAACTTCATGATTCAATCAATTTTTGCCGTAAAAGAAAAATTACGAATTTGGAAAAAAACTTTTTATTTTGCGTGTATATGCAGTCAGAGGAATGTATACAACGAATTCCATGATTCCAGCTGCGCCCATTTGGTTGGTACCATTTTTACCCCATTGACATTTTTACGAAATTAGAATTTCATCATTCTAGCTGTAGTCGTTTAGTTGGTACTATTTTTATCCCTCTGTACCATTGTATCCCTTGAAAAATCTGTTTATTTTCCGTGTCTACGCAGTCAAAGGAATGTATACTCCGAATTTCATGACTCTAGCTACGGTCATTTGGTTGGTACTATTTTTATCCCATTTTTTAATTTTCACCCCAAAAAAGTACGAATTTCAAAAAATCAGTTTATTTTCCGTGTCTACATAGTCAGAGGAATGTATACTCCGAATTTCATGACTCTAACTGCGGTCATTTGATTGGTACTATTTTTATCCCCTTTTTTCATTTTAACCCCAAAAAGTACGAATTTTAAAAAAATCCGTATATTTTACTTGTCTATGCAATCAGAGGAATACAGACACTGAATTTCATTATTCTAGGTACAGTCGTTTGGTTGGTACCATTTTTATCCCTCTATTCCCATTTTAACCCTTAAAAATACGAATTTGGGAAAAATAATTTTATATTATGTATCTACTCAATTAGAGGAATGTACACACCGAATTTCGTGTTTCTAGCTGTTGTCGATTAATATGTACCATTTTTATCCCTTTTTTGCCCCATTTCACCCCCTAAAAATAAGAATCACTTTATGGTGCACGTTTTTGCTATAATGGGAATGCGCATCCCAAATATAAACAGACATATTCAACAAAACTGCTTAATTACGCTAACATTTTAGGGATTATTATGGGTATTTTTAGTCCTTGTGAGGGAAAAATTTTTCCCTTTGGGCCGATTTCGCCCCGTTTCAATCACAACCGATCTACGACTATAAGACGCATTTATGGAAAACTTGAACGTCCTATCTCTTATCGTTTAGATGCTAGCGTGCTTTCAACAGACGGACATGACTAGATCGTCTTAGATTTTTATGACGATCAAGAATATATATACTTTATAGGGTCTCAGGTCGACATTTCAAGGTGTGACAAAGTTAGTATACGCCCATCCTGGAGGTGGAGGGTATACAAATCATTATTTTGGCTTTTAAATTGAAATTAGACATTCTTTGTATTATAAGCCATTATTAAAATCTATTAGCTATTGTACGATTTTCTGTAATTTTGTATTTTTTTTCGGTTATTTTCTTAGTATTACAATGAATCGGTTTCGGACTACAAAGTAATCGAATATAAAATAATCTATATTTTCTCCAAAAATAATAATTCAATCAACTAAAAATGATATTATCTGTGGCCTGGAAATAAGTAACTAAGCAAAAATTGTAAATGTTTTTCATTCTACGCGATTTGGCATAGACAAAACGAAGAGTATTCGAATCACGAATACGTTTACATTTGTATGTACATCACTATTATGTTTTGTCAAAGCCAATAGAATTTAAAATTCATTCGTATGTACCTATATCTATATATATAAAAATCAACGTGTGTCTGTATGTTGCGAATAGGACGCCAAACCGGTGGACCGATTCGCCTGAAAATTTTACTGTATCTATCTTCTGGACAGAGGATGGTTCGTGGATAGTCTAGGTCATGATAGGACAAAGGGGGGGTGGTACCTCCCACACAAAAAATATTTTAAAACTATCACAACAGACATACCGATGGGTGGATTCGCTCGATAATTTTACTGCAGCTTACTTCTGGGCAAGGGGTGGTTCCAGGATATACTAGGCCATTATACGAAAAAGAGGCGTGGCACCGCCCACACAAACTATATTTTAAAACTATCATAAAGCACGTTCCGATGTGCGGATTCTCTTGAAAATTTTATTGTGACTAACTTCTGAACAGATGATAGTTTCTGAATGGTGACTATACAATGTTCATGATACAAATGGACGGGAGACTGCCCACACCAACTATATATTAAAATTATCACAAAACACGTAACGAATGGCGGATTCTCTTGAAAATGTTACTGTATCTAGCCTGTGGGAAGGGGATGTTTTCTGGCTATAATAGGGGAATGCACGACAAATGGGCATCACATAAACTACATTTTAAAACTATATCAAAATACATTGATTCACTTGAATATTTTATTCTAACGAACAGAGGATGACCTTGACTATAATAGGTAATTCTACAAAAAGGGACGCGGCTCCACCCAAACAACAATTGGTTCTTGAATATAAGAGGTCATGCTATGAACAATTGGCGCGTCTTCTCATACTCGAACCAAGTAAGGTGTTCCAGTAGATGGGTATCAAAATGTTTACGCTTCATATGCATTGGGCCGTGTTTATACCGCACACTCAATCAACGCAGAATGTTATTAGTTAACATGAGAGGACCCACTTCAGTTTCAAATTTAAGAGCAGTTGACAGAGGCGTGTCAGAAACTGGGAGACCACATTAATGTATTCTTCTGTCACCTGTCATCCTCTCCAGATACGAACTTTGTTTGCTATATTAAGAACTTGGTCGCCATCTAACCCAAAAACCTGTGGGAAAAATTCAAAAAGGATATGAGTGAGGACTAGGGTTTGGGGTTTCCCGGATTTTTTTCATTCCCGGGAAAACGGGAATGAAAAATTTCATTCCCGGGAATCCCGGGAATTCCCGGGAAAAAGTAATTTATTTATAGGTACGTCCAAAATGGTTTAAAATATCAATATTTAATAACTGGTGTATTTTTTCAATACTGTCATATTACAAATTGAAAACGAATGTTATTGTCAAAATATTTTACAAATAATTTTTCATTTTACAAATATTTTACTCTACATTTATATTCGGAACATACAAATTTATATTGAGAAATGTAAATTTATAATAGGAACATGTTAATTCATAATGAGAAATATAAATTCATAATGAGAATTGTTAGTTTCTATTGTGAACAATTAATTCATAATAAGAACATACCATTTAATAATGAAATATACAAGTTTGTAATCAGAAAATCCAATTTCATAATCAGAAAATACGTTTTAATATTCAGAAAATATGAATTCATAATGAGAAAATATAAAATCATATTGAGAAAATGTAAATATATAATGAGAACATTGATAAAATATGTGTTTCAATGAAAATATCCATAGTAGAACTTACATACATAGCTTCGATTATAAATTTTTCTGTTTCTGATTATGAATTTATATTTTATGAATATATGTGAATAAGAATTTATTTTTTTATTTTTATTTATTTATTATGAATCACAATACAAAGTAAATTTATATTCTAATTTTGGGTCCAGGGATTGAGCCGGGGTGACTAAGACCATTATAGCTAGTTATTGCAGCGACAGACCAGAGCCTCTGGTTGGAATCGAACCCACAACCCCCACGCTGATAGCCGATCACGCTACCAACTCGACTACCGGGGCGCTCCTAAGAATTTATATTTTCTCATTATCAATTAGGATTTTTTCATTTTTTATTTATATATCTCATTATCAATTTGTATGTTGTTATTATGATTTTATATTTCTCAATATGAATTTACATTTCACATTACGAATTTACAGTGCTGGTTGTGAATTATCATGCTCCTATTATGAATTTACATTTCTCATCATGAACTTACATATTGAGATTATAAAATGCATTTTCTCATTATAAACTTGAAAAGATGTAGACTAATCGTCAGAATTGGACATTTATATCGCAGGTAGAAAAATTAATATTAATTTAATAAATTCATAAAAAAATAAAATAATGAAATAGTGCAGTCATTAATTCTTACAAATGGCCATTGAAATACTCTTGAAAATTTCCAGGCGAACAAGTTTTATTGTATTCCTATTTTTAGACCTTTTCTTTCTGGCTACATATGTAAAGTAAATTGTTCTTGAAGAATATGTTCACCTCGATTCTTCTAGAAAAACAAGAAAATTTACATTATGTAAGCCATAGTATTGTCGGCGTGATATATTTTTTTCACAATAAAGATCCTGCAAATAGCCTCACAAAAAGGTTTTATTCCCCTAGCTGGGGTTCTCATAAAATGGCTATTTAGCGAATTTAAAAAGTTTTGTTTGTAGTAATATAATATAAACAAATACTCAACAATATCAAATTGTCAGTAATGTAAATGCATATATGAATTTGAAATACATCTAAAAATTCCAATTTATATAGTAACATTAAATTATTGATCAACATAATAAATAAATTATTTTTTTAATATTTCCCGTATTCCCGGGAAATTGAAAATTTTTTCCCGGGAATTCCCGTCCAAATTTTTCCGGGAATTCCCGGGAAAAACGATTCGGGAATTCCCGGACCCCAAACCCTAGTGAGGACAGAACGGCATGGAGGAAGAACGGCATATTCAGCGTTGATATTACCATTGAATACACAATTTCTCGATTCTCCAACCTGTAATATTGGCAAAAGTTCAGACATGGCGAAAATGCTCAAAACATGCAAGCTGATTGTGTAGGATGTCTGCACCATGGCACATAAGAAATCCCTAGAAGCGCTTAGTCGGACACTTCAAGATTTAATATCAAATACACAACCATTCGGTGGAACTCTTATTTTACTAGCTGGAGATTTCCGACAGACCCTTCCAGTAATTCCAGAATCAGCACCCGCATCTCTGTCGATATGCACAAAAAATTTATCTGACCACCAATATGCTTGTACATCTGCATCACAATGACTCAACAGTTATATTTTCGAAACATCTACTGGATGTTGGTAATGGAAAAGTATCAGTTGATACAGTGAAAAGGAGTATTACATTTTCAAAAAATGTCATTCAGGAATCAATTCAACAATTAATCGAGAAAGTCTTCCCACAAATTACCACAAACTGTGGAAACAAAGAGTGGTTTTACGTCCGTGCTCTATCAGCTAAATTCTTTGGACCTCCCAGGAATTCTGCCGCAATTGTTATCTCTTAAAATTGGTTCACCTATAATTCTCCTAAGGAATGTTAGTCCTCCTCGATAGTGCATTTGTACTAGAATTTCTGTCAAGAGACTAATGCCTAACGTCATTGAAGCAACGATTTTAAATGGAAAATCAAAAGGCAAAGATGTCCTTATACCACGCATTCCGATGATTCCCACCGATATACCATCCGATTTCAAACGACTACAGTTTCTGATTCGCCTAGCATTTTCAATGACACTTGAAGTTTGTGGATTGAATCTGGAAAATCCATGTTTTTCACATGGTCAGTTATATGTTGCTTGCTCTCGAGCCCAAAAACTTTAATGTACTTGAACAAGGTGGAAAAATTGTAAATATCGTGTATCTCGAAGCACTCCAATATACTGATTAACTTAACTAATAGACACAAAATACATTCTTAGAAATAATTACCATAATTAATTAACTCTCTAATAAATGTTTAATTTTCTTTAAGGAAACACTGCAAAATTACTTAAATTTTCATGAAGTTTTTATATTTTAAAAATGTAACTTATGAATTTAAATAAATAAGCATTAATTTAAACTAATTTACAGAAGTAAAAATATACAAAACAAAAATTGCGGGCATACAAAGTTACATACATAAGGAAGACGAAACCCCGTGCAACGCCGGGTATAAAAAGATTGTATATATATATAAATGAATCTGTGTTTGTAAGTTTATTTGTGTGTTTGTTCTTTATAGCAGCCTAAACTACTGGACCGATCTTCTTGAAATTTTCATAATATGTTCATGCTGATCCGGTGGTGAAAATTGGGGATTTATTCTTTTCTTATAAATTAGCACATTCGGAGTACTGTTGCAGCTAGAGTCTTGAATTTTTGTGAAAGTTCACTAATTGTTAGCCCACACGAAGTAAAAACCTATTATCGAATAATGTCAATTGTATGACACGTAGATGGCTGAAATTTTGTGTAAGTGCATCTAGCATCAATGTGCATACTTGTGACAAAAATGGCCTGTATTGGAAAATTGGGCGTGGGCGCTCTTCAGATTAGGTTTAGGTTTTTTGTGAAATTAAGCTTAAATTTCTCAAAGTACACGTGCACACCAACTTTTTTACGTGTATTACAAGATTATTTATCTCACTCACCATTAACCATTAACGGAGGAAGAAAAGGGAAAAATTAAAGCTTTTAATGAATGTGGTCTAAATCATCGACATATAGCAACGAAAATTGGATGCAGCAAAAATGTTGTCAGCAACTATTTGCGGAATGAATCGGGCTATGGAAAAAATATGAATGGTGGCACATACAGAGCCACTACAGATACGGATAGAAGAGCCAACATCAGAACTGCATCTAATTCCCACGATTCTGCTGCAAAAATAAAGGAAGCAACCGGTGTTAGTGCTGGTCTGGCCACCGTAAAGGGAGTTATTCGTAGTGCTAATCACATAAAGCGATTAAATTGAAGAAAAAACCTCCGCTTGATACCAATCGAAAAGAAGCAATACTTCAATTCTGTCGTGAGCATATGACATGGAAAGAGGAATGGTAACAAGTAGTCTTTTCTGACGAAAAAAATTCAATCTAGATGGTCAAGATGGATACAATTACTATTTCCACGATTTACGAAAGGAAGAACATCATTTAGCTCGTCATCATAGTTGTGAAGGTGGCGTGATGGTGTGGGGAGCAATTACCTATTACGGAACTTGTGAGCTGCAGTTTCTAACATCCAGAATGAACGCTAATAGCTATAAAGGCGTAATTGAGAAGACTTTCCCCACACTTCTCGGACATCTTTGGACCAATAACATGGACTTACCAGCATGATAATGCTCCAATTCACACAGCGCGGGTCGTAAAACAGTGGACTGAAAGCCAAAACGTGCCTTTATTGGAATGGTCGCCATATTCCCCCGACCTGAATTTTATTGAAAACAACAAGTTTATGAGTCCGGAAGACAATATGGGAGTAAAGAATCGTTAATTCGCGGTATAAAAAATGCTTGGTCGGAAATTTCCCTTCAATTAAATGAAAAATTGTATTATTCGATTCCAGTTCGAATTTATAAAGTAATTTAAAACCAGTAAGGAAAGGCTAAAGTCGGGCGGGGCCGACTATATGATACACTCCACATTCTATCAGAATACAATTCAATTCGGAAAAAAGTGAAAACGGGAAGAATTTTTGTATGTTTCCTAATCATAGGCTAATATGACTTGTTAAATCGAGAAGAATATTTGTTTTGGGGCTATATCCAAACATGGAATAAAGTGACTAACTTTCACAATAAGTTCTTCCAGTTCAAATATAACGTGTTATGCTCAGTTCGAAAAAAATCGGTGAAAATTCGTGGTTTCTGGGAGCGATATTTGTATTGGAGCTATATATAAATCTGAACCGATCTGACTCATTTTCATCCTGGGTGTTTCTCATGCAAATATAAGATATTTTGCCAAATTTGAAGAAAATCTGTTAAAATATGTGGTTTCTGGAGCGGAAAACTCAAATCGGGAGTGAAATTCGTATGTGGGCTATATCTAAATCTGAACCGATCTGGCTAATTTTCACCGTGGGTGTTTCTAGTTGAAATATAAGATGTTTTGACAATTTTGAAGCACATCTGTTAAAACATGTGGTTTCTACAGCAGAAAAAGTCAAATAGGGAGTGAAATTCGTATGGGGGCTATATCCAAATCTGAACCGATTTTCTCCAAATTAAATAGCGTTCGTCCTTATCCCGAAAAACTTTGTTTCTTTTGGTTCTGGCTACAATTGCGACCTGTACTTTGATTACAAGAATAGATGGACAGACGGACGGACGGACATCGTTAAATCGATTCAAAAAGTAATTCTAAGTCGATCGGTATAATTAACAATGGGTCTATCTCGCTTCCTTTTGGGTGTTACAAACAAATGCACAAAGACATAATACTCTCGTGGAGTGTATAAAAATCAGATATATTTAGAAAAAAATTCTTCTCCATATTTATATGACAGACGACAGCCAAATCAGAGAACAGATTGGCGTCAAAAACTCATTTTCGAGAAAATGGCTCATAGCCACTTTTTAATATAAGCCCTCGATATATAAAATATATAAGGTTTCAGATCGATATTTCAAGGTGGACTTTGAAACTTTGTATTTTGTATATTTTTAGGAAAAGTGGCCATTCAAACTGCCAACTTTGTTTTGAAGTGTGAAAGATATTGCGATTTTTTGCAGCATTTTTTTTACGTAATAAAAATTAAAAACAAATTTAATTATTTTTTAAATTCAAAAAATATTGAAATTTATTTTAAAAAAATCGTAAATTTTTTTAAAATTTCTTTTGCATACATGTTTATTTAAGCCTTAGTGGAAAATACTTTAGTTTTGTTCCGAATTCAAAAAAAATCCGCCGGAAATTGGTTTGAATTTTTGAAAAACTGGCTGATATTTTGATACTAATATTACATATAGAAGCAAAATGGTCTTGAGCCAGGACAATATCCCAGTTCAAATCAAATATTGATTACAGACCAAAAAAATGCAAACGAAACAACTAAAACAAATGAGCGTTGGCACGGCAGAAGTATTGCTGGGTAACTATACCTGCATATACACATACTTACATATGCAACTCAATGAGATGCTTGTAAGATGGCATGTGTGCTTTATTACTTGGTGCGATTTTTTAAACGCAAATTCGGCAAGTGAGTTGTGATTCTCGTTCGTTTGTGAGAATCATCTCCATATAGAGGCCGGGTTTGATGTTGAAAAGTCGCTGCGAAGCCACTTGAAAAGACTTTTGACATGGTCGAAATCATGATCGTGGTAGTCTGCAGCCAAGTAATAAATGTCACCATGCCATTTGTAAATAAATTTGCATTCTATTAAATATGGAAGCAAAATGGTCTTGAGCCAGGATAATATCCCAGTTCAAATCAAATATTGATTACAGACCAAAAAAATGCAAACGAAAAAACTAAATTTTCAAATATATTTAAATTTGATATCAGTAAGAAATGTTCGACTTTCGTAAAAAGAGATGTGCAAAATTTCAAATGAAGGAAATTTTAAATTCATGTATTTTAATACCCTGCACCACTTCGTGGAATAGGGTATTTTAAGTTAGCTTAACACCAAATATTTTTACCACCAAGAAACTCACTTTTAAGTTTACCGATCTGCTTAGACTTACTAGCTAAGAGGCTACTATATTATCGTGCTGAAATAATGTAACCTTTTTGAAAAGCATCTTTAATTTCTGAACCTATTGTATCTTTTATATCTTATTTTCCGGAATATTCATTGATAAAAGATATTTTTCATTTTTGGAGGCCTTGAACTACAAATACATACCACTTTGCTCGTGGAGGAGATTAAAGCCATTCACACAACACCAGCATTACTAAAATCTAAACAGACACGTTCCAAAAGTTATTCCTTCATTAAGCGAAGCTTTCTACTCCACGAGTATCAATTATGAAACACTGTAAAACTCAAACTAAAACTAATTTAAGCTACGCTAAACCCTATATTAACCCGAATAACTAGTAGAATGTATGCGCCAAATTTAGACGAAATCGCAAAGCTTTAATATCCATACCGGGTCGAATTTTCTAGAATTATCCATGTATGAAACGAATTCATATTTCTAGTAATTACAAGCCAGCCCTCGTTACCAGTTGGACAAAGTAAATCAATTGAAAAAATTCATTTATATCGACCACGTCAGCGAAACAACTTTTGAACTCGTTGCACATGGAGTTTAACCATTTAAACGTTACAATTATTACCTCGTACAGTAGTAGTGCGACTACTAGTATGTTGTACTTGTAGTTGCAATTGCTGTTACTATTTTGACGTTGTCGCTATTGTTGTTGGTTGAATAACAAACAACATTACTTAATTATATTGAATTTTTGTGCAATCATGTTTAGCCTTTAGCGGGGCTGCTGCATGCAACATTTCCACATCGAACACATTTTTCGGGTGGCCAATGAAAAGGAACAAAAAACCTATTGGCAAAATCTAGCGCTTAATATGGCACACGTTAAATTTGTTAACAACATCAATAGCAATTTGGTGAAAATCAATTGCCAAATATAACAGTCGGTCAGGCATATACTCGTACACCTCTCGATTGGCTGGATTAAGCGGCAAAAAGGCCGCTAATAGCACCACCAGCACCGGCAGCACTAGGCTGCTGTATTTCGTGGCACTTGTGACCAGTGCCAAAGACACTGCTGAGAACACAGTGTGATCGCCTAAAAATAAATCAACATTCGCTGCCTTCATGCTGACTCCCACGCACTCTACGCGAAACGCAAAGAGGAAATCGCCAAGACCAATGCAAAAATTGTGCAGAATTTTAATTGATTGCCGATTGCTGGGTGGTGATTGAAAGGCATTTAATTAATATTTCCAGGAGGCCATTATGCAAAGCAAACAACCAACAGGTACCGAGAGTGGGCGGACGTTGAAATGTTCCACGGACCACCCTTCAGGCTGTTGCCTAATCAAAATGAATGGAACGTAATCAGTCATGACGGCACTACATGGCACATTTAGAGTCCGTCCACACGTATCAATCTTCGAATCACAAGGCGGCGACTGCAACGTGATGGAATGGCTAAGAACGATTGGATAGATCTATCTACTGGCATAGCACTGTAGTGTAGCGTCGATCAAATGTGATTACATGTTATGTTTTCATGACATGCCATCAATCGGCTAATTATGTTGGCATTCTGCACGAGCCACGAGTAGTCGGCTCAAGGATCAGAGCGTCAGTCACTCGCCATACCAAGGCTTAGAAGTGGTTTAGATTAATTTGAAGAGTTAACGTTGTACAATTTTAAAAGACAAAAGACAGTTATTTTAAACCAGACACTTTTTAGTCGATTCTTAATGAATTGACTATGTTTTAGAGATTAGAAAGGATACTGGTACTGTGGTGCTCAGGTGTAAAATAAAATAATAACACACACACGCGTTAAAGTTAATCAGGCTTATTATGAAAATGGGTGTTGAAATCAAAATGCATATCGTGTACATCGAAGAAAATCATCTACAGTGTTGAGGCACATTTTCACCTCAGTGGATTCCTCAAAAAGCAGAATTGCCGCATTTTAGCGAATGATAATCCGCGAATGATTGTCGAAAAACCAATGCACCCACAAAGAGTAACTGTTTGGTGCGGTTTATGGGCTGGCGGCATCATCGGGCCGTATTTTTTCCAAAACGAGGCCGGTCAAGCAGTTACTGTGAATAGTCTTCGCTATCGTGAGATGATAACGAACTTTTTATGGCCCGAATTGGAAGATATGGATGTGGACGATTTGTGGTTTCAACAGGACGGTGCCACTTGCCGCACAGCTAACGAAAGAATGGCTCTTTTGCGCCACAAATTCAATGGCCGTGTTATCTCACGTGGTTGCGATGTCAATTGGCCGCCAAGATCATGTGTTTTGACACCGTTGGACTTCTTTCTTTGGGGTTATTTGAAAGAAAATGTGTACGACGATAAGCCAGCAACAATTCAACAGCTAAAGAATGAGATAATACGACACATTAACGGCTTAGAACCTCAATTATGCCTCAGCGTCATCGAAAATTTGGCCCATCGGATGAAAGTGTGCCGCCGATGTCGCGGCGGCCATTTGGCCGATATTCCGTTCCATATTTTGAACCATACCAATATCATAATAGAAAGAAATGACAATAATTTGCTAAATAATTTGTGTTTTATTCGAAATCAACATCGGCCCTTAAAATTTAACCACCCTTTTATTTATTTTTAACACGCAAAGAGTGTTATTATAAAGGGTGATTTTTTAGCTATTACCTTTTTGGCAACACTGGTTTAAACTGCTGAATCACGTTTCGTGTTTTGTTTCACTGTCAAACATCTTCAGTTTGGTCTATAATTTAACCATGAATCGTCATGCAAACGAACAACGCTTGCAAATTATTGAATTTTATTATCAAAATGCGTGCTCTGTTAAGAAAGTTCAAGTTCGAATAATTGTGTACAGTGACGATGCTCATTTTTGGCTCAATGGGTACATAAATATGCAGAATTGTCGATTTTGGAGTGAATATCAGCCAGCTGATGGCATCATTGGACCGTACTTCTTTAAAAATGATGCGAATCGTAACGTAACTGTGAATGGTGAGCGCTACCGTGAGATGATATTCAACATTTTTTGCCCAAAATGCAAGAGCATGACTTGCATGACATGTGGTTTCAACAAGACGGTGCCACATGCCAGACAGCACGCGCAACAATGGACTTATTGAGAGGCGAGTTCGGTGAACATTATATTTCACGTTCGGGACCGGTCAATTGGCCGCATAGATCGTGCGATTTAACATCTTTAGACTATTTTTGTGGGGCTATGTTAAAGCTCATGTCTATACAGACAAGCCCGCTTCAATTGACGCATTGGAAGACAACAATGAAGCATTTATTCGTGAGATACCGTCCGAGATGTTGGAAAGAGTATGCCAAAATTGGACTAAGCGGATGGACCATTTGAGGCGCAGACAAGGTTAACATTTGCATGAAATAATCTTCAAACATTAAATTATATGGACCGTACTATCGATTCAAATAAAGATTTCATGCATTTTTCTGAATTTTATGTGTTTTTTTTTTTGAAAAACTTTCCTATAGCTTTTAAAAAATCAACCTTTATGAAAGAGAGAATGAAGAAGTGAAAAGTTCGTTGGTGCCGAATATTTTATACCCTCCACAACGGAATACATTCCACAGCGCTGGTAGATTAGAGGCTGTCGACATAACATAGAAGTAAACTACCATATTGAGATGCTTCATTATATATATAAATATATATCAGTTATCCCCATTAGCCCTATTTTCCGTCTAGAAGAGCAAATTTCGATAAAATACTCACACACAGTCAGATGAATTTCATGATTTCAATTTTAGCGCTTTCTTGGTAACATTTGTATCCCTCTTTTCCAATTGTATCCCTTAAAAGTACCAATTTTGAAAAATCCCTCTATTTTACGTATATACGCAATTAGAGGGAGGTACGTTCCAAATTTCATGTTTCTAGCTGTTACCTTATCATTGGTACCATTTTTGTCCCTTTTCGTCTCATTTCGCCAGCTAAAACTTGTATTTACTTTTTGGTGCTACAAGAGGGATGTACGCAACAAATTGCAAGTGGATATAAAGTAGAAATTTATAAACATTACTCAAATTGACTTAATATAAGGAGGTATTTGCAGTCATTGTTAGGGAAACACTTTTGCTTCTGAGTCGATTTTGCCCACTTTCCCAATATCAACCGATCTGCAACCATAATATACATTTAGGGAAACTTTGAACCTCCTAGCTCATTTCTTTCGGCGGCTAGCGTGCTTTCAACAGATAGTCAGACAGAAGGACATTGCTAAATCGTCTGAGAATTTTACCACGACCCAGAATGTATATACTTTTGGAGTCTCCGATGAATATTGCAAGGTGTTACGAACGAAATGACAAATTGAATATACCCACATCCGTAGGTGGAGGGTATGAGAACGATTTTTCCTTTAAAATTAAAATTTTGCTTCAAGTATATTGAAATATTTTCCAAAAAGTTGCTTACATAAGCAAGAAACGATTCCCTTTTGGATCGCATTTTCAATTCCAATTTATCACAAATTCAGAGGAGCATACATATCGAATTCCGTTCCATCTACGGTCACTATTTAATTTGAAGCAAACCGGTTCAGATTGAGATATAGCCACCGTACAAATTTAGCTTCGACGATTCGATTTGACTTTTGTGCTCTCGAAACCATATATTTTGACAGAATATTTCCAAATTTGGCACAACACTTTATATTTAAAGTGGAAACATCTCTGGTGAAAATGAGTCAAATCGGTTCAGATTTATATATAGCTCCCATACAAATGTCTCTCCCGATTTGACTTTTTTCGATCTAGAAGCCATATATTTAAACCGATTTTCTTCAAATTTAGCACAGAAACCCATATTCCAACGAGAAACATATGTGGTAAAAGTGGATCAGATTGGTTCAGATTTATATATAGCTGTCATACAAATATCGCTCCTGATTTTACTGTTCTGCTCTAGAAATCACACATTTTAAGCGATTTTGTTCAAATTTGGCACAACACCTTATATTGCATTGTGAAAGAGGGTATCATCGGACCCTTTCCAAAATCCTCACCAAATTCAATTGCAAGGGAAGTGAAGGGTACCAAATAGTCGACATCGCCCGACTTTAGCCTTTCCTTACTTGTTATTTGTTTGGCTATATTTCCACGAAAATCGACTGCCGCTGTGGAACGCAATCTTCGGGAAAATTACCCTATTTCAGTCGTTGATGTTGGTAAACCCGCTTTTCACGCAAACGTAAGGACTAACCTCGTGATGAAACTCCTTTGAAATTTTAATTTCTAGAAATAATCGCTCATCTAGAAATTTATCGATTTTGAGATTATACACGTTCTAACTATTCCTCAAACTTATTGTTAAATTAAGCGGAGTCCAGCTGTAACCAGCGCAACGCATTGCATTTGCATCCGGGTGTGTTTTTTGTTCTATAAACCCATTAAACATTTGCAGACCGTTATGTACTTTGTACATAGATTAAATATAACAAATTAATTTAATCGTTCTTCCAATATAATTTCCCACAACAATTACGTACGTATGTATTTTATTAAATTGCATTAATTAATCAAATTTACATTTTTTCTTTCATTTCAGCATGGCCACCATATACCGTACGTAAGTACATTGCAATTCATTCACTAGCCAGCCACTCAGCCATCGGAGTAGTCGTAGCAGTGTCTGATCGTGTCGCTCATTAATTATTTAAACGTTAAACGGGGCGTTGACAATACCCTTAGCATTTTTCGCATTTTTCACAAGAATTTCAACTTTGGTTTGCATGCTCTTCCGAAGCGAGAGATAATACATGTGGAACAATACATTATATGGGTATTTATAACATGCATGCATACCTACATTGGAGTGGGTCACGAAAAAAGTGGATGCAGCTACTACATCTAAAATTGCCTAATTTATATACCCTCCACCAAGCATTTTTTTGTGGTGCAACTGTGACCAGTTTTTCTCATCAAGACATTTTAGGAATTATCAATAAATACGACCCAATCTACTCAATATATATCGGTATCTCCTGGTAAATGTTGTTGCTGTCATGTATGTTTCTAAATTAGAATTATTCATTCAAATCGTACATACATACGTAAAACATAACAGTAGCTGAAATGCATACCGACATAACTAACAAAAGAATTCGATCAATGATTATATTTTTAAAATTCAGTCTACTTAAGTAACACGAATCAAATTAAGAAAAACGAAATGTGTAGTTATTTCCATTTGCTATTTATTGTATGTAAACTTATACATGTGTTCATAGTTATATGTCCCAGCATCTGGTCGGAAAATGTTTAAACCATACAATCAGCGGCAGCAGCAACAACAACCAACGTCAACGGGGCGTTAGATGATTACCTTGATCATTTGGCAAAACAACCTCAAGAGATCATTGCTGCAGCTCCATTTTCTATTTAAATCACAAACAAGTAGTATCTAGATTACAGATATTTATCCGTGTTGTACTCTCAATGGGTCATTAATTAAATCGATTAAATTGAATGTGAAGCAGAAATTCCATGACATCGAAATTATTTTGTTAAGATCGTACCACAAAAAGTCAAGATTGATAGGACAACAATGCCAAAATTAATTTAAATAAACGATTGATTTTTACAAGTATAACCTCCAGGAGAAGGTTATACTTATAAAATTTAAATAAATTTTAATTTAAAAAATTATATTCATTTTGTAATTCCGTTTGCAACACCTTTGGAATATTCATCGGGGTCTTCATAAAGAATGTCTGAGTATGGCTGGTGGTAGATACACACAAGGTTGTAGATCGGTTGGTACGGACAAAATTGGACAAGAGGGAAAACATTTTCCCTAACAATGATTAATAATAGCGCCGTATAGATTTGATTTGATTTTATTCTGATCGATTTAGCAATGTCCGTTCATCTATGGTTGCAATCAAATTTCAGGTCGCAATTATTGTCCGATCTTAACAAAAATTGGCACAAGTAAGTTTTGTGGATCAAGGACAAAAGTTGTTTAATTTGAAGCATTTCGGTTCATATTTAGATATAGCCCCCATACAAATGCCTATTAGACTTTTCCGCTCTAGAAACCACATATTTTACTCGATTGGCCCTTAATCTTTCGGCAGCGTCGTTGACAAGACGATTGGTAGGATAGCGGCGGCATTGGCAACACGATCGCCCAGAAAATTTTGTTGGCTTTGAAGGTGTGAAAAGAATTAGATTGACGTCAAAACAAGTGAATCAAGAACTCTTGAAGAATGGCTCAATTAGTTAACACCTGAGACAGGAACTTTTTTCGTACGATTCGGATTATCAACAGATTTAATTGTTGCCGATCCAAAAACCTTGGGAAGATCGCGAAGACTTACATCTTGTCACAGACGCTGCCGAAAAAGCCGTTGCATTAATAGATGACTATAACAATGCGTTTTTCCGTAACATTTGGTAAATTTGACTCCACTAGAGTGGTGGGAGCAAATTTTATACAAATTTTGCTTTTGTATGGGAGCCACCTTAAGCATACTTTTCTCTTAAGGAGTGGTGATAGGGAGGGTGTAGGTATGTTTTGGGAAAATGTTGGGGAGAGAAAATTAATTAAGGCCAGTCTTACATGTCTTCCCTCTAGGGGTGACTAGGGGGCAGTTTTGAGCCTTTCTTTCATTAAAAAAAATAAAAAAATGTGAGGGGACCACCTTAAAGATTGAAGATAGAGGGTAGGTATGTTCTGAAAAATATTGGGGGTTGGTCATACATTTGAGTCCACTAGGGGCCTCCTTGGGGCAGTTAGAGTCGTCGGAGCAAATTTTATAAAATATAGTTTTTGTATGGGAGCCCCATTAAGGAGTTTGGATATGTGGTAATTATACACTCCACGAGAGTATTATGTCTTTGTGCATTTGTTTGTAACACCCAAAAGGAAACGAGATAGACCCATTGTTAATTATACCGATCGACTTAGAATCACTTTTTGAATCGATTTAGCAATGTCTGTCTGTCTGTCTGTCTGTCTGTCTGTCTGTCTGTCTGTCCGTCCATCTATTCTTGTAATCACGATACCGGTCGCAATTGTATACAGAACCAAATGAAACATTGCACAACGAAGTTTTTCGGGATAAGAACGAACGCTATTTAATTTGAAGAAAATCGGTTCAGATTTAGATATAGCCCCCATACGAATTTTCACTCTGGAACAGATTTTCTTCAAAATCGGCAAAACATCTTATATTCCAACTAGAAACACCTGTGGTAAAAATGGGTCAGATCGGTTCAGATTTATATATAGCTCCCATACAAATTTCGCTCCCGATTTGACTTTTTCCGCTCTAGAAACCACATATTGTATCATATTGTCTTCAGATTTGGCAAAACATCTTATATGTCAACTAGAAACACCTGTGGTAAAAATGGGGCAGATCGGTTCAGATTTATATATAGCTCCCATACAAATTTCGCTCCCGATTTGACTTTTTTCGCTCTAGAAACCACATATTTTAACAGATCCTCTTCAAATTAGGCGAAATATATTATATTTGTCCTAGAAACACCCATAGTGAAAATGGGTCAGATCGGTTCAGATTTACATATACCTCCCATACGATTTTCACTCCCGATTTTAATCTTTTCGCTCTAGATACCATATATTACAAGACATTTTCTTAAAAAGTGGCAAAACATATTATATTTCAACTAGAAACTCCTGTGGTAAAAATGTGTTAGATCGGTTCAGATTTATATATAGCTCCCATACAAATTTCGCTCCCGATTTAACTTTTTCCGCCCCAGAAACCACGAATTTTCACCGAATTTGTTCAAAGTGAGCATAACACCTTATATTTAAACTGGAAGAACTTATTGTGAAAGTTAGTCACATTTTTCCATGTTTGGATATAGCCCCGATACAAATATTCTTATCGATTTGACAAATCGAACCAGGTCGTATTAGCCTATGATTAGGAAACATACAAAAATTCTTCCCGTTTTCACTTTTTTACCGAGTTGGACTGTATTCGGTTGGAAAGTGGAGTGTATCATATAGTCGGCCCCGCCCGACTTTAGCCTTTCCTTACTTGTTTTGTTGAGAAAAATGGTGGTCGGTCTAACATTTAACCCTTATTTGGACGACTCCGAAGCAGTTTTGGGGCTTTTTGTGCATTTTTACTCCTTTTCCCTCACCTTTGACCATGATGAACGCCCTATTACTCTCACCCACCACCACCATTTTTTGGCTCATGAACTTATTTCCGGACCTCACAAAAAACCTCGTAAAAGCAACAAAATAAATTATAAATTTGGAAAAATCTTTATATTTTAATTTAGCTGCGGCCATTTGGTTGATATCATTTTTATCCCCTTTTTCCCATTTTACCCCTTTTTCCCATTTTACGACTTTCTTAGATCTCTTTATTTGACGTGTCTACGCAATTAGAGGTTTGTACACACCGAATGTTATCATTCTATCTATAGCCGTTTAGTTGGTATAATTTTTATCCCTCTGTTCCCATTGAATGTATACAACAAATTTTATAATTTTGTCTGTGGCCATTTGGGTGGTACATTTTGTATCCCCTTTTTCCATTTTAACCCCAAAAAGTACGAATTTCGAAAAATCGCTTTATTTTATGTGTCTACGCCATCAGAAGAATGTATATACTGAGTTTCATTATTCTAGGTGCAGTCATTTGTATACCCTACACCACTTCGTGGACTAGGGTATAAGTTAGTTTCGCGCCAAATGTTTGTAACACCAAGAAATAATCGAGCTAAACCCTCCATTAAGTATACGGATCACCAGCTGAATCGATTTAACTGTCTGTCCGTCCGTCCGTCTGCTATCCATCTAAGCTTGTTCGCAATCTACAGGTCACAATTGTGGTCCGATTGTCATGAAATTTGGCAGAGATCACTTTTTTGGCCAAGAACGATTGGTATTGAACTTGGAGAAAATCGGTTCAGATTTAGATATAGCCTCCATACATATATCCCTATAATTGACACTATTACTGCTCTATAATGCACATTTTACATGGGATCATGACCAAATTTACAGGATCGTGTTATATTTGAACTAGAAACAGCTCACCGGAAAGTGGACCACATGGGTCTATGTTTTGATATAGCTCCCATACAAATGTACCTCCGCTGTACAATATTACTTCTCTAAAACTCATATTTTACATCGGATCTTGATAAAATTTTGCAGATCATGTTATATTTCAATAAAGAATACCTACTTTGAAAGTGATATATAAAGGCCCACTTTTAAATGTAGCGCCCTTACGAATGGGTCCCCATTTTTATTATTACCTCTCTAGGACAACATTTTACATCGGAAGATTTTCAAATTTTGCAAATTATATTATATTTCAACTAAGAATACATACTATAAAAGTCAAATATATGGGTCCATATTTTGGTATATCCTCCATACAAATGAGGCCCCATTCTACTCTATTACATCTCTCGAACCCACATCGTGCATTGGATCTAACTAAGAATACCTACTTTGAAAGTGATCTATAGGGAACCACTTTTTAATGTAGCGCCCTTACAAATGGCCCCCTTTTAATTCTTACCCATCATCCTATTACTACTGTATAATTTGTATTTGTCTGCCGTAAAATTGGATTCAGACATAGCCTCCTTACAAATATCCCCCTATTTACCCTATTACTGCAGTTAATACACATATTTTTCATTGGATCTTGATACAATTTTCAGGATCATGTTATATTTGGACAAGAAATAGCTAACATGTAAGTGGGTTACATGGGTCCATGTTTCGATATAGCCCCCATACAAATTTATCTCCGAATTACACTATTATTGCTCTACATCAGATATTGCTCAAATTTCCAACACCATGTTATATACTTTGGAAGTATATGGGTCCATGTTTTGGTATAGCTCCCTTACAACTGGGCCCTCAATTTATACAATTATCGCTCTATAACCAACACCTTACATTGGATCTTGATAAAACTTTGCAGATCATCGTATATTTCAACTAAAAATTCCTACTATGAAAGTAATCTATAAGGGCCTACTTTTTAATGTAGGGCCCTTACACATGGGCCCCAATTTTTGTTATTACAGCCCTAGAATACACATATTACATTGGATCTTGATAATATTTTACAGATCATCAAATAAGAAAACTTACTTTGAAAGTGATCTATTAGGTTCCACTTTTTAATATAACGCCCTTACAAATGGCCCCATTTTCTATTTTTACCACTCCAGAATCCATAGTTTACATCATGCAGATCATGTTATATTTCAACTAGAAACAGCTACTATGAAAGTCAGATATATGGGTCCATATATGGGAATATCCCCATACGTTTTACTCTATTACCGATATAGAACCTTCACCTCACATTTCAACTAGTAATACCTGCCGTGAATCAGAACTATATAGGCCCATGTTTTTGGCACAGGCCCCAAATTTTGTGATAGACCTGCCGCCAATTTTCAATAAAACCTTCCCAGCAAAAAAACCTTCCCATACTAAAAATTCGTTCCCATTCACTTGCGAAATTGTTATTCGTAAAATATTACGGGAAACATATTATAAACTTTTTTGGAAGTTTTTAATGAAGTTTCTTCAATAGCGGGGAGAAATGTACATTTGGATTTTGAGATGCGATTAAAATGTGATTCATACGGAACTTCCGATTTTTTTTCTGGGTTCATATTTCCATGGACCATATAAGTGGGCCATTACGTAAATATATTGTCACCAATCATATGCACCTTCCGATTTATTGATAACACTCTGGATTCACTTATTACAGCCAATCTTGATAAAAATAATTGTTATACTTTTCACTAGGCGCTGCTACAATGAGATGGCATGCCACCGATTTTGTTTGTGTATGGGCCCATCATATGAATGAGTAACATAATGTAAATTATTTTCATCAATTTTACCATATTCGTTAAATTTGACTAAAGATTAATTTATAGTAACTGTATAATTTATACGAACTACATAAAATTACATCCATGAAACACCTGGGTTTAGTAATCAGAGGTATCAAGTATATACGCAGGGAGTGGTGTAGGGTATTATATAGTCGGCCCCGCCCGACTTTAGCCTCTCCTTACTTGTTATCCCTCTATTACTATTTAACCACTTAAAAGTACGAATTTCGAAAAAATAATTTATTATGTATCTACTCAAATTTCGTGTTTCTAGATGTTGTCGTTTGATGGGTACACTTTTATCCCTTTTTTTGGTCAACTTCACCTTGTACAAGTAAAAATCATTTTACGGTGCGCGTTACTACTGTAAGGGGAATGCACATCCCAAATGTCAAGTAGGCATATTCAAAAAAATGGTGAAATACTCTAAATGTTAGAGGTAAATTCACTCCTTGTGAGGGAAAATGTTTTTCGTGTGGACTGATTTCGCCCATTCCAAGCGATCTACAACTATAAGACACATTCCTGCAAAAATTCGTTCGTTTCGATGCTAGCGTGCTTTCAATAGTCGGAAAGACGGACGGATGGACATGTCCACATTGTCTTAAAATTTTATGGCGATCAAGAATTTATATACTCCATCGTGGAGGTGGAGAGTATAAAAATGTCGGCCTCAATGCACACAAAAAGCGAAACCTACGAAAACACAATTTTAATTTTTTGTTGCATAGTGTAATATGACTTGAAAGTAGTACGTTGTGCAGAAAGTAAGCTGAAACTATCACTAATATGACGATCCAATTAGCATTACTTACTGCATTGATTTTTGCATTTATTAACAGTGTATGCGAGATTTTTCACCCTGGGTAAGTCATGTTCTTTAAGCTGTGCCCCAAAGGGTTTCAAATGATTGATCAGCACCTGTCATTTTGTAAATGCTCCACTTGTTTTTTTAATGACTCCTAATGATTTTAATCATGATGAATAATGTTTTAAGCAATTTCGACTATCTGTGATGACTTTTTAACATTACACAAACATTAATATAAATTCCAACAATATTCCCTCTAAGAGCAGTGAGGGCGTTTAATGCTTATAAACAAGTGTCTGCCGATAGTTGTTGCTGTTGTTTTTGCTTGGGTTCTGTGATTGTTTGGTCATTATATTCGATACTTGTGTTGCAAAGTACCATTGCAACATTCATAAATATTTGTTTTGGTTTTGTTTGTTATGCCCCGAAGGAGGTCTAAATTCAGCTGCAAAGTGGTTCAACCACAACCAACGCCTCGACAAACCGACTGGGTGCTGCTGCTGCACCATCAAAAGGCGGCAGGCAGAATAGCGAAAAAAATATGAAACACGTTTCCAATGACTTTGTCACAGGCGAAGAGACAATGGTCACATTTAAAACACTTGAAGTGACAGTAATGACAGCTAATGCAGCCAACGACCAACACGACGCGACGAGTCGACTTCAACTTAATTCCTTCGGCGGCTGAGAAAACAATCTGGATTAATTTGCCATGTACGAGTCCAATCTATGAAATATTTAAATTGTTTTTTTTTTCAGCGTATTCGTTACTACAACAAGGAAAAATAATCCATTTGTAATTGTTCGAATTGACCCAATTTTTGCATTTCGTCTGAAAATGCCAATTTTATTCAGGGTATGGTCATAAATGTTGTGGTGTTTTGGGAGTAAGTAAATAGAGTAGACTAGAGTAGAGTATATTTCCCAATATTTCTGATCTAAAATCGCAGAGTACATTTTCTTAATGTTAAAGTAACATACACCGACATATGTACGAACCTAAGGGCGTATCCGTAAAAATTGTATTTGGGTCGGTCAGTTTTAGGTGTTCTGAACCAGCAGAGCTATACGCATACCATAAACCAAGCATTTGAAATACAAATTTTGAAATATGTAAGACTGTGAAACTAAATATTTTTTGTTGGCACGAAAAAGCTCATAACAAATAAGTAAGCTTCAGTCGGCTAAACAGACTTATATACTCTCACTCTCTGAGAACATATATACGGAAGTTATAAGGAATAAATAATTTGTAATTTGTGTGGAAGGTGCTAGAAGGTTCGTGTCACATGATCCAAGCTTCCACATTTATAAAACATTTGTAAAAACATGATTAAATATCAAGTCATCTTGGATTCCAGCACCAGTATAGAAGTTATGAGGTATTTAATATTACCTAGGATAGAGACAATTGTTTGGGAGGTACAAGAAGGGGCGTGGCTAAAGCGTAAATATTTATACACTCCACGAGAGTATTATGTCTTTGTGCATTTGTTTGTAACACCTAAAAGGAAGCGAGATAGACCCATTGTTAATTATGCCGATCGACTTAGAATCACTTTTTGAATCGATTTAGCAATGTCCGTCCGTCTGTCTGTCTGTCTGTCTGTCCGTCCATCCATTCTTGTAATCACGATACAGGTCGCAATTGTAGCCAGAACCAAATGAAACTTTGCACAACGAAGTTTTTCGGTACAACGACGAACGCTATTTAATTTGAAGAAAATCGGTTCATATTTAGATATAGCCCCCATACGAATTTCACTAACATTGCAACAGATTTTCTTCGAAATTGGCAAGGCATCTTATATTTCTACTAGAAACACCTGTGTTTAAATTTTTTAGATCGGTTCAGATTTATATATAGCCCCCATACAAATGTCGCTCCCGATTTGACATTTTCCGCTCTAGAAACCACATATTGTACCCGATTTACTTTAAATTTGGCACAACATCTTATAATCCAACTAGAAACACCTATGCAGAAAGTGGATAAGATCGGTTCAGATTTAGATATAGCCCCCATACAAATGTAGCTCCCGATTTGACATATTCCGCTCTAGAAACCACATAGTGCACCCGATTTTCTTTAAATTTGGCACAGCATCTTATAATCCAGCTAGAAATACCTGTACAAAAAGTGGGTAAGATCGGTTCAGATTTACATATAGCCCCCATACAGATCTCGCTCCCGATTTGACATTTTCCGCTCTAGAAACCCCATATTGCACTCGATTTTCTTTAAATTTGCCACAACATCTTATAATCCAACTAGAAACACCTATGCAGAAATTCGGTAAGATCGGTTCAGATTTAGATATAGCCCCCATACAAATGTCGCTCCCGATTTGACATTTTCCGTTCTAGAAAAGACATATTGTACCCGATTTTCTTTAAATTTGACACAACATCTTATAATCGAACTAAAAACACCTGTGCAGAAATTGGGTAAAAGCGGTTCAGATTTAGATATAGCCCCCAAACATATCTCGCTCCTGATTTGACATTCTCCGCTCTAGAAACCCGATTTTCTTTAAATTTGGCACAACAGCTTATAGTACAAGTAAAAAACCTATGGTGAAAGTGGGTAAGATCGGTTCGCATTTAGATATAGCCCAAATACAAATGTTGCTCCCAAATGTTCAACCCATTTTGGCCAAACTATACATATTATATTTCACCTATTTCGTTCCAGATTTCAATATACCCCCATACAAATGTCCTTTCCGATTTAACATTTTTTGTCAAACACATACGTTTACAGGATACAAAAATCCTTCACGTTTTCACTTTTTCACCGAATTAAATTGTATTCGGATAGAAAGTGGAGTGTATCATAGAGTCGGCCCCGCCCGACTTTAGCCTTTCCTTACTTGTTTTTAAGTTTAAAGTGATTATAAAAACATTTTCTAATATCAAAATTGCAAATGATTTTGACTACCCGTATGGATATAATGTCGGTTTATAACCAAAGTATATGCCACTTTGTGTGGGAGGTACCAGGAGTTGTGGGGCGATATTGTCATGAGAATATAACCACTAAACCATAAAATCATTGCCAAATATCAAATTTCACAGTATTCTGATCATCAGAGTAGAAATTATAACTTTAATTTTGCGTACTTTTGCGTGATTTTCGTGGGAGGTACTAGAACGGGCGTGGCAAAAGCTCGCCATATTTTTACACTTAAAGAGATTATAAAAACATTATAAAATGCCAAAATATAGCTGATTCCGAATATCCATGTGGAAGTAGCGAATAGTAATTGAGGACAAGAATCGATTCTCGATCAACTATATTTGAATCCGATTCTTAGAATCGAACGTGAAAATCGATTCTTAATCGGTATCGGTAGACATGTTTAACCATAAAACTCTAGAGGTATAACGTTTTTTTCTAACAAGTACAGAAAATGTGCACAATAACACCTAATAGTTAGGGTATTTAAGTACAATTTTTGAATGCACTTGAGTTTTATTTTGGTATGTAGCGATATACACGCTGTCCAAAAGTTCTCTTCAACGAGAGTGGTCTTTAAATTTATTTAAATTTGCATAAAAAATATCTCCAATATGTGGGATACAGTCCATGGTGGAGAGTATATACGATTTGCCATCAATCAAAACAACGTTTGATTAATTGGCTATATTAATTCAATTAAATAAATTGCTGATCACTTTCTTATTGAAATGATGTCTACAACCTAATGATCGGTTTTCAAAAACAGAAGAAACGGAATCTATTTAATCCTTAAAACTTTTTATCTCCCCACCAAAAAGATTTTAAGCACCTGCTACAAAAAAACTTAACTTTCATTACAGCCTAATATACATACCTTAACGTTCCGTATAATTTGTTGTTAATTTGGGAGGGGGTTTTGTTATAGGTTTTCAATAATAAACGGCTTTTGTTTTCTGCTTTAAAATGCCATAAAATAATAAGTTTCGGGGCGAATACAAATCCTTATCTTGCTGCTGAAACTAAACCAAGACAATAATAACGCCCAGTTGGTGGCAGCACGTACGAGGTATGTTTGAAATTGAATAACAAGGCAAATAATTGTAGCTACAAGTAACCCAAAGGAAACAATGAATGGAACTGTGGGCAAACAAATAAAAAAATTTAGTTGAATATTTGGTTTGGGTTAAACTGCATCTACATCTACTGCAAATTCAAATGAAAGGCCATTCATAATGAGATTTGTGAGTGTTCCATTAGTCACTTGGTAGAATTGATGTTTATATTTCTT
Source organism: Polietes domitor (assembly GCA_947397865.1). Taxonomy (NCBI): domain Eukaryota; kingdom Metazoa; phylum Arthropoda; class Insecta; order Diptera; family Muscidae; genus Polietes; species Polietes domitor. The sequence continues at coordinate 56,458,541 of OX377619.1, read as the reverse complement.
TGGTTCTTGTTTTTCTTTATACCTTGCAATACTCCTGTTGAAAATGGCGGTACATACCAATCAAAAAATTCTATGTTATTGAGAGGTTTTCATGAAGAAATTGTCGACCATTTCCTTCGAAGTGCATCTAGAGCTAACAAATACCGTTGGTTTGGTTTAGGGTACCCAATTCTTCGGACTTTTAAATCATTTATTCGAAAACAGAAAATTTTCATTAATAATAAAGAGTTATTCGATTAACCGAAATGTCTACATCAATAAATTGTACTAAATCAGAGCGTTTATAAACAAGGAAAATGTAAATCGAAGCGAGTCAATATTTTTTCATATTGATGTGCAAATACATTTCAATATTGGTAATCGTATTTCTTAATAAGATAGTTCGCAATAAAACTGTCAATTCAGTTTTATTTTTTCGTTACTCGAACAAATATTTGACAAAAATTATTCGATTAATCGAATAAAATTTAATTAATGATTTAATAACACTGTGTGTAATTTTTTCAGTCATGGACACCACCACGTGATAAAAGACCAAAAAAAGACTCGTGTCTGCCAGTTTTGCCCAAAGTCATGCACTTTTTTATGGGCCTCAAAAGATTTCGGGACTCGGTGTCATTTTTGCAAAAAAAAAATGATTTTTCCCGGGTTCCTATCTGGCAAATTTTTGATTTATTTGAAGAACAAAAATTGTGAACATATAAAATCAAAAAAAAAACTTCACCGATTTTTTAACGTTTTTCCCCTGTTGAGGTCCATATGTAGCTAACCGTCCAAAATACAAGGAAACAATCAACTACAAAAATGTTCCTAAGATCCCAATAAACAACTTTCCTAGGAAGGATTCTTAACACAGTTTACGTTTGAGATTTGGATGAGAGTTTCCACTTGTCTTACAAATACGTGGGCGTATACTTACTATTATTACATTATACTTTAATTGTGTATACGTAATGCAAACAAAGTTAAATTAGACTGATACACAATATACGGACAACACTACGTGATAAAAGAACAAAAAAAGACCCGAAATTAAAAATTTTCGGGAAAGTTTTCACTTAATAAAATTCTAAGACGATCTAGCCATGTCCGTCTGTTGAAAACACGCTAGCATCTAAACGAAAGTCGCAGAACGGTTGATATTGAAACTGGTCGCAACCGGAACAAAGGGAAACATTTTTCCCTCACAAGGACTAAAAATACCCATAATAACCCCTAATATTTTAGAGTATTTAAGTATATTTTTTCAATATTTTTGCTTGTACTTACTTGACAAGCAGACATATTGCACAATAAAGTGATTTTTATTCGTAGGGGGTGAAATGGGACAAAAAGGGATAAAAATGGTACATATTAAACGACATAGCCAGAAACACGAAATTCACTGTGTACATTCCTCTAATAGAGTAGATACATAATATATATGTATTTTTTCCAAATTCGTTCTTTTAAGGGGTAAAATGGGAATAGAGGGATAAAAATGGTACCAACCAAAAGGCTGCACCTAGAACAATGAAATTAAATGAAAATAAATAATGAAATTTTTCGAAATTTATTTTAGTTTTTTCGTTTGCATTTTTTGGTCTGTAATCAATATTTTATTTGAACTGGGATATTGTCCTGGCTCAAGACCATTTTGCTTCTATATTTAATAGAATGCAAATTTTTCGAAATTCGTACTTTTTGGGGTTAAAATTGAAAAAGGGGATAAAAATAGTACCAACCAAATGACAGCAGCTAGAGTCATGAAATTCGAAATATACATTCATCTAACTGCGTAGACACGAAAAAAAAAAGGTTCGTACTTTCAAGTGATACAATGGGTACAGAGGCATAAAAATAGTACCAACTAAACGACTACAGCTAGAATGATGAAATTCGGTGTGTACATCCCTCTAATTTCAAAGACACGTAAAATAAGGAGATTTTAGAAAGTCGTACTCTTAAGCGGGTAAAATAGGAAAAAGTGGATAAAAATGATACCAACCAAATGGCCGCAGCTAGAATCATGGACTTCGGTGCATAAATTCATCTGGCTGCATAGACTCGCAAAATATAAAGATTTTATCTACCAATATTTACGGTATTTAACCTTTTTTGGAGATTGCTGTCTAATATTTACTTTATGAATTGACTTTAAGTATTATTTCGATGTATATAGTATAAACGTATTGGTAGCCTTGTCTTATAAGCGTGGTTTGAAATAATAAAAATATTACATTTATTTATAAAATCATGTTTCGATATTTATACACTCCAAGAGCGTATTATGTCTTTGTGCATTTGTTTGTAACACCCAAAAGGAAGCGAGATAGTCCCATTCTTAAGTATACCGATCGACTTAGAATCACTTTTTGAATCGATTTAGCAATGTCCGTCTGTCTGTCCGTCCGTCCGTCTGTCCATCTATTCATGTAATCACGATACAGGTCGCAGTTGTAGCCACATCCAAACGAAACTTTGCACAACGAAGTTTTTCGGGATAAGAAGGAACGATTCAGATTTAGATAGATTTGACTCTTTTCTATTTTAACAGATTTAACAGATTTTTTTCTCTATTTTAACAGATTTGTATCAAATTTGGTAGAACATCTTTTTTCCAATATAAACACCCATGATAAAAATGGGGCAGATTTATATATAGCTCCCATTTCGCTCCCAATTTGACTTTTTCCGCCATATATTTTATCAGATTGTTTTAAAAATTGGCAAAACATATTATATTTGATCTAGAAACACCTGTGGTGAAAATGTTTCAAATCGGTTTAGATTTATATATAGCTCCCATAGAAATTTTGCTTCCGGCTTTTTCAGCCCCAGAAGCCACGTGTTTTTAGAGAATTTCTTTAAATTGAGCATAACACGTTATATTTGAACTGGAAGAACCTATTGTGTAAGTGGGTCACATCATTCCATGTTTGGATATAGCCCCGATACAAATATTCTTCTCGATTTGACAAATTGGGTCGGGTCATATCAGCCTATGATTAGGACACATAAAAAATCCTTCCCGTTTTCACTTTTTACCGAGTAGAATTGTGTTCATATAGAAAATAGAGTGTATTATATAGTCTGGCCCGTCCCACTTGAGCCTTTCCTTACTTATTTTATATATCAGTATGCTTCAAAGTACATAAAAAATATTTTTTAGGTCTCGGACACAATTATTTTTTTGTTACATAGTGTTATTGATTAGAAATAACCTCTTGAATAAGATACTTTTAGTATTTCCATAAAGCGTTCATGCTTTCAACAAATAAATAAAATATTGGTAAAAATAACGATATTCATACCAATATTATTACACAAAATTCAGTCATTATTTGTCATGCTAGTAAGGAATGGCACTGTATTTCTGCCTAGAGGATTCACCGGAAAGAGAGTGCAATTTCTGCTGCGTGGTTTTACAGCCAACCCCATATTTCTACTTCTTACCCGATCTAGAATCCTCGAAAGCCTCATATTTCTACACCATACTTATACTTATTTCTATATACTTTTGACTGGAATCCTTGAAAACCCGATTAAAATGTCATCAACCCAATAGGTATTTCGCTTAGTGCATATGAGAATGTGTGTATATACTAATAGTATAATAAGTACTTGAATTGCAGCACGTACTCCCAACAAATGTTGCAAATCAATGATTTTAAGTTCCTACAGCGCACGCGTTCATGACTTTTCTGAGCAGCTACACCGGGCATGCGAACACTGCCCGGTATGGCCATATGTCTCGGTCTCTGTTCGCGATAAATTCTTCGACACCCAACGAAGGCAAACAAATAAAACTATTATTAACTACTCGAAGTAGAGGAGTAGTGGGTAAGCCATGTTGGGTGGATATTAGTATCGGAAAACAAAAGTTAATAAAATCAGAAAAGCCACAAACATTGCACGAACACACCCTGCAATTATCGTTAGCACTTCGCAAGTGGTTCGATCGCCGGTTCTTAATGCATTTTCATATTTATTTATTTATAAATTTACTATTTTCAGTATTTTTAAGCAGCATTCTCAATTACAACGTGTGCAGCGTTTGCAGTCGATCAATCCAAAACTGCCAGCCAGCCAAGTCTCTCTGCTCCACTCCTCTCCAATCCACACGAGTTATGACAATTGACCCACGTTGCATATTTGTCGTCGTGTTGCTGGGCTGGTACGCCCGCTGCTGTGGACTCTTTACCTTGCATAAGGTCTTTGGCGTCCAATTTGCTGCTATGTTAATTGTGCCATACAAATATGTTGCTGTGGCCATTTTTTATGTTCACAGAACACAATTTAATATTTTTTCTAATGGATATTTTTAATTGTTTCTGCATTCAATGCAATTGCTATTATGAAACAATCAGTTGTTATTATCATTCCGATTGGCTGGAGGCAAACCACAACCGATATTGAAAATCCCATATGTAATTGTTTTGTCAATCAATTAAGATATATCAATAATGCAGGAAATGCATTTATAGTCTATGGCGGGTGCACCTTATTTTACCGGAGCATATAGTGTGTATGGCGTTAGTTATGGCGGATGAATTTTACGAGCGGGTGGTTCTGAGTCCTGGAATACATGTGTACACCTAGAGGTCAACATTGACATAAATAAATAAAAATACTAATTGATTATTTACTTTCATAAGTTTTGTCTTCAAAAATTCATGAATTGTTTGCAAATTTTTTTATATGTCACGCCCCTATTCAAAATCTGTTTAAATTTTAAACTTGAAAATTTTTACAGTCTCTCAAGGGCGTGGGCCCCTTCTAATACTTCTCACATAATTATCACTATTCTAGGTAAAATTAAATCCTTCTACAACGAAGTCTGAACAGGTGTTTCAATTTTGACTTTATATTAGATCATGTATTACAAATACGGGCTATAGACCCTTGTGTTAAGATCCTCATCGGGGTCGAAAGTGACCTAAAACTGCCTCGAAGTCGCCCATAGAGGGTTTAAATATATGACCGACATCCATTATTTTACCTTCCCAGCATTTTTCTTCATTGTTGGTATGCTCTGAGAACATGTTGAGGTTGAAAAACTATTGGTCAGTCACACATTTGACTCCCATAACTCCTTGGGACAGTCAAATTTTATAAAAATGTAGTTTTTGTATGGAGTGGTGATACGGGGTAGGAATGTTCGAGGAAAAATTTAATCGGGGCCAGTGTTGCATTCCTCCCCACTGGGGGCGACTAGCGAGGTTTTGAGACCTTTCTTTCGTAAATTATAAAAATAAAAAAAGAATGTGGACCACCTTTAGGGTTGAAGATAGAGTGTAAAGTGTAGTGAAAAAATTCTGGGCTACATTCATTCGGCTTACATATAACTCATCTAAGGGCGACTGTACTCGGGCAAAATTTTAGAACCATCTGTGTCATAGAACTGAAGGTATTTGATAATATAATACAATTTATATGGGATGTGTCATGGTGATTATGATTAATTCTGAATAAAATCACACAAAGTTAAAATACTCTCGGAAAATAGTTAGCAATAGGTTTTAATTTCGTACGGGATGTGCCACGCCTACTTTTCCAGTACCCACATTTTTTTTGCAAAACGACGCACATATTAATGTGTGGATAGACTTAAACAAAATTTCAGTACTGTGGGTGCCATGTAGAAGTGTATGTATTTGACAATAGGTTCTGATTTCATATCAGAGGTGTCACTCCCATTTTTCAAAAACCAACCATATTTTGTATAACTACAAACATTACTATTTAGAGAACTCTAATAAAATATTAAAGAATCTCGCTTCAACGGCTTGCCTATATACCCTCCACCATGGATTGCATTCCGCAGAGGATGTCGATTTTCGTAGAAGTGCAGTAATATTACAGGAAAATATAATTTTTTTATTATAGCCAAACCAAAACAAATACAAATATTGAAAACATAATTTTATAAATAAATATAATATTTTTTTTATTTCAAACTACGCTTATAAGGCAAGGATACCAATACGTCAATTCAAAAAATATATATTCTTATATTTATATTTTCAAAAAGATTAAATACCATAAATATTGGCATATAGTGGGTGCTACAGCTGGTTGTATTTCAATTCTATTTTAATTCCAAAAGTACAAGTTTTGAAAATCCGTTATCTCTCACGTATACTGTATATAAGATAGCCGATTGCCGTTTAGTTGGTACCATTTTAATCCATCCCTTATATCCCTTGAAAGTTCGAACTTGGAACAACCTTATATTTTTCGTATACGCAGTCAGAGGAATGTATACTCCGAAAAACTTAGCTAATAACAACCATGAACCAAGGATCGATTTTCAATTTTGTAAAACATTTTTTGTTACTTTGAATACAAGAGGAGGCTATAGCCCTCCCAGCAGAGATCCATTGCTACGCCACTGACTGATGGTTAAACAAGTAATGAAAGGCTGAAGTCGGGCGGGGGGGACTATATAACACCCTACACCACTCCCTGCGTATATACCTCGCTTTGATTACTAAACCCAGGTATTTCATGGGAGCAATTTTATGTAGTTCATATAAATTATGCAGTTACTATAAATTCATCTTTAGTCAAATTTAATGAATATGGCAAATAATAAAGCAATTGATCCAATTTTCCAGCAGATATTCCGAGTGAAGTAAATATAACCTGATCTGGAAAAATTGACCAAGAACCAATGATAAATACAAATTATACAGCGATAATAGGATGAATCGGACGGACATTTGAAGGGGGCCTATAACAACACTTGAGGTCTGTGCCAATACATGCGCCTATATATTTCTCATTCACGGCAGCTATTCCTAGTTGAAACATAATGATCTGTAATAGAGTTGAATGGGGTCCATTTGGCTTATAACAAAGTGAGGATATATGGGCATCTCCCAAACAAGTAAGGAAAGGCTAAAGTCGGACGGAGCCGACTATATGATACACCCCACTTTCTATCTCATTACAATTCAATTCGGCAAAAAAGTGAAATCGGGAAGGATTTTTGCATCCTGGACGGAAAGGACATTTGTAAGGGGGTATATTGAAACGAGGAACTATGTGACCCGCTTTCACCATGTATGTTTATTGGTGAAATATATGTAAAGTTGACCAAAATCGGTTAAAGAGACGGGTGCAACATTTGTATTGAGGCTATATCTAAATCTGAACCGATCTTACCCACTTTTTAGCATAGGTGTTTATACCCTACACCACAGGGTATAATGTCTTTGTGCATTTTTTTGTAACACTCAAAAGGAAACGAGATGGACCCATCGTTTATTATACCGATCGACTTAGAATCACTTTTTGAATCGATTTAGCGATGTCCGTCCGTCCGTCTGTGCATCTATTCTTGTAATCAAAGTCCAGGTCGCAATTGCTGTTAGAACTAAATGAAACTTTGCACAACGAAGTTTTGTGCGACGAATGCTATTTAATTTGAAGCAAATCGGTTCAAATTTAGATATAGCTCCCATACAAATTTTGCTTCCGATTTTACTTTTTCCGCTCTAGAAACTACATATTTCAACATATTTTCCTCCAATTTGGCAAAACGCCGTATATTTCAACTAGAAACAGCTCTGGTCAAAATAGGATAGATCGGTTCAGATTTATATATAGCTCCCATACAAATGTCTCAACCGATTTGACTCTTTCAGCTCTAGAAACCACAAACATTGACAGATTTTCTTCAAATTTGGCAAAACAACTTATATTTCAACTAAAAACAGCTCTGGTAAAAATAGGATAGATCGCTTCAGATTTATATATAGCTCCCATATCCCGCTCCCGCTCTAGAAATAGCATATTGTCTTCTAATTCGGCACATCAGCTAATGTTTCAAATAGAAACAACTAAGCGAAAGTCTAATATTTCGACTAGAAAACCTTTGCTAAACATGGGTCAGATCAGTTCAGATTTGTATATAGCTCCCATTCAAAGTTTTCTTACATATACAGATAGAAGTATGGAATTTGTAGTATATCCTCTTATAGCTGCATCGTATATCACCCGGTTCAAATGTAATGACCTTTTTATATCCTACACCATAGGGTATAATGACTAAGTGTAACCTTACTTACTTGTTTTTTTTGGAAGTCAACACATTGGTGTTCTTCCAGAAAAAATAATTGAAATTTTAGTGGACATCAGTTAATAAAAAATTAAATATTTTATTATTTTATTGTTTTGCTTTTTTTTTCAAAAAAAAAAATATTTGCATCGTAATATAATAAAAAGTTGCAAAAGTGTAGACAACAATTATTAAAATGTTCCAATGTCTTCATGTTGTTCTATAAAAACCTTCTAATCAATAGTTCTAAGTGCACTAGTGGATCCTGGGGGTATAATTGGTCAGCAATAGTGACTCAGTACAATTTTACTACGGACATTTCTAGTATTTTTTATTTGGAAAGAACTGCCTTAAAATATTTACTTTCTAATATTTTGGCAAAGCGGGCTGAAGACGTGTTATTACAATAGTTGCATCAAACAATAAAATTAAACAGTGGGAGAACGCATTCTTTCTCTAAATGGTATTGTTATTAGGCCATCCAGAATGTTTTTAATGTCTCTGATTATTTTCACTAGTGCTATGCGAAGTCATGCGAACAAGCCGATTTGGAAGACACAATAGTCTACGTGGCCGCTATCCTGCACTGAAGCCTCAAGTAGTACCCTAAGGCACCGTTTTGAAATGTAAGGCAACATAGTGCGAACTTTTGGTATTTTCGAAAATCTGTCTCAAATTACTTACTTCATTTAACTTTTATGGCAAATAGTTCTGGATTATCATAGTGTTGCGTGGCAAGAAGCTGAAAGCTTAATGAAAACTATTTTCCAGTTTCGGAGATATGTATGTCTCCTCTATTACAATTACAAATGCAGTTTTCTTAGAATTCTGCGAAAAGTAGAACAGTTCCACGTTTTACTTCTCCCACATCGCTGAGCAATCGCAATACTTGACAGCCAGTGATTGTGTGATTCGCTTGTTTTGATATTGTTCATGCAGTCGTCGTCGGTTATGTGTCAAATTGAACCATTGGCGCTTTCCTTTTATTAGATGTTACCTCGTTAACATATCAATAGACGAGAAACTTTTTATCATCGCGCACCATGGTTTGAATTTTAATAAAGCCGGTATTATTTACATTCAGTTGTTTTTTCCTTCTTGCTATTCATTGATAAATTTCATGTTTAATGCAGTTTACTTGGAATTGTCAATGTCGCACGCTTTCATGTCGATCTAATTTATATGGGCTTTGTAAAGACTAAACATTTTTTCTTTAATCGTGGAAAATAATATATATATATTTATTCGAATAGGCGACAAATTATCGTGACAACCAATTTATCAATGTCTGCTTTCCTTGATCTTCATCGTTAGGCGATAGATTTAAGGGAAATGTCAATGTAAAATCCCACGAGTTAACAAAATAAATCAATCAGACTTATTTGTTTTCGATCTTCATCGTAAAGTGATGAATTTAGGCGAAATGATAGAATAGCGTTAAGGAAAATCCCATGATTAAACAAAATAAATCCAACTAGTTTATCGGTTGTGAGAGGTGTGAACGTGATAAGCTGGAAGTGAAGCAATGCTTCAATGCAGGTTGAACAGCTTGGCGCCATCCTGCACTATATCGACAGATTATATGACCATGTTCATCTGGAGAGACGTTCTTCCGTCGTTCCGCTTGTTCCAAGCATTCTAACATTGCAGCAATATATACTTGGTCGCCAAACAATTCTAAAACGATCTGGCCATCTTGCGGCCATTCTGCTACAAAAAATTGTCTTAATATCTTTACATTTTGCATTTTCGTTGGAGGCGTATTTCAATAGCAAAGTAGTCAGTCAATAACTTGATATCACAAAACTCTAAAATGAAATTAAAAATATTTAAAAACAAATAAGGAATGGCTATAGTCGGACAGGGACGATTATGTGATACCCTACACCACTCCCAGGTGTTGTAGTATGGAACGGTTTGATGTAGTCCTTATAAAGTATACAAATTGCATTTTTGGTCAACTTTTACGAATATGGAAAAATTGATGAAAAATTTTTTTATTGTGTTACTAGCTGACCCGGTAAACGTTGTTTTACCGAGAGTACTATGTCTTTGTGCATTTGTTTGTAACACCCAAAAGGAAGAGAGAAAGACCCATTGTTAATTATACCGATCGACTTAGAATCACTTTTTGAATCGATTTAGCAATGTCCGTCTGTCTGTCTGTCCGTCCGTCCATCTATTCTTGTAATCACGATACAGGTCGCAATTGTAGACAGAACCAAATGAAACTATGCACAACGAAGTTTTTCGGGATAAGAACGAACGCTATTTAATTTGAAGAAAATCGGTTCAGATTTAGATATAGCCCCCATACGAATTTCACTCCCGATTTGACTCTTTTCACTCTAGATACCACATACTTTAACCGATTTTCTTCAAAATTGGCAAAACATCTTATAGTTAAACTAGAAACACCTGTGGTAAAAATGGGTCAGATCGGTTCAGATTTATCTATAGCTCCCATATAAATTTCGCTCCCGATTTGATTTTTTCCGCTCTAGAAACTACAAATTGTATCAGATTGTCTTCAGATTTGGCAAAACATCTTATTTTTCAACTAGAAACACCTGTGGTAAAATTGTGTAAAATCGATTCAGATTTATATATAGCTCCCTTAAAAATTTCGCTCCCGATTTGATTTTTTTCCGCTCTAGAAACCACATATTGTATCAGATTGTCTTCAAATTTGGCAAACTATCTTATATTTCAACTAGAAACGCCCATGATGAAAATGGGTCAGATCGATTCAGATTTAAATATAGCTCCCATACAAATTTCGCTCCCGATTTGATTTTTTCCGCTCTAGAAACCACAAATTGTATCAGATTGTCTTCAGATTTGGCAAAACATCTTATTTTTCAACTAGAAAAATTGTGTAAGATCGGTTCAGATTTATATATAGCTCCCATACAAATTTCGCTCCCGATTTGTTTTTTTCCGCTCTAGAAACCACAATTTGTATCAGATTGTCTTCAAATTTGGCAAAACATCTCATAGTTCAACTAGAAATATCTGTGGTAAAAATGGGCCATATCGGTTCAGATTTATATATAGCTGCCACACAAATTTCGCTCCCGATTTCACTTTTTCCACTCTATAAACCACATATTTTAACAGATCTCTTTCAAATCTTTCAAAATATCTTATATTTCAACTAGAAACAACCATGGTGAAAATGGGTCAGATCGGTTTAGATTTACATATAGATACAGGTCATTAGGAAACATACAAAAATCCTTCCCGTTTTCACATTTTACCGAGTTGAATTGTATTTGGATAGAAAGTGGAGTGTATCATATAGTCGGCCCCTCCCGACTTTAGCCTTTCCTTACTTGTTAACAATGGGTCTATATCTCTTACTTTTGGGTGTTACAAACAAATGCACAAAGACATAATACTCTCGTGGAGTGTATAAAAATATTATCAAATACTAAAACATAGATGATTCTGAATATCCGCTTGGAATTTATATGGGTTTTAATTTAACATAGGAATATGGGCTATTTGTGTGGGAGGTACCAGAAGGGGCGTGGCATTTTCGCCCATATTCCAACTTAAACTAAGTTTGGGAAATATATTACCATGTGCAAAGTTTGACTCGATTCCAACCAAAGGAGTTCCTTTGGTCTATTTGGCCCAAACATACTTAGGATCTTAAGTCACTCCTTCAATTTTTTCTGTACCAAATGATAATATAATGGGAAGTAGTCCGTGTTTACTTTGGAACGAGTTCTCTCACGAATCGATATCGAGTTAAAGAAGGAACAGTACAACTATATTATCCAAATAAATACAATTTATCATATATTTTTCACACGTTAACTAAAAAAAGAAATATGACTGAACTAGAAACAAATAAGAACATAATACTGAATATTGATATAGTCTGAATGAATTACATGACTTCTTTCGAAGACACTCGAGCGAATGAACATGAATTAATCCTCGTGTTTAAATACCATAAGATAGTGGAAACATTGTAAATGACTTTATCTCAGGTCGCCAGTCATATATGTTGGACTACTGTTGCTTTCAACGCTTCACGTGTACTTTGAACAAGTGATCATTTTTGTAGATAATCTGTTGTATTGACAAAAGACAAGTAATAATGTTCAATAATCAAGATAATTACTTCCCCAGAGAGATCGGATTGTAGCACAGCACAATATTAGGATGCCCATAACATGAAGTCAGTCTGTTAAATGACAAACAACAATTTTCACACATTTTCTGCAAAGCAAAATGCAGACATTAATGAATAAATCCACGAGTGATTTAGAATTGACATCACCAAGTGAGCAAGCGAGCCAGCCAGCTAGAGAATTAATAACTCCACTGGGATTTGAAAAGCTAATAGAAAATAATTACAAAACAATTACACACTAAATGCACGTAATAACAACAATCTAACGAATAAAACAATATCAAATCGAAATAAATTGAATAATTATTTACGCGCCAAATCTTTAGCCAAAGGCCAAAGAGTTCTATTTAACATTCCAAGCCAAGAGCAGTCAAGCCAAGCAAACACCTGACTGACCACTGACATCTAAGGTATTAGGGGGAGGTAAGACGCCCCAAAGGAGGATGGGAGGGAAATGTTATAAAAATCAACGCTTTATTGTGAATGGTAAAATGTGAGGTAGATTAAGGCATGTCCAACTGAATACCATTGTGAAGTTATTCTTGGCATGTCAGCAATGCTGAAATGCTATCCATGGGAAGCTTCGTTGGGGCAGTTGGTCCAGAAAGAGGGTGTTACAATTTTTAAATAATTTTCAAAAGGCAGTTATTATGGATTAGTAGATAACAATTTTTAAATTTGTTTAAATGTTTTGGTCGTTGTCTCCCTCCCCGCCTTTTCATTGTTAATGTTGCATGCATATCTTGCTGGGGCAGCCACACTCATGCTGCTAACGTCGGGCAATGTTGTTGGTGGCGCTGCTCCATTCTCTGGCACTCTTATGCTCCGGTTGTTATTATTGTTATCCAGCACTGCACTTGTAGTGTCTGAAGTTGAATTTGTTTCTTTCGTTTTTTTTTGAGTAATTTTTTGGTGTGGCATGCTAACGAAGGAAAAACCGCGGTAACGTCTAGGCCACACACACAACACCCGCCCAAAAAATTTTAGTATAAAAGTTGCTATAATTTCGTTAAGAAAATCAGAATCAAATCTAAAGTCGTTCATTGAACACTATTTTCAGAGTCAATACTTTTTCTTCGCCTCCACTCCTCAATCCTTTCAACACAACATGAAGGTAAATAAACGATAGAGTTTGAAATGGTTGAAAATGCCAAAAACAGAAGTGCTAATGGAAAAGTGTTAAAAGAAAATTAATTTAATTATCTAAAAAAGGAAAAAAATGTTTTATTTGGATATGAATAAGTCAAGAAAATAAATTCGATAAGTTAAAATTTATAAAATAATATCTGTAAAAAAGGAGTATCCGATTGTTAGGATGCTCGTTTTTTTTTTTCAAACGAATTTTTTTGTTGGAACAAAAACTAATTTCTGGAGATATAAATCCTGGCATGAATAGCGAAAACAAATAAATAAATATTGAACTTTAATCAGTCAATCAACAATTTCCACTTTGTTTAAAATACCAAAAATAAATTTGAGTTTAAAAGATATGAACAGCAGCAGCACAATATATGGAATGACCAAGAGTTACCATGTTTTCGCAAAATTCAAGACCTAGTCAGTTTAGAAATATTTTTTTCGAAGTGTTTGCATAGCTTGATGTGACAATTTTTTGAGAACATATTGCTAGGACCTTTCTCTGATGTGTGAAAAAGAGGAATACTACTTTTCTATTATTAAAATGTTTGGAATATGATCATTATTTTATTCAAATATTGTTCGATCGACTTTTGAAGATTTTTAATAGCCTTTATTGTGTTCTTCTCGTTTCAGTTCGCCTTTGCCGTAGTCATGTTGGCCCTTGCTGTCGGTGTCCAATCATCTTTGTTGGCTGCTCATGTCGCTCCCGGTGTATCGTATGTAACATCAGCCGTGCATCCAGCTGGTGCCTGGGGTGGCCCTTGGGGCGGTCCATGGGCTGGTGCCTGGGGTGGTCATGATGGAGCTTGGGCTGGTCATGGCGGTGCCTGGGGCGGCCATGCCGGTGCTTGGGGTGGTCATGCTGCTGTTGATATTGCTGCTCCATGGGGACATGGCGCTCATGGTGCGTGGGGCGGTTATCCCGGCATCTCTTTGAGCCAAGGACCCGGTCATGCTCATGGTGCTCATGGACCCGGTGTCTATGTGGCTAAGACTCGTGGTGCCGTTCATACCGCTCCTTTGGCTGGTCACATTAACTCGGCCACTTCTGTGAATGTGGCTCCTGCTCCTGGTACCCATTAAATTGGCCTTACAACAATTACAGACTAACACACTCTGACATACTCATCTGATGACATCGAACTAGTTTTTACACTTTCTTCACCACTTTAATTTCCTTTCCCGATCTACATCTCTGGAATTAATTTCTCTGATGAATTTCATCTATACCAACCAATTTGAGGCATTATTGGCCGCATCCAGTCCTTCCGTCTTCCCGAGTCCTGTACACCAAACATCGCCTCATTTTATGGACACCTCTACACTGACACCTTTTCAACTTTAAACATCTTCTTTCGTCCCAGTCTGTACCCCTATGTACCCCCTTCGTACTCTTTAACTGTAAATATAAAGTATTGCAACAACATAAATCTCAAAAAAAAACTACAAAAAAAGATTATATCTTTTATTTTACGATTGTGTCTTTGATCTTTTATAAGGGAACTTTGTTTACGTTTTGCATGGTTTCTTTTGTTATCATATTCGTATTTTATAATGAATTTACATGGAAATGTGAAGTGAAATAAAGATATTAAAAAATTGAAAAATAACTAATCTGATTTTTTGTGTTATACCGTCGATAGTCTGGTCATCTAAACTTCTCATTCTTATTAAATAAGTAAGTATTCTGAACTCCAAAATACTAAATATATTTTTTTGCAAAAAAAAAAATGAAGAGGTGGCAATCGCGCCCTATTTTATTTTATTTTTTGGTCTTAAGTTGCCGAAAATTTGAAGAAATACTATGTGTGATAGTCCAAAACTCTGCGAAGTGATATTATTTTGCTTGTGAAAGTCCCAAAACACACTCACAATCTTGACTTACGAGTAAAAACCTGATTTTGCGTAAAAATTCGAAAGAGAATGCCAGAATGCTTTTCTAAGTTACTGATGAAATAAACACTTTTTTGGTACTTTCTACTAACTTTTCTTCATAATGCTTCTGAACTAGTCCGGGAGTCGAAATTGGGGTAATATGTTGACTTTTGTCGGTCACTGTAGATGTTTCTAGTTGATATATAAAATATTTTGCCAAATTTGAGCAAAATCGGTTTAATTATATACTTTTTAGAGCATAGAAAGCCATAGTCGGGAGTGATATTTGTATGGAAGCTATATATAAATATGTAAAGGCTAAAATCGGTCAGAGTCGACTATATGATACCCTCCTCTTTCAACCCCATTACAATTCAAGTTGTTGGAAAAAGGGAAATTACTATGATTTTTGTAACGTGGACGTATTTGGCGAATTTGGACGTATATAGGTGAATCTAGTTGAAATATAGCATAGAGCGAAAAAGTCAAATGGGGAAGGACATTTGTATCGGGATATTTCAAAACCTGTAACGTGTGACCCACTTTCACCGTAGTGATTACATTTGAAATGTAAATTCTTCTTAAAGAAGAATTTGCTTCACATATGAAACCAGTATGAAATAATCTAAAAATAGGGATAAATTTGAAATTGTTCACCTGGAAACTTGTAAGAGAAATCTAATATTAATACAATTAGAATATTTTCCTTAAACATTTTTTTTTAATTTTGAATTTCGTGTAGGTGTCAGTAACATGTGTTTGTGATTTAAATGTCCAATATTATGAGTCCTTCAATTATAACGATTTGTCTTGAGTAGACTATTTGTAAAACGAAAAATAATGTATAAAATATTTTAACAAAAACATTCATTTTTAATTTGTAATATGCCATTTATTAAATATTTTATTTATTAAATTTCATTTGAATTATTTTCGTTATAACTACTACATTAATAAATCGATCTCGATCACTTGAGGCATGTTGAAAAGTACGAAAATCGTGAAATAGTGTATTATGGGCGGTAATAGGTTAAAAAAGCACACCAGTTGATATTTTAAAACAACATTTATATACCCTCCACCATGGATAGCATTCCACAGGCTATGTCAATTTTCGTAGAAGTGCAGTAATATTACAGGAAAATATAATTTTTTTTATATAGCCAAACCAAAACAAATACAAATATTGAAAAAAATAATTTTATTAGTAAATATAATATTCTAATTAAAATAAAAATTTAATATTTTAAGGCAAGTATACCAATACGTCAATTCAAGTCAATTCAAAAAAGAAATATTCTTATATTTATATTTTCAAAAAAGCTTAAATACCATAAATATTGGTAGGTATTGGGTGCTACAACTGGTTTTATTTCCATTCTATTTTAATTCCAAAAGTAAAAAATTTTGAAAATCCTTTATCTCATGCACAAAGTGCAAAATAACCTAACTTCATGATTCAACCAATTTTTGCCGTAAAAGTAAACAAGTAAGGAAAGGCTAAAGTCGGGCGGGGCCGACTATATGATACACTCCACTTTCTATCCAAATACAATTCAATTCGGTAGAAAATTGGAAACGGGAAGAATTTTTGTATATTTCCTAATCATAGGCAAATTTTTCTAGTAGAAACATAAGATATTTTGCCAAATATGAAGAAGATATGTTAAAATATGTGGTTTATACAGCAGAAAAAGTCAAATCAGGAGCGAAATTTGAATGGGAGTTATATATAAATCTGAACCGATCTGACGTATTTTCACCACAGGTGTTCTTCGTTTTAATATAAGATGTTTTGCCAAATCTGAAGACAATCTGATACAATATGTGGTTTCTAGAGCGGAAAAGTCAAATTGGGAGCGAAATTTGTATGGGAGCTATATATAAATCTGAACCATTTTCGCCATGGGTGTTTCCAGTTGAAATATAAGGTATTTTGCTAGATTTGAAGAAAATCTGTTAAAATATGTGGTTATAGAGTGGAAAAAGTCAAATCGGGAGTGAAATTTTTGTGGGAGCTATATATAAATCTGAACCGATCTGACCCATTTTCACCATGGGTCTTCCTAGTGGAAGTATAAGATATTTTAGCAAATTTGAAGAAGATCCGGTAAAATGTGTGATGTCTAGAGCAGAATTAGTCAAATCGGGAGCTAAATTTTAATGGGAGCAATATATAAATCTGAACAGATCTGACCTATTTTCACCATAGGTATTCCTGGTTTAAATATAAGTTGTTTTGCCAAATCTGAAGACAATCTGATAAAATATGTGGTTTCTAGAGCGGAAAATGTCAAATCGGGAGTGAAATTTGTATGGGAGCTATATATAAATCTGAAACGATCTAACACATTTTTACCACAGGCATTTCTAGTTCAAATATAAGATGTTTTGCCAATTTTGAAGAAAATCTGTTAAAATATGTGGTATCTAGAGTGAAAAGAGTCAAATGGGGAGTGAAATTCGTATGGGGGCTATATCTAAATCTGAACCGATTTTCTTCAAATTAAATAGCGTTCGTCCTTATCCCGAAAAACTGCGTTGTACAAAGTTTCGTTTGGTTCTGGCTATAATTGCGACCTGTATCGTGATTACAAGAATAGATGGACGGACAGACAGACAGACATTGCTAAATCGATCCAAAAAGTCGATCGGTATAATTAACAATGGGTCTATCTCGCTTCCTTTTGGGTGTTACAAACAAATGCACAAAGACATAATACTCTCGTGGAGTGTATAAAAAGCACAAATTTGGAAAAATCGTTTTTTTTTGCGTGTCTATGCAGTCAGAAAAATATATGCACCGAATTCCATGATTCTAGCTGCTGCCATTTGGCTGGTACTATTTGTATCCCTTTTTTCATTTTAACCCCAAAAAGTACGAATTTCGAAAAATCCGCTTATTTTCCGTGTCCACGAAGTCAGAGGAATGTATACTCCGAATTTCATGGCTCTTGATGCGGTCATTTGGTTGGTACTATTTGTACCCCCTTTTTCATTTTAACCCCAAGAAGTACGAATTTCGAAAAATCCGTTTATTTTACGTGTCTACGCAATCATAGGTGTAGCCGTTTGGTTGGTACCATTTTTATCTCTCTGTACCCATTGTATCCCATGAAAGTACGTATTTTGAAAAAACCTTTTATTTTCCATGTCTCATAGTCAAAGGAATGTATATTCTGAATTTCATGACTCTAGCTGCATTTATTTGGTTGGTACTATTTGTATCCCCTTTTTTCCATTTTGACCCCAAAAAGTACGAATTTCGAAAAATCTGTAAATTTTCCGTGTCTCCATATTCAGAGGAATGTATACTCCGAATTTCATGACTCTATCTGCGGTCATTTGATTGGTACTATTTTCATCCCTTTTTTCATTTTAACCCCAAAACGAATGAATTTTGAAAAATCCGTGTATTTTACGTGTCTATGCAATTAGAGGAATATATACACCGAATTTCATTATTCTAGGTACAGCCGTTTGGTTGGTACCATTTTTATCCCTCTATTCCCATTTTCCCCTTAAAAGTACGAATTTGGAGAAAATACTTTTATATTATGTATTTACTCAATTAGAGGAATGTACATACCGAATTTCGTGATTCTAGCTGTTTTCGTTTAATATGTACCATTTTTATCCCTGTTTGTCCCATTTCACCCCCTTCAAAAATAATCACTTTATGGTGCACGTTTTTTTCTATAAGTGGAATGCGCATACCAAATATCAAGCAGACATATTCAAAAAAACATGATTAAATATGCTAAAATATTAGGGATTATTATGGGTATTTTTAGTCCTTGTGAGGGAAAAATTTTTCCTTTTGGGCCGATTATGGAAAATTTGAACGTTATAGCTCCTTTCGTTTAGATGCTAGCATGATTTAACAGACGGGCAGACGGACGGACGGACATGGCTAGATCGTCTTAGAATTTTTTCATTTCATTTCATTTATTTCAACATCACAATACAAAAGCCAATAAGGCCTTTTTGCACACTAAATACAATAATTCAAAAATAAATAACGAAAAGTAAAATTATTTTAAAACTAATATTATAAAAGTACAAAAATAACTTAGAAAGTAAATAAATATATATAGAAAAATGTAATGAATGTCTCCCCAGCCAACAACAAAGATATTGTTCTACAGATTAAAAAAATATAATGGTAAACGCTCATATCAACAATGCACACAAACAACATGCTTAAGCATATATAAATGAACTAGGAATGATGAAGAACATACTCTAACTATCTCTGTATGAAGAGGAGAAGGGAATGAAAAGCTACGCAAATGAATAGGGAGCTGGTTCCAAATTCTGGATACACGAACAATGAACGACCGATCAAAAACTGAAGACTAAAAACGAGACAGAATAAGTTGTGGGTTACGAGTTGACCTAGAAAATATAAACTTATGATAAAGAAACTCTGGAGAAGCAGGGAATTTTATGACGATCAAGAATATATATACTTTATAGGGTCTCAGGTCGATATTTCAAGGTTACAAACGGAATAACAAAGTTAGTATACCCCCATCCTGGAGGATTGTAAACGATTTTTGTGGCGGAGCTATATATAAAACGGTACCGATCTGACCCATTTTCCACCTGAAAAATAAGGTGCTTTGTCAAATTTTTACGAAAATAGATTAAATTGTGTGGTTTCTTAAGCAGAAAAGTAAAATCGGTAAATATGGAAGCTATATGGAAATATGGAAGCTATATATAAATCTAACACACTTTCACCACAGCTGTTTTTAGTTGAAATATAAGCTGATGTACCAAATTGGAATAAGATATATGGTCTCTAGAGCAGAAAAAGTCAAATCGGGAGAAAAATTTGTATGGAAGCCATATATAAATCTGAACCGATCTGACCCACTTTCAACATAGTTGTTTCTAGATAAAATATTAGGTGTTGTGCCAAATTGGAAGCAAATTAGGTAAAATATGTGTTATCTCTAGCGAAAATAGTAAAATCGTATGTGAGCCGATTTGAACCATTATAACCACAGTTGATATAAGGTGATGTGACAAATTTAAAGCAAATTGGCTGAAATATATGGTTTCAAGAGCGGAAAAAGCCAAATCGAAAGCGAAATTTTTATGGAAGATATATCTAAGTCTGAACCGATCTGAACCACTTTCCATTATATTATATTACTTAAATCACTTAGATATATAGGTCAAAGACAGAGATGGTGAAAATGGTGTTTGACAGTTATGCCAAAACGCACACAAGCTAACAGCTTGTTAACCAGACTGGATGACCCCAGACACTAGGAAACATCCGATGTTTGAACAAGTATGGTCAAAACAAGTGACAAGGTCGTAAGAAGCAGAGGATCTAAACAAGTACCATATGTTCCATGAAATTAACCTATATTACCACGAAAAATGAAAAATCGTATATAATGACAGAGACAGAAACATAAAGATCAAAGATCTGCTCGAGTGTTTAATGTTGCTCTTATAGCCAGCAACTTACATATTCATATCTCTGCAGCTATTGCAGTTGCTGCAACAACAGCAGCTACTCGTGTGCTGCAATTGTTAACTTTAATGTTGGCGGTGGTGTTGGTTTTGGAGTTGGTTGTAGTGCCATTGTGCGGTGCTCTTGCGCTCTGGACATTACGATTGTTTTCCAGTCTGCACTTGTAATGTCTAAAGTTGAAGTTTTTTTTAATTTTTTGGTGTGGCATAAGAAAAACTCCACTGACGTCTAATGCCACACGCAACACGCGCCAACTTTTTGGTATAAAAGTTGCTATAATTTTGTTAAGAAAATCAGAAACAAATCGTAAGGCGTTAAGTGAACAACATTTTCAGTCAATCCCAGTTCTTCGTTTCCACTCCTCACTTCTTTCAAACAACATGAAGGTAAGTAAGCGATAGAGTTTGAAATTGTTGAAAGTGCCAAAGGGAAAAGTGTTAAAAGAATATGAAATTTATTATCCAAAGGAGTGAAAATTACCTTACTTGGATATGAATAAGTTAAGAAAACTAATTATATTCATTATAATCTGTGTAAGCTGTTAAAATAAATAGTATCCAATGATGCTTTTTTTCTCAACCGAAACTACCCTAAAATAAGGATCATCTTTGAAAAAGTTTAGTGAAACAGCACTGGTATTGCTAAGTAAGGCATCATATCCATAAATAAAACTTTGTTTGGAACAAGAACTAATTATTAAATAAATAAATCCCGGCATGAATGAAATTCATTAAATATTGAAATTTATATAATATAAATTATATAATGTATATTATAAATACACAATAATCAACAATTTTCAAATGTGTATAAAATATAAAAAATAAATTTTAATTTAAAAATGTTGAACTGCAGCATCACATTGAGACTAATGAGACGAATTTTCTCCAAATTCTAGTCCTACAATTGAAATAATTTACGAAGTGTTTGCATAGCTTGTTGTGACAATTTTCGAGGACATACTGCGAAGTACGAAAAGAGGGCAGAGAAATATTTAAATTTCGATTATTAGTTTTAATTTATTAAATTGCTTTTATATATTGGAATGTGATCAATATTTTATCCAAATATTGTCTGACTGACATTTGCAGACTAGTAATTAACTTTCTTGTGTTCCTCTCGTTTCAGTTCGCCTTTGCCGTAGTCATGTTGGCCCTTGCTGCCGGCGTCCAGTCATCATTGTTGGCTGCTCATGTCGCTCCTGGTGTATCTTACGTAACATCTGCTGTGCATCCAGCTGGTGCATGGGGTGGCCCTTGGGGCGGTCCATGGGCTGGTGCCTG
The DNA here is from genome assembly GCA_947397865.1 of Polietes domitor. Taxonomy (NCBI): domain Eukaryota; kingdom Metazoa; phylum Arthropoda; class Insecta; order Diptera; family Muscidae; genus Polietes; species Polietes domitor. The sequence continues at coordinate 56,436,558 of OX377619.1, read as the reverse complement.
GGGTGGTCATGATGGAGCTTGGGCTGGTCATGGCGGTGCCTGGGGAGGTCATGATGGAGCTTGGGCAGGTCATGATGGAGCTTGGTCAGGTCATGATGGAGCTTGGGCAGGTCATGCTGGTGCATGGGGTGGTGCTCATGGTGCGTGGGGTGGTCATCCCGGCATCTCTTTGAGCCAAGGACCCGGTCATGCTCATGGTGCTCATGGACCCGGTGTCTATGTGGCAAAGACTCGTGGTGCCGTTCATACCGCTCCTTTGGCTGGTCACATTAACTCCGCCACTTCTGTGAATGTGGCTCCTGCTCCTGGTACGCATTAAATTGTCATATCAATAAACTGACACACACACACGCCCACACGCTGACATACTCATCTGATGACATATGATACCAAACTAGTTTCTACACTTTCTTCAACACTTTTCTCAAGTCCTGTTCCACATCTCTGGAGCATCTTTCGCCTGTTCTTTCTTTAAGAGTTCTCGTGAGCCTTAACGCCCTCTATACTAAGCAGCCAACACTACAAATAGCACACACACTCTTTACCATCTGATCGAAGGGCATTAATGGCCACATTATGTATTTTCGTTTTCCCGAGTCCTGTACACCAAATCCAACAACAATCATCACCTCGAACTATGGAGACCACTACACTGGCACCATCTGAACAACAACAACCATTGAACTCTCCTTGCCTTTACTCCTTTTTCCATCTTTTCTGTCTGTACCTGTATCCTTCTTACTCTTTATCTGTAAATGCAACAACATAAAACTCAAAAAAAAAATATATAAAAAGGATTATATCTTTTACTTTACGAACGTCTCTTTGATCTTTTGTAAGTGAACTTTGTTCACATTGTGTATAGTTTATTTTGTTATCTTATTCGTATTTTGTAATTAATTTGCATGGAAATGTGAAGTGAAATAAAGATTTAAAAAAACTAAAACTGTTTCTATATTTTTACATAGTCAACACTGCCGAAATAGAATCAATGTTCAATTAAGTGAATTTTATTTGAATTAAATTAATATCAGAATTAGTGGAAACAATAATTAAATATCAAATGGGCGTGGCGAACCTTATATACCCTCCACAATATTATCGCCAGAGTAGGGGCTACAAAAATATATTAACAAAAACAAGTAAAAAAGGCGATAAGTTCGGCCGCACCGAATCTTACATACCTTCCACCATGGATTGCATTCGATGGTAGTGCCATTTCGGAAAATTATGATATTTTTGTTAAATAAATTGTGGTGTTTCATTATTATACATTTGAAATAAAACAAATATGGAAAAGCTAAAGACGGTCAGGGCCGACTAAACCCAGATGATTTATGGGAAGCGATTCCATATGAAGGCGAAGTTCATATAAAATAAATGTATCTTTAGTCAAATTTACCGAATATGGTAGAATTGATGAATATTGTTTACATTATGTTGCAGTTGTAAGAAGATATTTGAAAACATGGGCCTATACGTACACATTTTACGGTAGGTATTCCCAGATTAAACATGACCTAATGAACATGAAAAGTGTATCAAAATCCGGAAACAAGATATATCGGACGGATATTTTTAGGGGTCCTATAAAGCCACTTGTGGGTTGTACAATAACATGGGCCTATATAGTTCCCTTTAGGTATTCCTAGATGAAATATATCATGGTCGGAAAATATGATCAGGATGCGATGTAAGTTATAGGTTCTAGGGCGGGCTGTACCAAAACATGAACCCTTAGAGTTGACTTTCATAGTAAGAGTTTCTAGTTGAAATATAAAATGATGTGCGAAATTTGATGAAGGTCCGACGTTAAATGTACTTTTTAAACCAGTAGTAGTGTAAATCGGAGGTACATGGACCCATGCAGTCCATTTTCACGTTAGCTGCTCCTAGTTAAATATAACATGATCCTGAAAACTTTGTCAAGATACGATGCAAGTTTTGAGCGATAATAGTGCAAAACTGGGGCCCCCATTTGTATGGAGGCTATACCAAAACACCCTTATATACCCTTATAGTTAACTTTCATAATAGGTATTTCTAGTTGAAATATAACATGATCTGCAATTTTTGATCAAGATCCGATGTAAAATGTGCATTTTAAAGCAGTAAAGGTGTAAATCGGACGTACATTTGTATGTGGTCTTTATCAAAACATGGACCCATGAAGTCCACTTTCGTACTAACTGTTTCTAGTTCAAATATAACGTGATCCTGAAAATTGTATCAAGATTCAATGTAAAATGTGTATTCTAGAGCAGTAATAGTGTAAATTGGAGAGATATTTGTATGGAGGCTATATCTAAATCTGAAAGTATTTCAAGACCAGTGAACAACAATTGCGAACAAGCTTCAGATTGACGGACAGACATCGTTAAATCGACTAAGCTCGTGATTCTAAGTCTTGATTCTACGATTCTAACGACAACTAATACCCTACTTTATGTAATTAATTAAATATTTTTAAAGATAATGCCCACTTATAGTGTGTGTCTACAAAAATGTTTTTATTTCTTGATAGTTGACTGTATATATCAAAATAATTCTTCAGAAAGGCAGCAATATTCAAAGAAAGTATCGAAATCGGAGAAATCTAGAAATCAAGTATCGAAAGATCGAATTATATATTGAGTTTACGCAATAAGAGCGATTTCCATGTACTAGCCATACCATTGATACCATTATACACACAAATTAAGACTTTTTGATTGAAATATAATAGTGATCCTATAATTCTGAGAGCACATGCTGAGTAGACCATTTTTGCAGAATAAACTTTTAAGTCAAGATGGACTTAGTTTCTTTTTACAGTTGGTCAAAATTTTAATTTGGTCCGCCAAATAACTTTTTTTTTTTGAAAATGCTATAAAAAAATACTGAATATTTTCTCAAATTTCATTTTTATTTGAAAGTTCAATCCTTCCAGTTAATAATGGAAAATAATTTCATTCAAATGGCTGCCCTGGGCTGGCCATGCAGTAGCCTACACGATAGGTCCAATTTTTAAGCACAATATCGATTGTGTGCAGCTGTCTTTCATCAATGGCTTCACGAATATTGTCATTTAAAGCGTCAATTGTCTCTGGCTTGTCGGCGTAACACTTATCTTTGAGGGCACTCCACAAATAATAGTCCAACGGTGTCAAATCGCAGCTCCAAGGTGGCCAAACGACATCAGCTCTGCGGCTGATAATGCGATCTTCAAAAACAGGGCGCAAAACATCGAGTGTAGCCAGTGTAGCTGTTGACCAAATGTTGCCAATATCTTCCTCTTCAATTTTTGTGAACAAAAATTCGTTCAACAAGGCCCGATAACGATCGCCATTGACTGTAACGGCCACTCCTTGCTCATTTTCGAAGAAAAATGGCCCAATTATGCCTCTGGACCAAAATCCGCACCAAACAGTGACACGTTTTGGGTGTATCGGCTTTTCAATGTATGCGTGCCCAAATGCGACAATTTTTCTTGTTGACATACCCGCCAAGATCAAAATGAGCTTCATCTGAAAAGATGATTTTTTGGACAAAATCGGCATCTTCTGTAAGTCGATCACAGGCCCACTTAGCGATGCGAAAACGCATTGGATGGTCAGTTGGCTTCAACTCTTGAACCAATTGGACTTTGTATGGCGCCAAGGTCTTTATGCAAAATTCGTCTCAATGATGGTGAATTGATATTGATGGCGCTTCAAGCTCACTTTCTGCCACAGCAGCAATATTCTCCGGTGTACGCACTGTTTTTGGCATTTCACGCTTTGGTTTATCGATGAGGATGCCAGTTTCTTTCACAAGATAACGAACATACGGAGCTGACGGTGCTTCTCTTCTTCCAAAATTCGTACGCAATTTTCGCACACATTCTGCAACATTAACACGATTTTCAAAGAAATGTCGCAATATTTCCCGGCGTTCAGCGGAAGGATAAAACTAATTATCTGTCAAATCAGACATGAGCTGAGCTGAATGGTAACCATTCACGAAATAAGCACTAGTTGAAAAAAAAAACGTTAGATGGCGGACCCTTTAGATAATACCAAAATATTTGTGGCATATGAATGGGGAATATTTGTGTCAGAATAGTTTCAGAAACCCAGATAGAGAACGTTGAAATAAATGCCTCGAATTTTGGTTTTTTGCAACAATTGCAGCTTTTTTCTCGACTGACTAATGTCGTAATACACAGCGGCATTGTTTCTCTTAATACACTTCATAAATCAAACGATCTGTTTGATTTATTGCGAAAAATGCAAACAAATCAAATCATTTCTGGCATATCTCCCGCGAAATTTAAAATTCTGCAAAAATATCCAATTTGTATATTTTGTTTATCGTGCTCTAACGAAATACCAAATTTTTTGTCGAAAGAGATCGATCTTCCAAAAATATTGACGAATTTTAACCCTAGCATTTTTTGCATAAGTTGGCACGTAATTTTGATATTTATGAGAGAAGAGTAATAAAAACTTTGGTGTATTGAAATGAAAATTTCCGGCAACTTTTGTCGAAGAACATTTTAATACTTTTCTCGAAACGGCCCATAAAAAAAGATGCTCATTCCACAAAATACTTCTGACGATAAGAATTCTCTCAGAGATTAACCATTTTTTTACTTAATATAATACTCCCTTCGACCAAACAAAAGAAAAATGTACCTTCTGTGATGAGAAACTCAGACCAGATGGACCCTAAAAAAATATCTACTCAACATGCCCTTTCAGAAATTTGGGGTCGCTACTCTGTTCCATAAATGCTGTTGGACAGTGTTATTAATGCAAAAAGTAAAGTTTTGGTAGAAATTTTTTAATGCGGGAAATTTTTATCGGAAATGGCGAGTTTGCTTACAAACTAGCCCAAGAGCCCAACTATTTCCGCAACCCTTCTGGTACCTGCCACACAAATGATCCATATTTCTATGTTAAACTAAAACCAATGTAACTTCCACACGGATATTCAGAATCAGCTATAATTTGGTATTAAATAAAGTTTTATAGTCATCTTAAGTTTGCAAAATATGGCGTTTTTTCCAACAAATGAAGCTGTTCTATCTATATATAAAAGAGTTGCGTTACTGACTGACTGACTTATCATTGACCAGCCCCCAGACCAAACGGCTGAAGCTAGGGTCATGAACTTTTCAGGGTAGGTTTTACGAAATTCGTACTTTTAGGGGGTAAAATGGCCCAAAAAGGGATAAACATCGAACCTTCGTCCTGACCACACTGTAGTAGCTAGAAACATGAAATTCGGCGTGTTCCTTGAAATGACCATGCAGATGGGCTACAAATTGGGATTTTTCGAAATTTGTACTTTTAAGGGAGGAAAAAGATAAAAAGGGATAAAAATGGTACCAATTTAAGAATTGCAGCTAGAATCGTGAAAATCGGTATTTACATTTCTCTGACAACGTAGACTTGCAATATAAATTGATTTTTGGAAAATTGTACTTTTAAGGGGCTTGCGGGATAAAAATGTTACCAACTAAAATATTACACCTAGAATCGTGAAATTTGGTATGTAAACTCCTTTAACCATATAAAAGGAAAGTAAAATTGGATTTTTCGAAAATTTTGCTTTTAAGGGGTTTGAGGGACAAAAAGGGATAAAATGGTACCAACAAAACTATTACACCTAGAATCGTGAAATTTGGTATGTAAATTGCTCAGACCATATAAAACCGAAGTAAAATTGGATTTTTCGATAATTGTACTTTTAAGTGGCTTGCGGAACAGAAAGGGATAAAAATGGTACCAACTAAAGTATTACACCTAGAATCGTGATATTTGATATGTAAATTCCTTTGACCATATAAAAGCAAAGTAAAATTGGATTTTTCGAAAATTGTACTTTTAATGGTAGTGTGGGACAAAAACGGATAAAAATGGTACCAACAAAAGTATTACACTTAGAATCGTGAAATTTGGTATGTAAATTCCTCTGACCATATAAAAGCGAAGAAAAATTGGATTTTTCGAAAATTGTACTTTTAAAGAGCGTGCGGGACAGAAAGGGATAAAAATTGTACCAACTAAATATTACACCTAGAATCGTGAAATTTGGTATGTAAATTCCTCTGACCATATAAAACCGAAGTAAAATTGGATTTTTCGATAATTGTACTTTTAATTGGCTTGCGGAACAGAAAGGGATAAAAATGGTACCAACTAAAGTATTACACCTAGAATCGTGAAATTTGGTATGTAAATTCCTCTGACCATATAAAAGCGAAGAAAAATTGGATTTTTCGAAAATTGTACTTTTAAAGAGCGTGCGGGACAGAAAGGGATAAAAATTGTACCAACTAAATATTACACCTAGAATCGTGAAATTTGGTATGTAAATTCCTCTGACCATATAAAACCGAAGTAAAATTGGATTTTGCGATAATTGTACTTTTAAGTGGCTTGCGGAACAGAAAGGGATAAAAATGGTACCAACTAAAGTATTACACCTAGAATCGTGATATTTGATATGTAAATTCCTTTGACCATATAAAAGCAAAGTAAAATTGGATTTTTCGAAAATTGTACTTTTAATGGGCGTGTGGGACAAAAACGGATAAAAATGGTACCAACAAAAGTATTACACCTAGAATCGTGAAATTTGGTATGTAAATTCCTCTGACCATATAAAACCGAAGTAAAATTGGATTTTTCGAAAATTGTACTTTAAAGGGGCGTGCGGGACAAAAAGGGATACAAGTTGTACCAATATAAGTATTGCAGCTATAGTCGTGAAATTTGGTATGTAAATTCCTCTGACGATATAAAACCGAAGTAAAATTGGATTTTTCGATAATTGTACTTTTAAGTGGCTTGCGGAACAGAAAGGGATAAAAATGGTACCAACTAAAGTATTACACCTAGAATCGTGAAATTTGATATGTAAATTCCTTTGACCATATAAAAGCAAAGTAAAATTGGATTTTTCGAAAATTGTACTTTTAATGGGCGTGTGGGACAAAAACGGATAAAAATGGTACCAACGAAAGTATTACACCTAGAATCGTGAAATTTGGTATGTAAATTCCTCTGACCATATAAAACCGAAGTAAAATTGGATTTTTCGAAAATTGTACTTTAAAGGGGCGTGCGGGACAAAAAGGGATACAAGTTGTACCAATATAAGTATTGCAGCTATAGTCGTGAAATTTGGTATGTAAATTCCACTGACAACGTAGTAGCGCAAATCTAAATGGATTTTTCGAAATTTGTACTTATTAGGGGTGAGTGGGACAAAAAGGGATAAAAATGTTACCAACCAAAGTATTGTAGCTACAATCGTGAAATTTGGAGTGTAAATTCCTGTGGCAACGGATAAAAGTAGTACCAACTAAAGTATTGAAAATTTATAAGCGCTAATCTAAAAGAATTTTTCGAAATTTGTACTTATAAACGGTGAGCGGGATAGAAATAGTACCAACTAAAATAGTGCAGTTAGAGTTGCGAAATTTGGAGCGTAAATTCCCTGACAACGTAGAAGCGCAATCTAAATGGATTTTTTTCGAAATTTGTACTTATAAGAGGTGACCGGGACAAAAAGGGATAAAAATGGTACCAACTAAAGTATTGCAGCTATAGTCGAGTGCTTTCCAACTCAAGCTTGAGAAAGAGTTGAGAATCCATTTGAAAATGCTTTCATAACAATTGTAGTAAAATCGAAACGGAACCCTCTTGATAATATTAAATATGTACGCTTACTATAAGCTTATCCTTGTAATTGTAGAATAATCTTACGAAAATAATATTGTGTTAAGCTTATCCTTGTAATTGTAGAATAAGCTTACATTAAAATTTTGTTTTTTTTTGGTAATTTTCGTTAATATTAATTAATTTTATTAACTCAGTCCATTTTTGTACATTTCATTTGTAATTAAAAATTAGTTGTAAAAAAATAAGCCAGGCCAATATTCCAGTTCAAATCAATAATTTTAATGTTCATATTCACATTTTGGGTAATTGTTTCTCAGCTTAATACGATTTTTAGCGAACGTTCCCGTGTCTTTTATGAACTTGTCCTCCGAGTTGTCCACTGATAAAGCTGTATCTATGACATGTAGAAAATTATTGTTTAATATTTTCATTTAATATTTTTAATTGAACTTACTTCTTATAGTAACACTCGATAGTATTATTTTTAGCTGGGCTGCTATTAAATCTTCATCCAATACATCAGTTTTACATTATTTCTTTTGTTTCTTTTTTATATTTATTGTGCATTATTAATTGTTTTATTAAAATATTACCATTTTTTAACACAACACAATTACACGTACACTCACTTTGATATCGAACACTAAACACAAAACAAATTTTTCCAAAAATGAAGCGTGCCTTGTTGACACTTTTCACGAAATAAAACACTATAAGAAAGGAAGAAAGTTCGTGTGCGAACTTGAGAAACTGTATATAAGAATTTCTCAAGCATTGTTAAAAACTCGTTGTGAATTCAATATTTTTATAATATTGTTCTCAAGATGTATTGCGGTTTTATTCCTATTTGGTATGTTGGGTAAGCACATTACTTTGACTGTGTGTGGGTGCTATATAATAGGATGTTTCCAAATTACTATTTTAGATTTATCTATATCCACCAAAAGAAAATTAAATAAATAAATAAATAACAGAGACGGATAAAATTAACAAATAACTGGCTTTTTCGCGTGCGAAGCAGCGGGTACTGCTAGTCTACTATATCTATATCTACTATACGGATGATCGGAATACTGTGAAATTTGATATTTAGCAATGCTTTGTGGTTTCATTTGCATGGAATATGGGCGAAATTACCACACCCCTTCTGGTACCATCCACACGAAGTGGCATAAACTTTGGTCACAATAAAACGGACATAACATCCATACGGGTAGTCAACACCATTTTCAATTTGATATTTAAAATTATTTTTAAAGTCACTTTAAACCTAAAAAATATTTACGCTTTAGCTACGCCCCTTCTTGTACCTCCCACACAATTGTCTCTATCCTAGGTAGAATTAAATTCTTCATAACTACTATGCTGGTGTCACGGAATCCACTATGACTTTATTTAATCATGTTTATACACTCCACGAGAGTATTATGTCTTTGTGCATTTTTTTGTAACACCCAAACGGAAGAGTGATAAACCCATTGTTAATTACACCAATCGGGTTAGAATCACTTTCTGAGTCGATTTAGCAATGTCCGTCTGTCTGTCCGTCCGTCTGTCCATCTATTGCTGTAACTAAACGAAACTTTGCACAACGAAGTTTTTCGGGACAAGGACGAACGCTAGATACGCCCACGGTGAAAATGGGTCACATGGGTTTAGATTTACATATAGCTCTCGTTCCCCCAGAATATTTTCAGAGAATTTCTTAAAATTTAGCATAACACGTTATACTTCAACTGGAAGAACTTATTGTGAAAGTTAGCCACTTCATTCTATGTTTGGATATAGTCCCGAAACAAATATTATTCTCGATTTGACAAATTGGAACAGGTCATATTAACCTGTGATTAGGAAACATACAAATATTTTTCCCGTTTTCACTTCTGTACTGAATTGTATTCCGATAGAAAGTGGATTGTATCATATAGTCGGCCCCGCCCGACTTTAGCCTTTCCTTACTTGTTTTCAATTGTATTATAAACGTGGAAGCTGGGACCATGTGATACGAACCTCCTAGTACCATCCACAAAAAATGTCCTGCTCTAGTTAAATTTAATTCCTTATAACTTCCGTATATATGTTCTCTGAGAGTGAGGGTTTAGCCGACTATTACAAATAATGTTAAGAAATGCTGAGGTATTTCTGAATTACAATATTTCTAAAATTAAGTTGAAGTTATCCGATGAATAGTGGAACGGTTAAATGCAAGTTCATATACATTATTCTAAATACTTCATCAGTCCATATAAATACGTGTGCGGCCATATCATCAGAAAATTTCGCATTGTCAAGAGCTGCTACTGAGCTAGGTTTTATAATCGGTCTTCGACCTCTTATTACTACCATTGTAGAGTATGATACTGCTGATGGTCGAGATCATGGAACTGCTTATCTTTTAAAATCTTTATAGTTTCCAAGACATCGACGGTAGCTATGTCGAACAAGTCGTCAAGATCCTCTTCAAATTGTTCTTCTAAAGGGTGATTTTTAGCTATTATCTTTTTGGCAACACTGGTTTAAACAGCTGACGCACGTTTCGTGTTTTTTTCACTGTCAAACATCTTCAGTTTGGTCTATAATTTAACTATGAATCGTCTATTGTGACTAAATTTCGCACCAAATTTACATTGTTGGACATTAAACCACCAACACGCTTACGTAGAGTGCGAACTGAAGAAAATATCGCAGCTGTATCGGCCAGTGTTAATGATGACCATCAATTATCGATTCGTCGCCGTTCGCAGCAATTAGGCCTCTGTTACTCAAAAACGTGGAAATGCCAAAATTGGACTAAGCGGATGGACCATTTGAGGCGCAGTCAAGGTCAACATTTGCATTAAATTATATGGACCGTACTATCGATTCAAATAAAGATTTCATGCATTTTTCTGAATTTTATGTGATTTTTTTTAACTTTCCTATAGCTTTTAAAAAATCGCCCTTTATAAGCTCTCATATGCATATAAGCTATCTTACTAACTTGCTTACGAATATAAAAGTCTAGGCAATACTAAACATTTTGGTTTTTCCCGGATGAGCGCTTAAAAGTCATACTGCTGGATAAAGTCGTATTTGTCATGATCTGTCGTCTCCTAATGGAAGGCTCATACGATTCGACCCGAATACAAAAAATAATTCCTCGACAAGGAACCTAAAGTTACCATGGAATACAGCAATGTTCGAATTGTGTTCATTTATTTTGGAACATGTTAAGTTTATTTTCTAGCTGTTGCTTGCCAACAGCTTACACATGTAAGTTGCTGCTGCTATTGTAGTTTCTGCAACAGCAGCAGTTGTCAGCTACTCATGCTGCGGCCGTGTGCAGCAATAGTTAACGTTGGCGATGGTGTTACCATTGTGCCGCGCTCTTGTGCTCCGGTTATTATGATTGTTTTCCAGTCTGCACTTGTAGTGTCTAAAGTTGGAGTTTTTTGAGTATTTTGTTTTTGGTGTGGCATATCAACAAAAGAAAAACTACAACAACATCTAATGCCACACAAACACAACGCCCGCCCAAAATTTTAGTATAAAAGTTGCTATAATTTGGATAAGAAATCAGAATCACATTGAAAGCCATTCATTGAACACCATTTTCGTTCAATACATTTTCTTCGTTTCCACTCTTCAATCCTTTTAAACAACATGAAGGTAAATAAACAATAGAGTTTGAAATTGTTGAAAATGCCAAAACAAAAGTGCTAATGGAAAGTGTTCAGAGAAAACTAAAATTTATTATCTAAAGGTGGAAAATCGCCTTACTGGCATATTGCATATAAGTTAAGAAAACTAATTCGGTGCGTTGAAATCTGTGAAAACGAACAAAACTTTAAGAACTAAATGTCGACATGAATTGCAAACAAAATTAAATATCAAAATTTATTCAGTTTTTAATTCAAAATAATGAATAATTTCCAAATGTGTATAAAATATAAAAAGTAAATTTAAATTAAAATTTAGAAATATTTTTTGTTTGCATAGATGTGACCATTTTTCGAGGAAATATTGCCAAGACATTTTTCTGAAGTATGAAAAGATGGCAAAAATATTCTTGAATTTCAATTATTAGTTTTCAAATATTAAATTGTTTACATATATTGGAATGTGTTATCCAAATATTATCTCAATGACATCTGCAGTTGTGTAATTACCTTCCTTGTGTTCCTCTCATTTCAGTTCGCCTTTGCCGTAGTCATGTTGGCCCTTGCTGCCGGCGTCCAATCATCACTGTTGGCTGCTCAAGTCTCACCCGGTGTATCTTACGTGACATCGGCCTTGCATCCAGCTGGTGCATGGGGTGGCCCTTGGGGCGGTCCATGGGCTGGTGCCTGGGGTGGTCATGATGGAGCTTGGGCAGGTCATGGCGGTGCATGGGGAGGTCATGATGGAGCTTGGGCAGGTCATGGCGGTCCATGGGGCGGCCATGGTGCCTGGGGCGGTTATCCCGGCATCTCTTTGAGCCAAGGACCCGGCCATGCTCATGGTGCTCATGGACCCGGTGTCTATGTGGCTAAGACCCGTGGTGCCGTTCATACCGCTCCTTTGGCTGGTCACATTAACTCAGCCACTTCGGTGAATGTGGCTCCAGCTCCTGGTACCCATTAAATTGTCATATCAATAAACTGACACACACACGACAACACGCTGACATACTCATCTGATGACATATGATGCCAATCTAGTTTTTACACTTTCTTCAACACTTTTCTCAAGTCCTGATCCACATCTCTGGAGCATCTTTCGCCTGTGCCTTCATTAAGAGTTCTCATTAGCCTTAACGCCCTGTATATTACCAAGCCAACACTATAAATAGCACACACTCTTTAACATCTGGTTGAAGGCGTTAATGGTCACATTATGTATTTCCTATTTCCGAGTCCTGTACACCAAATCCAACAACAATCATCACCTCGAATTATGGAGACACTACACTGGCACCTTCTCAACAACAAAAACCACTGAACTCTCCTTGCTGTAACTTCTTCTTCTATCTGCCCAGTCTGTACCTGTATCCTTCTTATTCTTTAACTGTAAATATAACATATTGCAACAACATAAATCTCAAAAAAAATCTATAAAAACGATTAAATATATTACTTTACGAATGTGTCTTTGATCTTTTACAATATAACTTTGTTTACGTCTTGTATAAGTAGTTATACATAGTTTGTTATCTTATTCGTATTTTATAATGAATTTGCATGGAAATGTGAAGTGAAATAAAGATATTAAAATCATTCAAAAGAAATACTCATATTTGAATTTATTATTTAAACTCTGGCAATATGCACAGCTTAAGATCTTCTTAGGTAACATATTATCCTATTGCACTGAAACAAGTATATTCTTACTATATTTTTAGTAAGTGAGAGGATTTTTTGATTTTTGTTCTTTATGACAAGTGCTACAACTTTGCCTCAGAGAGTAAATCCAAATGAGAAAATGATCGCTTTTTTGCAAAAATGGCACCGAGGCCCCAAATCTTTGGACCAATAAAAAGTGCATAACTTTGAGCACAACTTTTTGTCTTTTATCACGGGGTTGTGTCCTTATATGGTCATATTTTTATACACTCCACGAGAGTATTATGTCTTTGCGCATTTGTTCGTAACACCCAAAAAGGAAACGAGTTAGACCCATCGTTTATTATAGAGATCGGCTTAAAATCAAATGTCGCTTCCGATTTTTTCCGCTATAAAAACCACATATTTCACTCGCTTTACTTCAAATTTGGCACAGTACCCTATAATTGGACTGGAAACAGCTATGGTGAAAATCGGGCAGATCGGTTCAGATTTAGGTATAGCCCCCATACAAATGTGGCTACCGATTTGACTTTTTCCGCTCTAGAAACCACATATTTCACTCGACTTGCTTCAAATTTGGCACAGTACCCTATAATTGAACTGGAAACAGCTATGGTGAAAATCCGGCAGATCGGTTCAGATTTAGATATGGCCCCCATACAAATGTCGCTCCTGATTTGACTTTTTCCGCTCTAGAAACCACATATATCACTCGATTTGCTTCAAATTTGGCACAGTACCCTATAATTGAACTGGAAACAGCTATGGTGAAAATCGCTAAGATCGGTTCAGATTTATATATAGCCCCCATACAAATTTCGCTCCCAATTTGTCTTTTTCCGCTCTATAAACCATATATTTTATCAGATTGTTTTCAAATTTGGCAAAACATCTTATATTTAAACTAGAAACACCTGTGGTGAAAATAGGTCACATCGGTTTAGATTTATATATAGCTCCCTCCAAATTTCGCTCTCGATTGGACTTTTCTTGTTCTTGATACCACATATTTTAACAGAGTTTCTTCAAAATTGGCTAAATATCTTATGTTTCCACTAGAATCACCTGTGGTGAAAATGGGTCAGATCGGTTCAGATGTATATATAGCTCCAATACAAATTTAGCTCCCAATATCACCTTTTCCGTTCTAGAAACCACATATTTTATCAGATTGTTTTCAAAATTGGCAAAACATATTATATTTCATCTAGAAACACCTGATGAAAATGTGTTAGATCGGTTGAGATTTATAAATATCTCCCATTCAAATTTCGCTCCCGATTTGACTTTTTCTGCTCTAGAAACCTTATATTATCAGATTGTTTTCAAATTTGGCAAAAAATCTTATATTTAAACTAGGAACACCTCTGATGAAAATAGGTCAGATCGGTTCAGATTTATATATAGCTCCCATTCAAATTTCGCTCCCGATTTGACTTTTAGTTCTCTAGATACCACATATTTTAACAGATCTTCTTCAAACTTGGCAAAATATCTAATGTTTAATATTCGCTCCCAGCTTGACTTTTCCCCCCAGAAACCACGTATTTTCAGAGACTTTCTTCATATTGAGCATAACACGTTATACTTTAACTGGAAGAACCTATTGTGTAAGTGGGTCACATCACATGCACAAAAATCCTTCCCGTTTTCAATTTGTTAACGAATTGAATTGTATTCGGATAGAAAGTGGACTGTATCACATAGTCGGCCCGCCCGACTTTAGCCTTTCCTTACTTATTTTTATATATATACAAATGTTGCTCCCAAATGTTTAACCGATTTTGGCCAAACTTTACATATTATATTTCACCGTCCGACTTTAGCCTTTCCTTACTTGTTTCGTGTTGCACTCTGTATAATGGAACATAAAAAGCAGTCACAGAAGCAGAATGAAATTCCAATTTGCACAAAAATCTTCATTTATAAACATCCCTATACAAAAACATGTAAAGAAAATCTTAAAATCTACGTCTATACCTGTGCTTTGATTACCAAACCCAGGTGTTTTAGTAACGATGGGACAATTTTATATAGCCCATATAATTCAGTAAGAATATGACAAAATTGATTAAAGTCGTTTGCATTGTTAATGCCTCTTACACGAACATCGGTGGAATTCACTCTCATTGTAGTTGCGACTAGGAAAAATTAAAACAATTGTTTTCATCAAGATTGGAAAGTATTCCTAACTGAAATATAATTTGATGTGGAAAATACGTCTAAAAGCATGTATTCTATACTATTTGGTTGGGGTATACATAACAACAAGGACCTATGAGTCCGGGGACAATATGAAAAAAATGCACCGGTGTGGACCACTTTAAAAGTAGTTGTTATGAGAAACAACTCGGAATTTGGAAAATTTGATGGTTTTAAGAGTGTAATAATGAAAATTGGAGGGACAGTTGTGTATACTGAGAATAAATAAAACATGATCAGGAAATTTTGATCACGATCCGATGACAAATGCAGATTTTGCGACGGTAATAGGATAATCGGATGGATATTTGTGGAGGGCCTATAACAACACTGTACCAAACACAAGTAAGAAAACGTTAGTCGGCTAAACCGACTTATATGTTCTCAATCTCAGAGTACATACATACGGAAGTCATAAGAAATTAAATTTTACTTAGGGCAGGATAATTTGTGTGGAAGTTACTAGAAGGTTCGTGAGACATAGTCCCAGCGTCCACGTTAGTAATACAATTGTAAAAACATAACCATAGTTAATACCATGCACTAGTATAAAAGTTATGAAGGTTATATACATTTTTGTTGGAGGGCGTTGCTAAAGCGTAAACATTTTTCAGGTTTAAAGTGATAATAAAAACATTTTCAAATATCAAATTGCAAATGATTACTCGTACGGATGTTACATCAGTTTTATTTTAAACAAAGCTTATGTTATTTTGTGTGGGAGGTACCATGAGGGGTGTGGTAATATGGCCTATATTCCATGTGAATGCAACTTCTAAAAAAACATTGCCAAATATAAAATTTCACAGTGCTCCGATTATCCCTATAGAAGGTACTAAAAGGGGCGTCCTATTTTGTAAATTTAAATCAAAAATAAAATAATTTGTCAAATCGAGAAGAATATTTGTATCGGTGCTATATCCAAACATGGGATGAAGTGACCCACTTTCAAAATAGATTCTTCCAGTTACAGTTCAGTATAACGTGATATGCTCAATTTGAAGAGATTCAGTGAAAATGGTGCTATATATACATCTGAACCGATCTGACCCAATTTCAACATGTATGTTTCTAGTGGAATTATAAGATTTTTGGCCAAATTTGAAGAAGATCTGTTAAAATATGTGGTTTAAAGATTG
This sequence comes from Polietes domitor, assembly GCA_947397865.1. Classification (NCBI taxonomy): domain Eukaryota; kingdom Metazoa; phylum Arthropoda; class Insecta; order Diptera; family Muscidae; genus Polietes; species Polietes domitor. The sequence continues at coordinate 56,420,262 of OX377619.1, read as the reverse complement.
GAAAAGTCACATAGGGAGTCAAAGTTGTGTGGAAGGATTTTTGTATCCTGTAAATTTATGTGTTTGACAAAAAAATTTAAAATTGAAAAGGAGGGGTATTTTGAAACATGGAACAATGTAACACGCTTTCCCCATGTACGTTTATAGGCGAAATATAATATGTAAAGTTTGGCCAAAATCGACTAAACATCTGGGAGTAACATTTGTATATATATAAATAAATTTATATCTAAATCTGAACCGATCATACCCACTTTACTTGGATTATAAGATGTTGTGCCAATTTTAAAGAAAATCGGGAAAAAAATGTGATTTCTAGAGCGAAAAAAGTCAAATCGGGAGCGACATTTGTATGGGGGCTATATCTAAATCTGAACCGATTTACCCCGCTTTCGCCACAGGTGTTCCTAGTTAGATTAAAAGGTGTTAAGCCAAATTCGAAGAAAATCGGGTACTATTTGTGGTTTCTAGAGCGGAAAAAATCATATCGAGAACGAAATTTGTATGGGGGATTTATCTAAATCTGAGCCGATTTGCCTCAAATTAAATAGCGTTCGTCCTTGATCCACAAAACTTACTTGTGCCAATTTTTGTTAAGATCGGACTATAATATCGACCTGAAATTTGATTACAACAATAGATGGACGGACGGCCAGACGGACATTGCTAAATCGACTCAGAAAGTGATTCTATGCCGACCTGTATAATAAACGATTGGTCTAACTCGTTTCCTTTTCGATGTTACAAACAAATGCACAAAGACATAATACTCTCATGGAGTGTACAAAAATTATCAATTATCATATAGCTGATGCTGAGTATCCGTGTGGAAGTTAGATTTTTATACACTCCACGACAGTATTATGTCTTTGTGCATTTATTTGTAACACCCAAAAGGAAGGGAGATAGACCCATGGTTAATTATACAGGTCGGCATAGAATCACTTTCTGAGTCGATTTAGCAATGTCCGTCTGTCTGTCCGTCTGTCCATCTATTGTTGTAATCACGATACAGGTCTCAATTGTGGCCAGAACCAAACGAAACTTTGCACCAAACGAAGTGTTTCTGGACAAGGACGAACGCTATTTAATTTGAAGAAAATCGGTTCAGATTTAGATATAGCCCCCATACGAATTTCACTCCCGATTTGACCCTTTTCTCTCTAGATACAACATATTTCAACAGATTTTCTTCAAAATTGGCAAAACATCTTATAGTTCCACTCGAAACACCTGTGGTAAAAATTTGTTAGATCGGTTCAGATTTATATATAGCTCCCATACAAATTTCATCAAAATCAGAAAAGATTAATTTTCAAAACAATAATTTTTGGGTCATTGTTTGATTGAATTTCCCCCATATCATTCATAACAACCGCATACAGTGGACATTGTCGATAGTATTTTGCCTTGCGCCAAATTGGCTATTTAGTCGTACAGGAAAAAGGGGCCTAAATATGTTTTAAAGTCTTTCATATAAAGATTGCCAACACCCTGCTAAATGTTAATGTTGCAAACTACAGCAACGTAGCAGCAAACATTGCAGCCGCGCATGCAGGTGCTGCAGCAGGCACTCACACTGCGGCCGTATGCTGTAATTGCTTATACTGCTGTTGCTGCTGACGGTGATTGTGTTAACATTGTATGGTGCTCTTGTTCTCCGGTTATTATTTAATTGTCAGCGCTCGCATTCATTGAGAAAACTATGAAATTGGTTTAATATTTTTTGGTGTGGCATTCAAAACAAAGCAAAAAATAAATATTTAATACATCTAACACCACATACAACACAATTGTTTTAGTATAAAAGTTGCTATAATTTCGTTAAGAACGTCAGAGTCAAATCTAAAAGCGTTCATCGAACACCATTCTCAGTTCTCCGTTTCTAATTCTTCCAAATCCTTTCAACAACATGAAGGTAAACCATTTTCCATTTAATTTTTGATAAATTCAAAAAATAGATAATCCTAGCAAGGAGGATAATTTGTAAAGTGGACTTTACCAAAATTAATACAACCATCTATAAGATACCAAGTAATAGAATGATAAGTGTTAACTTGGCTATCCTGGTCATGTTTACAAACTAGCGGATGCATAACTCTCAGGTGCAGAAAGTTGACTGGATTATTAATATGAGTCGCGTTTACACCCAGAGACTGATTTATACGTCTCAGCATGTATATTGTGCTCTCTTCTATGGAAAATATGGATTAAAGGTGTTGCTGAAATTAATCGCAAAGTCCTGATTTATTCAAAATAGAAAATTTGATGCTTGAACTAGAAATATTACTGCTGCATCCACTTCAAAATTTGTTACACCAGTTCAAGTTATATGGCTCATAAATTAAAGAATATATCTGCTGCTTTGGAGAATACAGAAAAATATCTAATATATACTAGTCGCTGACATTAAGGCTGTTTTTCTTTAGGACTGGATAACTAAGCTGCGATAACAAAAATCTAAATCAAATGTTAAAATTGCAATCAAAATAAAAAAAATCTTTTTTAAAATTGTCGCCAAAAGCAATATCAATGTGTGTGTGAAAACAAATTTTGAAAAAATAATTTTGAGTTAAAAAAGTCTAAGTCAAAATTATGGATATCGAGGCTAAGACCAATAAAGTCGACACAATTTTTTTTTTAATTTCTTTTGGTACATATAATTATATTGTAGTTGGTGACAATGTGAAAAAGTAATATTTTATTTTGAACGAAAAATTACATTTTTATTAAAGTTTTTGTTATCGCAGCTTGTTATCGCGGCTTAAAGAAAAACAGCACTATTAATTCCACCATATTTCCCTTTTAATTCCCATTTCTAATTCAAATTCCGATTAGCAAATCTTTTTAATAGTTTTCATCTTTCCGTTTCATTGCAGTTCGTATTTGCCGTAGTTGTGTTGGCGCTTGCTGTCGGCGTTCAATCATCATTGGTGGCTGTTGATAATTCCGCTTGGGGTGCACCTTGGGGAGGTCCATGGGCTGGCGCCTGGGGTGGACATGCTGGCGCCTGGGGCGGACATGCTGGTGCCTGGGGTGGTCCATGGGCTGGCGCCTGGGGCGGTCCTGCTGCTGTCGATGTTAGCGGCCATGGCCCATGGGGTCATGGTGCCTGGGGTGGTTACCCCGGCATCTCTTTGAGCCAAGGACCCGGTCATGCTGTTGCTGCTCACGGACCCGGTGTCTATGTGGCTAAGACTCGTGGTGCCGTTCACACTGCTCCATTAGCTGGACATCTGAACTCTGCCACTTCTGTGAATGTGGCCCCTGCCCCTGGTACCCATTAAATTCCAATCACACACACACCGAATTCTTCGCCTGATGACACCTGAGCCAAACTAGTTTTTACACCTTATGCACCACTTTCTTTTTCCCAACTCGATGGAGTATCTACCGCTTTCGTTTTTACAAGTTCTTATGAGTCGTATGACGCCCTCCAACTCTACAAATAGCACACACATTTCACCACCAGTCGGGGACGTCATGGACACACTATAAGATTCCGCCTGTGGAATCAAATATCAAAAGGCCTGAAGTTAAGTCTGTTTGCAATCACCTTAATAATAAAAATAAAGAACTGCAACAAGATAATATTTAAAAACAAATGTACATTTTTTCTTACGAATCTATGAATAGGTCTTTGATTTCCGGGACGTTATTAAATGTGTATAACGTTTGTTTTTGGTCCTTTCATTTTTGTAACGATTTTGCAATGATATGAAAAGTTAAATAAAGATATTGGAAGTCTGAAGAATCGCAATGTTTTAATATATATTTTTAATTACTTTTTAATATAGTCATGCTCAATTTTTAAGTTGATTAGCAACCGATTTTCAGTTTGTCGCTGTATATAGAAATCAGGTGTGGGATAGTGTTGTATAGGAATTTTACGATTTTGATTTGGATACGTTAGAACCGCCTATTTTGTGAGGTTCGGAAAAAAATTATGAGCCAAAAAATAGGAGTGGTTGGCGCTCACAGGGGTCTAAAGTGAGGGAAAAAGGGATAAAAATCCCCAAAACTGCCTCGAAATCGTCCTTACAGGGGTTAAATGTAAGACCGACCCCCATTAATTTTCCCTCCCCAACATTTTTTCGAACACTCTTACCCCCTATCACCATTCGTCAAGGGGGCTCCCATACAAAAATTATATATTATTATAGCCAGGACAATATCCCAGTTCAAATCAAATATTGATTACAGACCAAAAAAATACAAACGAAAAAACTGAAACAAATGAGCGCTGGCGCGGTAGAAGTATTGCTGGGTAACTATACCTGCATATACACATACTAACATATGCAACTCAATGAGATGCTTGTAAGATGGCATGTGTACTTTATTACTTGGTGCGATTTTTTAAACGAAAATTCGGCAAGTGAGTTGTGATTCTCGTTCGTTTATGAGTATCATCTCCTTATAGAGGCCTGGTCGCTGCGAAGCCACTTGAAAAGACTTTTGACATGGTCGAAATCATGATCGTGGTAGTCTGCAGCCAAGTAATAAATGTCACCATGCCATTTGTAAATAAATTTGCATTCTATTAAATATAGATGCAAAATGGTCTTGAGCCAGGACAATATCCCAGTTCAAATCAAATTATTTTTTTTATAAAATTTGCTCCCACCATTCTTACTGGCCAAGGAGGCCGCTAGCGGAGTATGACCAACACCCAATATTTTTTCAACCCCTGCATTTTCTCTGAACATATCTACTTCCTATATTCAACCATATTTTTATACCCTACACCACTTCGTGGTCTAGGGTATTATAAGTTAGTTTCGCGCCAAATGTTTGTAACACCAAGTAATAATCGAGCTAGACCCACCTTTAAGTATACCGATCGGCTTAGAATCACCAGCTGAGTCGATTTAACGATGTCTGTCTGTCCGTCTGTCCGTCTGCTGTCCATCTAAGCTTATTCGCACTCTACAGGTCGCAATTGTTGTCCGATTGTCATGAAACTTGGCAGAAGTTATTTTTTCTGGCCAAGGACCATCGGTATTGAATTTGGAGGAAATCGGTTCAGATTTAGATATAGCCCCCATACAAATGTCGCTCCCGATTTGACTTTTTCCGCTCTAGAAACGACATATTGTACCCGATTTTCTTTAAATTTGGCAGAACATCTTATAATCGAACTAGAAACACGTATGCAAAAATTGGGTAAGATCGGTTCAGATTCAGATATAGCCCCCATACAAATGTCGCTCCCGATTTGACATTTTCCGCTCTAGAAACGACATATTGTACCCGATTTCCTTTAAATTTGGCAGAACATCTTATAATCGAACTAGAAACACGTATGCAAAAATTGGGTAAGATCGGTTCAGATTCAGATATAGCCCCCATACAAATGTCGCTCCCGATTTGACATTTTCCGCTCTAGAAACGTCATATTGTACCCGATTTTCTTTAAATTTTGCAGAACATCTTATAATCGAACTAGAAACACGTACACAAAAATTGGGTAAGATCGGTTCAGATTTAGATATAGCCCCCATACAAATGTCGCTCCCGATTTGACATTTTCCGCTGTAGAAGTACCCGATTTTCTTTAAATTTGGCAGAACATCTTATAATCGAACTAGAAACACGTATGCAAAAATTGGGTAAGATCGGTTCAGATTCAGATATAGCCCCCATACAAATGTCGTTCCTGGTTTGACATTTTCCGTTGTAGAAGCGACATATTGTACCCGATTTTCTTTAAATTTGGCAGAACATCTTATAATCGAACTAGAAACACGTATGCAAAAATTGGGTAAGATCGGTTCAGATTTAGATATAGCCGCCATACAAATGTGGCTCTTGATTTGACATTTTCCACTCTAGAAACCACATCTTCTACCCGATTTTCTTTAAAATTGGCACAACATCTTATAATCCAACTAAAAACACCTATGGTGCAAGTGGGTAAGATCGGGTCAGATTTAGATATAGCCCCCATACAAATGTCGCTCCCGAATGTTTAACCGATTTTGGCCAAACTTTAAATATTATATTTCACCAATAAACATACATGGTGACAGCGGGTCACATCGTTCCGATTTAACATGTTTTGTCAAACACATACATTTACCGGATGCAAAAATCCTTCCCGGTTTCACTTTTTTATCGAATTGAATTGTAATGAGAATTATTTGGGAGATGCCCATTTGTCCATACTTTGGTATAACCCAAATGGGTTATACCAAATTACAGCTCTAGAAACTACATCTTACATCGGATCTTCATCAAATTTTGCAGATCATGATATTTTGCAACTAGGAATACCTACAGTATAAATATATAGGCCCATGTTTTGGACCAGGCCCAAAATGTTGTTATAGGCCCCCTTTTGAAATGTCGGTCTGATTCATCCTATTACTACTGTATAATTTGTATTTGTCTGTCGGATAATTGGATCAATTACCATATTATTAACCACATTCGTTAAATATGACTAAAGATGAATTTATAGTAACTGTATAATTTATATGAACTACATAAAATTGCTCCCATGAAATATCTGGGTTTAGTAATCAAAGCGAGGTATATATGCAGGGAGTGGTGTAGGGTATTATATAGTCGGCTCCGCCCGACTTTAGCCTTTCCTTACTTGTTAATTTAATAATTATACCCTACACCACTTCGTGGTCTAGGGTATTATAAGTTAGTTTCGTTATACCCTACACCACTTCGTGGTCTAGGGTATTATAAGTTAGTTTCGCGCCAAATGTTTGTAACACCAAGAAATAATCGAGCTAGACCCACCTTTAAGTATACCGATCGGCTTAGAATCACCAGCTGAGTCGATTTAACGATGTCTGTCTGTCCGTCCGTCCGTCCGTCCGTCCGTCCGTCCGTCCGTCCGTCCGTCCGTCTGCTGTCCATCTAAGCTTGTTCGCACTCTACAGGTCGCAATTGTTGTCCGATTGTCATGAAACTTGGCAGAAGTTATTTTTTTCTGGCCAAGGACCATCGGTATTGAATTTGGAGAAAATCGGATCAGATTTAGATATAGCCCCCATACAAATGTCGCTTCCGATTTGACATTTTCCGCTCTAAAAACCACCTCTTGTACCCGATTTTCTTTAAATTTGGCACAACATCTTATAATCCAACTAGAAACACCTATGCAAAAATTGGGTAAGATCGGTTCAGATTTAGATATAGCCCCCATACAAATGTCGCTCCCGATTTAACATTTTCCGCTCTAGAAACGACATATTGTACCCGATTTTCTTTAAATTTGGCAGAACATCTTTTAATCCAATTAGAAACACGTATGACATTTTCCGCTCTAGAAACGACATATTGTACCCGATTTTCTTTAAATTTTGCAGAACATCTTATAATCCATCTAGAATCACGTATACAAAAATTGGGTAAGATCGGTTCAGATTTAGATATAGCCCCCATACAAATGCCGCTCCCGATTTGACATTTTCCGCTCTAGAAACGACATATTGTACCCGATTTTCTTTAAATTTGGCAGAACATCTTTTAATCCAACTAGAAACACGTATGAAAAATTTGGGTAAGATCGGTTCAGATTTAGATATAGTTCCCATACAAATGTCGCTCCCGATTTGACATTTTCCGCTCTGGAAACGACATATTGTACCCGATTTTCATTAAATTTTCGGTTCAGATTTAGATATAGTCCCCATACAAACGTCGCTCCCGATTTGTCATTTTCCGCTCTAGAAACGACATATTGTACCCGATTTTCTTTAAATTTGGCAGAACATCTTATAATCCAACTAGAAACACGTATGCAAAAATTGGGTAAGATCGGTTCAGATTTAGATATAGCCGTCATACAAATGTCGCTCCCGATTTGACTTTTTCCGCTCTAAAATCCACATATTGTACCCGTTTTCTTTAAAATTGGCACAACATCTTATAATCCAACTAAAAAACCTATGGTGAAAGTGGGTAAGATCGGTTCAGATTTAGATATAGCCCTCATATATTTCCACTAAGAAGATATATTATGAAAGTCAAATATATGGGTCCATATTTTGGTATAACCCCCGTACAAATTGGGCCCCAATTCCACTCTATTACATCTCTAGAACCCAGATCGTGCATTAGATCTCGATATAATTTTGCATATCATGTCATATTTCAACTAAGAATACCTACTTTGAAAGGGATCTATATGGAACCTCTTTTTAATGTAGAGCACTTACAAATGACCCCATTTTAATTTTTACCCCTCAAGAACGCAAATTTTACATCGGATTTTTTTTTCAAACTTTGGAATAACCCATTCTACTCTAATACAGTCGACGTCTATGTCGTATTTGGGAACTACCTTGAACATTTCATGACCCTGACTTCAGCCGTTTGGCCTGGGGGCTGGTCACTGATAACTCTTTTATATATATAGATATAGATTATACTATATTTTAAACAAGTAAAGAAAGGCTAAAGTCGGGCGGGGCCGACTATATAATACCCTACACCACTCCATGCATATATACATCGCTTTTATTACTAAACCCAGGTGTTTCATGGGAGCAATTTTATGTAGTTCATATAAATTATACAGTCTACTATAAATTCGTCTTTAGTCATATTAAACGAATATGGTAATAATTGATCCAATTTCCCGGCAGACAAATACAAATTATACAGTAGTAATAGGATAAATCGGACCGACATTTGAAAGGAGGCCTATAACAACACCGGCTCAAAACATGGGCCTATATATTTCTCATTCACTGTAGGTATTCATAGTTGAAATATATAATGATCCGCTGTAAGACGTAGTTTGTAGAGCTGTATTAGAGTAGAATGGGTTATTACAAAGTTTGAAAAAAAAAATCCGATGTAAAATTTGTGTTCTTGAGGGGTAAAAATTAAAATGGGGTCATTTGTAAGTGCTCTACATTAAAAAGAGGTTCCATATAGATCCCTTTCAAAGTAGGTATTCTTAGTTGAAATATGACATGATATGCAAAATTATATCGAGATCTAATGCACGATCTGGGTTCTAGAGATGTAATAGAGTGGAATTGGGGCCCAATTTGTACGGGGGTTATACGAAAATATGGACCCATATATTTGACTTTCATAATATATCTTCTTAGTGGAAATATATGAGGGCTATATCTAAATCTGAACCGATCTTACCCACTTTCACCATAGGTTTTTTAGTTGGATTATAAGATGTTGTGCCAATTTTAAAGAAAACGGGTACAATATGTGGATTTTAGAGCGGAAAAAGTCAAATCGGGAGCGACATTTGTATGGGGACTATATCTAAATCTGAACCGATCTTACCCAATTTTTTCATACGTGTTTCTAGTTGGATTATAAGATGTTCTGCCTTTTTTTACTTGAAATCGCTTTCTGAGTCGATCTAGATCCACCTTTTCTTGTATCTTGTAAGTACAGGTCGCAATTATTGTCAAAAATTGCAAATGAAGTAAATCGGCGTAGATTTAGTTATAGCCCGCATACAAATGTCGCTCCCAATTTTACTTTTTCCGCTCTCGAAAACACATATTTTACTAGATTTGCTTCAAATTTGGCACAGTACCTTATAATTCAATTAGAAACATCTGTAGTGAAAATGTATCAAATCGGTTCAGGTTTGAATATAACCCTCATACAAATGTCCTTCCCGATTTAAGATCGGTTCAGATTCAGATATAGGTTCCATACAAATTTCGCTCTCGATTTGACATCTTCCGCTCCAGAGACCACATATTTCAACCGATTTTCTTCAAATTTGAAACAGTGCCTTATAATTGAACTAGAAACACCTGTGAAAATGGATCAAATCGGTTGTGATTTGAATGTAATCCCCATTCAAATATCCTTCCCGATTTAACTTTTTTCTTTCATACACATTCCTTTACAGATTTTGATCTAATTTTGTGTACTTTGTGAAAGTAGGTCACATCGGTTAATGTTCTTCTTCCCGAATTCAATTGTAGTGGGGTAGAATGTGCCGGACCCTACCGACTTTAGCCTTTCCTTACTTGTCTCTGGAAAAAACCTAAATGAACATAATTTTAATAGCAATGTTTTTACAGAGAACACCCTACAGCTAAAGTTGGCTACTATGTTAAATTGTTTATTATATATGATAACTTGCTAATCACTTTAAAGATTGTGTCAATAAGAACTAGTAAGGGGGGAGGGGTATCATTCACTTAATTAAATAAATATTATATGCCAATCCCAAAATCCCCCACTGTGCAGCCTAACAGTACTGCAAATACGACAATACCAATGTCATGTCCATTGACGATCCCTGTGGTATTGACGTCTTCCGCATTGTTTGTGAAAACTAATTGTTACCAAGTCGACATTACTTAGGGAAATGTGTTTTCATATGAACGACCCAAATCATCGGACTTAGCTGATTAATTTACAACAGATTGGCAAAACCGTACACTAGGGTAATGTCGCCACATCTGGCTCAAGTAAGTGTTGTACTCTTCCACATCAACATTATACTCAGCCTACAGTTAGTTAATTTTTAATGTTGCAGTTAACAGCAACATTCACAGATATGTTGCTGATGCTGCTGCCAGCTCTGCTACCGGAGCAGGTGTCGTTAGCGTCGCTGCAAGTGCTACTGTCGTATGTTGCTGCGTATGCTGTAATTGCTAACGCTGCTGCTTGTGGTGGTGGCGGTGTTACATTGTATGGTATGCTCTTGTTCTCCGGTTATTATTTAATTGTCAGTGCTCGCATTAATTGAGTTAACTATGAAATTGGTTTACTATTTTTTTTTTGGTGTGGCATTCAAAACAAAGCAAAAAAAAAAACATTAAATACATCTAACACCACACACAACACAATTGAACACAATTGTTTTAGTATAAAAGTTGCTATAATTTCGTTAAGAACTTCAGAATCAAATCTAAAAGCGTTCATCGAACACTATTCTCAGTTTTCCGCTTCTAACTCCTTTCAACAACATGAAGGTAAAGCATTTTCCTTTTTTTGAATAAATTCAAAAAAGGGTTAATCCTAGTAGAATATGATCCAAGACATATAGTTATTCTTACAAGGAGAGCAAATTATCAAGGTGGACTTTACCAAAATTAATACAGGCATCTATGAGGCAGCAAGTAATAGACAGATTCTTGTTAACTTGGCTATCCTGGTCATGTACACAAACTAGCGGATGCAAATCTCATAAGTGTAGAATATTAACTGGAATATTAATTTGAGCCGGTTTATACATCTCAATGTCTATACCAATGGCCACAATTGAAATATTGGCCATATAGTGAGTGCTCTCTTCTATGGAAAATATGGATTATAAATCGCAATGTCGAGATTTATTCAAAATAGAAAATTTGAATACGATCAATGGAATTTTGTGGCCCTAAATTGAAACTACAAAAATTACTGTTTCATCCAGTTCCGAATTTTTACACCAGTTGAAGTTATATAGCCCTATTTATTCTCAATTCAATTTCACATTCAAATTTGAGAATGTTTTTAATTATATTCCCATTTTCTATTCATTTCAGTCCATCTTTGCCTTAGTCGTGCTGGCGCTTGCTGTCGGTGTTCAATCATCAGTGGTGGCTGTTGATGGTTCAGCTTGGGGTGCACCTTGGGGAGGTCCATGGGCTGGCGCCTGGGCTGGACATGCTGGTGCCTGGGGTGGTCCATGGGCTGGTACCTGGGGCGGTCCTGCTGCTGTTGATGTTAGCGGTCATGGTCCATGGGGTCATGGTGCCTGGGGTGGTCCTGCTGCTGTCGATGTTAGCGGCCATGGTCCATGGGGTCATGGTGCCTGGGGTGGTTATCCCGGCATCTCTTTGAGCCAAGGACCCGGTCATGCTGTTGCTGCTCACGGACCCGGTGTCTATGTGGCTAAGACTCGTGGTGCCGTTCACACTGCTCCATTAGCTGGTCATCTGAACTCTGCCACTTCTGTGAATGTGGCCCCTGCTCCTGGTACCCATTAAACTCCAATTACACACCCCGAATTCTTCGCCTGATGACACCTGATGCCAAACTATATTTTACACTTTCCTCTCCAACTTCTACTCTATTACATTTTCCCCTACTCAGATCTTGCTCCACATCTATGGAGTTTCAGCGCTTGCCCCTGAATAGTTCTTTCAAATCTACAAATAGCACACACATTTCGACGTTGTTGGCTCTTGTCTTTTTTCAAGCCTTGAGTATTAAGTATTAAGGCCTAAAATAGTGATCACAATATGGACATCTTCTCAACAACAACACTGAACTCTACTTTACTTTCACCTTTCATACCCACTAACAATTAATATAGAGAACTGCAGCAACATAAAATTAAAAAAATCCAAAAATAAAACTTATTCTTTAAGTATTGTTGAAATTGTATTTGATCTTGTATCAGATGACTTTGTTAATGTTAATCATTTGTAATGTTTTTTTAACTTTATACTCTAGAGAATTTACATAGAAATGTGAAGTGAAATAAAAATATTACAAATATGAAGAAATTAATCGTATTAATTAAAATTTTATATTAATATTTATATAGGATCCGCCAAATAACTTTTTTTTTGAAAATGCTACTGAATATTTTTCAAGTTTCTTTTTTATTTGAAAGTACAATCCTTCCGGTTAATAATGGAAAATAACTTCATTAAAATGGCTGGCTCGGCACCATACAAATAATAGTCCAAAGATTGAATAGTTGAAGATAAACGTTAGATGGCGGACCCATTACAACACTGTGGATCAGAGAGAAGAAAAAGTAATGTCTCCAAGACAATATATGAGGACGTTCTCATATTTTATCCCATTTCATGTAAGGAATACCCATGAAATACAATAAATTCTAATAGTAAATTCTTGATTTGTTTAATTTACGCCATTGGTTAAAAACAAGTCAACAATTTTCTACTGAAAATAATTCAAAACGGTGCTACCGTGAGTCCGTCCACGTAAACCATCTTCTAAAAATAATTTATTTGTGTTATACGAGAGAGAGAGACTTGGAATTTCCAAGACTTTTTTAATTACTTCCATAAACTTGCAGTTTAAAACACTCACTGATATAAAGCTTTTTGTGAGGTGGTTTTGCCAAAATTGAAGAAAATCGGATAAAATATGTGGTTTCTATAGCGAAAAAGTCAAATCGAGAGCTACATTTGTATGGTGCATATATCTAAATCTGTACCGATCTGACCCACTTCCACTGTAAATGTTTCTAGTTTATTTATAAGGTGCTTAGCCAAAGTTGAATCAAATCGGTTGAAATATGTGGTTTCCATAGCGAAAAAGTCAAATCGGGAGCTATATTTGTATGGGGCCTATATCTAAATCTGTACCGATCTGACCCACTTTCACTGTAAATGTTTCTAGTTGATTTATAAGGTGCTTAGCCAAAGTTGAATCAAATCGGTTGAAATATGTGATTTATAGAGCGGAAAATGTCAAATCAGGAGCTGCATTAGTATGGGGTCTATATTTATAGGTGTCTCTCTAAATAGCTTAGGCTTGACCCAGTGACGAAATATTTTGTAGATCATCATTAAACAATACAATCTTCATTTCAATCCGATCTACGACTATGAGACGTATTTATGCAAAATTTGGACCTCCTAGCTCCTTTCGTTTAGAAGCTAGCGTGCTTTCAACAGGCGGAAGGACAGACAGACGGATGGAAGGACGGACGGACATGCCTAGATCGTCTTCGAATTTTATGACGATCAAGAATATATATACTTTATAGGGTCTCAGGTCGATATTTCAAGGTGGAGGTGGAGGGTATAAAAATATAAAAACTGCAAAACAGATAACAGATGTCGATCGGAATTAAGCAAACAACGCATACAATACGCTGGGCCAATTACATTCAACGCCTTACCTGCCAGTATGCAAAATACATCAATCATATCCACTTTTAACAATTACATTATACCCCACTTACTAGTAAACCTGGAAACACTTCCAATTAAACTTTATTATAGCGCATATATGTGTTTACGAATGAAGTCAACACATTGTATTATTTATTAGTTGTCATTTAGTATAAAAGTATAAATTTTGAAAATTCATTATTTCTCACGTACACAGTTGGTACCGCTTTTATTCCTTTAGTCAAATTTAACGAATATGGTAAAATTGATGAAAATAATTTACATTATGTTAATAATAATTTACATTACGGGCCCATATACAAAGAAAATCGGTGTCATGCCATCTCATTGCAGCTGCGCCTAGTGAAAAATGCAACAATTATTTTCATCGAGATTGACTGTAATAAGCGAATCCAGAGTTTTATCAATAAATCGGAAGGTGCATATGACTGCACCTTATGGTCGATGGTAATATGAGCCCAGCAAAAAAATTGGAAGTTCCGTAGGAATCCCATTTTAATCGCATCTTTAGAGAAAGTTCATTAAAAACTTCCAAAAAAGTCTATAATATGTTAATATCCCGTAATATTTTACGAATAGCAATTTCGCAAGTGAATGGGAACGAATTTTTAGTATGGGAAGGTTTTACTGAAAATTGGCGGCAGATCTATCACAAAATTTGGGGACTGTGCTAAAAACATGAGCCTATATAGTTCTGATTCACGGTAGGCATTCTTAGTTGAAATATATCATGATCTGCAACATTTGATCAAGACCCGTTGTGAGGTGAAGGTTCTAGATCGGTAATAGAGTAAAACGGGGCCCCATTTGTATGGGGATATACCCATATATGGACCCATATATCTGACTTTCATAGTAGCTGTTTCTAGTTGAAATATAACATGATCTGCAAAATTTGATAAACGTCTGATGTAAACTATGGATTCTGGAGTGGTAAAAATAGAAAATGGGGGCCCGTTTGTGAGGGCGTTATACAAAAAAATGAAACCTTATAAAGGGTGATTTTTTAAGAGCTTGATAACTTTTTTTTAAAAAAAAACGCATAAAATTTGCAAAATCTCATCGGTTCTTTATTTGAAACGTTAGATTGGTCCATGACATTTACTTTTTGAAGATAATTTCATTTAAATGTTGACCGCGGCTGCGTCTTAGGTGGTCCATCCGCTTAGTCCAATTTTGGCATTTCCACGTTTTTGAGTAACAGAGACCCAATTGGTGCGAACGGCGACGAATCGAAAATTGGCCGATACAGCTGCGATATTTTCTTCAGTTCGCACTCTACGTAAGCGTGTTGGTGGTTTAATGTCCAACAATGTAAATTTGGTGCGAAATTTAGTCACAATAGCCCGAATAGCCGCTTCAGTGGGTCGATTAAACTGACCATAAAATGGAAGCGCGCAATGAACTTTCTTAACAGAGCACGCATTTTGATAATAAAATTCAATAATTTGCAAACGTTGTTCGTTTGTAAGACGATTCACGATGAAATGTCAAAGCATACTGAGCATCTTTCTCTTTGACACCATGTCTGAAATCCCACGTGATCTGTCAAATACTAATGCATGAAAATCCTAACCTCAAAAAAATCACTCTTTAGATCACTTTCAAAGTAAGTATTCTTATTTGATGATCTGCAAAATATTATAAAGATCCAATGTAATATGTGTGTTCTAGGGCTGTGATATTAAAATTGGGGCCCATGTGTAAGGGCGCTACATTAAAAATTCTTAGTTGAAATATAAGATGATGAACAATTTTATCAAGATCCAATGTAAGGTGTGGGTTATAGAGCGATATTTGTGTAAATTGGGGCCCAGAACAAAACATGGTCCCATATACTTTCAAAGTAGGTTTTTCTCATCTAAATATAACATGGTGTGGGAAATTCTATCAATACCTGATGTAAATTGTGTATTCTAATAGTAAATCGGAGGTACATTTGTACCCACTTTCATGTTAGCTATTTCTTGCCCGAATATAACATGATCCTGAAAATTGTATCAAGACCCAATGAAAAAACTGTGTATTCTAGAGCAGTAATAGGGTAAATTGGGGGATGTATGGAGGCTATGTCTGAATCTGAACCGATTTCCTCCAAATTCAATACCGATGGTCGATGGTAAATAATTGATCCAATTTACGGCAGACAAAAACAAATTATACAGCAGTAATAGGATGAATCGAACCTACATTTCAAAGGGGGCCTATAACAACACGTGCGGCCTGATTCAAAACATGAGCCTATATATTTCTCATTCACCTAGTTGAAATAAATCATGATCCGATGTAAGACGTAGTTTTTATAGGTGTAATTGAGTAGAATGGGGCCCCATTTGGGTTACTCCAAAGTTTGGACACATATTTGACTTTCATACTATGTTGAAATATATATAATCCGCAAAATTTTAAAAACTTCCGATGTAAAATTTGTAAGGGCGTTACATTAAAAAGTGGTTCCTTATAGATCACTTTCAAAGTAGGTATTCTTAGTTGAAATATGACATGATATGCAAAATAATATAGAGATCCAATGTACGATGTGGGTTCTAGAGACGTAATAGAGTAGAATGGGGCCCCATTTGTATGGAGGTTATACCAAAATGTGGACCCATATATTTGACTTGTATAGTTGAAATATAATATAATCCGCAAAATTTGAAAAACTTCCGATGTAAAATGTGGGTCCTAGAGAGGTAATAATAAAAATGGGGCTATTTGTAAGGGCGCTACATTTTAAAATGGGCCTTTTTAGATCACTTTCAAAGTAGGTATTCTTTATTGAAATATAACATGATCTGCAAAATTTAATCAAGATCCAAAGTAAGATGTGGGTTCTAGAGCGATAATAGTGTAAACTGGGGGCCCATTTGTATGGGGGCTATACAAAAACATTGACCAATATAGCTGGTTTTTAAAATACGTGTTCCTAGTATAAATGTAACATTGTAAAAATGCGAATTTTAGAGAAGTAATATTGTAAATCGGAGGTACATTTGTCTGGGGGCTATATCAAAACATAGACCCATGTGGTTCACTTTCCCGTGAGCTGTTTCCAGTTCAAATATAACACGATCCTGTAAATTTGGTCGTGATCCCATGTAAAATGTGGATTCTAGATCAGTAATAGTGTAAATTATAGGGATATTTGTATGGAGGATATATCTAAATCTGAACCGATTTTCTCCAAATTCAATACCAATTGTCCTTGGCCAAAAAAAGTAACTCCTGCCAAATTTCATGACAATCGGACAACAATTGCGACCTGTAGAGTGCGAACAAGCTTAGATGGACAGCAGACGGACGGACGGACAGACAGACATCGTTAAATCGACTCAGCTGGTGATTGATTCTAAGCTGATCGGTATACTTAAAGATGGGTCTAGCGCGATTATGGTGTTACAAAACATTTAGCGGGAAACTAACTTATTATAAAAATATAAAAATATAATTTTATTTTATAAATAAATATTTTTTATTTATTTATTACGAATTACAATACAAAGTAAATTTATATTATAATTTTGGATCCAGGGATTGAGCCGGGGTGGCTAAGACCATAGTTTTTGTTTTGTTGATTAGTGATCGATTGATTGATTTTCTATGAGTTTTGAATCAAATATGTGTATGGTTGAGTGTGGTTCTGCTGCTTTCCATTACCAAAAACAAAGATTTCCTTCTTAAGAGGAAATTGCTTGATCGAATTAGCTGAAATTTAAATATTAAATTTTTATTACTGGCGTGGCGTGGTTTGACCACGCTTATAAAGTAAAGCTACCAAAGCGTTTTATTATACACATCGAAATAATATTTCAGGTCAATTCAAAAAGTAAATCTTTTAAAAAACTTAAATACCATAAATATTGGTAAATAGTGGGTGCTACAGTTGGTTGTCTTTACGCCATATTTTAATTTCAAACGTACAAATTTTGAAAATCCATTATCTCTCACGTACACTGTAAAACAAATACAAATATTGAAATAATAATTTTATAAATAAACATAATATTTTTATTATTTCAAACCACGCTTATAAGGAAAGGCTACCAATAGTATACAGTGGATGCTACAGTTGGTTGTATTTAAGTTCTATTTTAATTCCACAAGTTCAAATTTTGAAAATCCATTATCTCTCGTACGTGTTGCAAAATAACCTATCGTCATGATTCAACCAATTTTTGCCGTAAAAGTAAAAAGTACGAATTTGGATACATCTATTAATTTTGCGAGTCTTTGAAGTCAGAGGAATGTACACACCGAATTTCATTAATCTAGCTGTAGCCGTTTAGTTGGTACCATTTTTATCCCTCTGTTCCCATTGTAACCCTTTAAAGTACGAATTTGGAAAAACCTTTTTATTTTTCGTGTCTACTTAGTCAGAGGAATGTGTACTCCGAATTTCATGACTCTAATTGCGGTCACAAGGTTGATACCATTTTTATGCCCTTTTCCACTTTAACCCCAAAAAAAAATTCCTATATTTTACGTGTCTGCGCCAATCAGAGGAATGTATATACCGAATTTCTCAGAGAGTGCGGGCATATATAAGTCTGTTGAAAGTCGAATCGATATTTGTCTGGGAGCTAGATCTAAATCTGAACCGATTTTACTTAAATTCAAAAGCATTCGTGCCAAGTTTCGTTGGGATCGTATAATAATTGCGACCTGTACTTCGATTACAAGAAGAGATGGACATACGGAAAGAACAGAAAGACAGGCGGACAAGGCTAAATCGATTTTGAAAGTTATTCTAATTCGATCGGTATTATAAAGGATATGGTTTATAATTTTGAGTGTTACAAAGAAATACACAAGGACATAATAACTTGACTGCAAAGTGATACACGAAAGAAAACATTCCATTGCATTTTAATAAAAATAGTGCTGTGAAATGTAATTAAATAACATGTAACGAATATATTTGACCTACCCAGGGCCCATACAACTCAACTCCTGTTAATCCCACAATACCTGCCAACAACTCAAACATATTCAATTTTAGGTTGCTTACAGAAATTTGATTGTCAATGCTTCAGTTTGCAGCAACATAAACACATACAATACACATTTGCAGCTGAAGTTGCTGCCGCTGCTACTACTTGCGCTGTGGCAGAGTGTTGCAGTTGCTAACATTGGAGGTGGTGTGGTGTGTGATGTTAACATTGTGCTCCGGTTATTGCTTTTCTTTTGAGTTGGATTTTGAAAAAAAAAACTAAACTATGTGTTTGTTTTGTTTATTTTTTTTTTAATTTTTTGGTGTGGCATTCAAAAAGCTGCACAAACATCTAATGCCGCACACGATACTCGCAAATATTTTAGTATAAAAGTTGCCATAATTTCGTTAAACAAATCAGAATCAAACCAAAAAGCGTTCATTGAACACTACATTTCGCTCTACGTTTTCATTCTTTCAAATCCTTTCAACAACATGAAGGTAAACGATTGATAGATTTTTCGGAAAACTGAATAAAAAGTGTTAAACCCCGAGTGTTGGAATCTGTATCAAAAAGAATCAATCCTTCCAAGGAGTTTAAATTATTGAAGTGCATTTAGACAATGTTAAGGATTAAGACGATTACCTTGAAAGAGCAAAATCCATGGGCTACCTATATTGGTCATATTTAATATCAAGTGGGCACTGATGTCAAATGACCGGAGGAGCCTGTAGCTTGATTTTACAACCAAAAGAGCTTTAAGAGATGATGGTGGTATGGTGTTTCGAACAAATAATCATCAACGACAGAAACGGAACACCCTAATGTTGACATAAACCACAAGTGGCACATTGACAATAACACGGGTGCGAAGTTTGTTGATACAGATGTGGAATTTTGGGAGTATCCATTTTTCTCGCCTTTTCACATCTAGCCAAAGTGCGAGTGTGGAAAGGTCCTTTCGTCCCCGGATTTATAACATGGGTCGCAATCCAAAAAATGTGAACATCAACCTCATCTCAACCTCAGAGCAAACAAATCTTCCTTTGGGATTTATAATTCCTGATGGATGTTGCAAGTATTACTGGTTCCTTATTTGCAAAACACAACATTTTCTTCCACCGACTGGAAAGTCATCTTCAGAAGGCATTTAGAGAACTTCATCACCATAAAATGCAAGAAATTTTAAGATAACTGCCTGCTAATGTTCGGTTACTTTCAATTTTAAAAATATCTGCAAAATTTGATTTAGTAAAAATGTACTTGATTTGAGAAAAAACTTACCTGCAATTTCCCCAGTTTGAGTAAATATTTACTTGTTTGAGGAAAAATAAACTAGAATCAAGTTCGAAGCTTAAAATTTACATTTATTATTGAATTTATGATTTAATTTATTAATTTTCTCCTTTCCATTTCAGTTCGCCTTTGCCGTAGTTATGTTGGCCCTTGCTGTCGGTGTGCAGTCATCATTGGTTCATGATGGCTCCGCTTGGGGTGCACCTTGGGGTGGTCCATGGGCTGGCGCCTGGGGTGGACATGGTGGTGCCTGGGGTGGTCATGCCGGTGCCTGGGGGGGCCCATGGGCTGGCGCCTGGGGTGGTCATGCTGCTGTCGACGTTAGCGCCCATGCTCCATGGGGTCTCACCGGACACGGTGCCTGGGGTGGTTATCCCGGCATCTCTTTGAGCCAAGGACCCGGTCATGCTGCTGCCGCTCACGGACCCGGTGTCTATGTCGCCAAGACCCGTGGTGCCGTCCATACAGCCCCTTTGGCCGGTCACATTAACTCTGCCACTTCTGTGAATGTGGCCCCTGCTCCTGGCACTCATTAAATTCTCGAGAATCACAAACTGACACACTACCCATCTGATGACACATGATACCTTTCTAGTTAGTTTTACGCCACTCCAACCAACTCAAGTCTTGCTCCGCATCTTTGGAGTTTCTTTCCATTTTCTTTCTAAATGTTCTGTACTAACTCAACCATGTGTAGCGGACTTGGCTGAAAGTTCGTCGTCGCCCTGAAAAATGAACATTGGACTGACACCTACTCAAGAACAAAAACAATGAGCAGAATACAGAACTGTTCTTTCTCTCACACTTTCTTATATTTCTTCCTATCTCTAAGCATACCCATCGTACTCATTAGTTGTTATTGTACTGCAACCACATAAATATAAAACCAAAAAATATTACAAAATAAAAAATGTATTTTTTCTTTATTGATATGTATTTGAGATATGCTTTGTAAAATAATTTGCATTGCTACTTTCTGAAAGTGTTATGATTTTACACAGAAGTATTGCACGAAAAATAATGCTATTAAAAAACTGAAGAATCATCTTTAAACCAAATTTATAATACGTGAAGACCATTGTTCCACAACAATATTTTACCATACTTTGCAGTTGCTACAAGGATTTTTTCAGAGCATTTTTTCTTTGTTTATTTTTTTTTTGGATATTGCAGCTGACCTCGACTATTCACTTCGATAATATATTGAATTTATTTTATCCAAAGATTTGATCAATTAGTGTGGAAGATACCTGAAGAAATGTGACAAACACGCCCATATTTTATGAGTGTAGAGCGACAATGAATGAATGAAATGAAATTGGCTATGTTACATCACAGAAGAAGCCATAAAATAAAAAAAAGTGTCCAAAAAAATATTTTTGTGAGCCTTACATACATTTATTTAATTTTTATACTATCCACCTAATTTTTATACTCTCCTTGAATCTCCATAAAGTATAAATTCTAGGTGGTGGTAAAATTCTAAGACGATCTAGCCAAGTTCCCCTGTCTCGTTAAAACACTCCACACGGATTGAAAGTGGGCGAAGAGGTATTTTTTTGCCTAAAAAGAGCAAAAAATATCCCCTAATATTTAGACTAGTTAAGTATTTTTATACACTCCACGAGTGTATTATGTCTTTGTGCATTTGTTTGTAACACCCAAAAGGAAGGGAGATAGACCCATCGTTAATTATACCGATCGACTTAGAATCACTTTTAGAATCGATTTATCAATGTCCGTCTGTCTGTCCATCTATTCTTGTAATCACGATACAAGTCGCAATTGTAGACAGAACCAAATGAAACTTTGCACAACGAAGTTTTTCGGGACTAGGACGAACGCTATTTAATTTGCAGAAAATCAGTTCAGATTTAGATATAGCCCACATACGAATTTCACTCTTTTCACTCTAGATAACACATATTAGAACAGATTTTCTTCAAACCATCTTATATTTCGGTTAGAAACACCTGTGGTAAAAATGTGTTAGATCGGTTCAGATTTATATATAGCTCCCATACAAATTTCGCTCCCGATTTGATTTTTTCCGCTCTAGAAAACACAAATTGTATCAGATTATCTTCAGATTTGGCAAAACATCTTATGTTTCAAATAGAAACACCTGCGGTAAAAATGTGTTAGATCGGTTTAGATTTATATATAGTTCCCATACAAATTTTGCTCCCGATTTGATTTTTTTCGCTCTAGAAACAACAAATTGTATCAGATTGTCTTCAGATTTGGCAAAACATCTTATATTTCGGTTAGAAACAGCTGTGGTAAAAATGTGTTAGATCGGTTCAGATTTATATATAGCTCCATACAAATTTCGCTCCCGATTTGATTTTTTTCGCTCTAGAAACAACAAATTGTATCAGATTGTCTTCAGATTTGGCAAAACATCTTATATTTCGGTTAGAAACACCTGTGGTTAACAATGTGTTAGATCGGTTCAGATTTATATATAGCTCCCATTCAAATTTTGCTCCCGATTTGATTTTTTCCGCTCTAGAAACCACAAATTCTATCAGATTATCTTCAGATTTGGCAAAACATCTTATATTTCGACTAGAAACAAATGTGGTAAAAATGTGTTAGATCGGTTCAGATTTATATATAGCTCCCATACAAATTTCGCTCCCGATTTGATTTTTTCCGCTCTAGAAAACACAAATTGTATCAAATTATCTTCAGATTTGGCAAAACATCTTATGTTTCAAATAGAAACACCTGCGGTAAAAATGTGTTAGATCGGTTTAGATTTATATATAGTTCCCATACAAATTTTGCTCCCGATTTGATTTTTTTCGCTCTAGAAACAACAAATTGTAACAGATTGTCTTCAGATTTGGCAAAACATCTTATATTTCGGTTAGAAACACCTGTGGTTAACAATGTGTTAGATCGGTTCAGATTTATATATAGCTCCCATACAAATTTCGCTCCCGATTTGATTTTTTCCGCTCTAGAAAACACAAATTGTATCAGATTATCTTCAGATTTGGCAAAACATCTTATGTTTCAAATAGAAACACCTGCGGTAAAAATGTGTTAGATCGGTTTAGACTTATATATAGCTCCCATACAAATTATGCTCCCGATTTGATTTTTTTCGCTCTAGAAACAACAAATTGTATCAGATTGTCTTCAGATTTGGCAAAACATCTTATATTTCGGTTAGAAACACCTGTGGTTAACAATGTGTTAGATCGGTTCAGATTTATATATAGCTCCCATACAAATTTTGCTCCCGATTTGATTTTTTTCGCTCTAGAAACTACAAATTGTATCAGATTGTCTTCAGATTTGGCAAAACATCTTATATTTCGGTTAGAAACAGCTGTGGTAAAAATGTGTTAGATCGGTTCAGATTTATATATAGCTCCTATACAAATTTCGCTCCCGATTTGATTTTATCCGCTCTAGAAACCGCAAATTGTATCAGATTATCTTCAGATTTGGCAAAACATCTTATGTTTCAAATAGAAACACCTGCGGTAAAAATGTGTTAGATCGGTTCAGATTTATATATAGCTCCCATACAAATTTTGCTCCCGATTTGATTTTTTTCGCACTAGAAACAGCAGATAGTCTTCAGATTTGGCAAATCATCTTATATTTAAACTAGGAACACCTGTGTTGAAAATCAGTCAGATCGGTTCAGATTTGTATATAGCTCCAATAAAAATTTCGCTCCAGGATTGACTTTTTCCACCCAAGAAACCACGTACTTGAACCGAAAAAACGTATTGTGAAAGGTAG